>WAAD01042403.1:255056-352210 GCA_013389945.1 Fregata magnificens
CGGGGCAGCGGTGCCGGCCCTGTGCCCTGCTGTGCCCCAGAGCATCCCCCCCCCCCATGCCCCCCCCGGACCCCACGAAGCCCCTGTAAGCCCAGCGGCGGTGGAGACCCCCAGCCCCGCAGCCCCCCCATGCACCCCACAACCCGTTCCTGCCAAGCCACCCCTCTTACCGAGGCGAGGGGAGAGCCCCGTCTGTGGAACCCCACCGTGGAGGCAGTGGGGGAGAGACTGGGGTCGGCTACGCCGTTTTGATCTCTCAGCTTGGATGCAAATCGTGCCAGAAAGAGACTGGACTGAACTAAACTAAACCAACTGGAAAATAAACTGTCGAGATGTCTGTTCCTTAGATTAGCTGTTACAATTATTTATTATTTACTTTCAAACAGGACTCGGCTGATGCATCCACTCTTACAGCAAATTACTCTCCACACAGGATAAAACTCAACCTGGCAGAATCCACCAAATAGACTAAACAAATGACAAGAAAAAAAAGCTGCCTCAACAGCTATGCTTTTATATCTGGAGAGAAACATTGTTACTGTCGATGTTATTGTTTATTAGATCTCTTATTTGGTGCTCCGGCATGAAGGCCTCCTAGAAAATGAAGCTGTCTCAATACTAATTCAATGTGCTAGGCACCAGGAGAACCCCTAAACCCAAGCCAAGAAGTAGTTTGAACATCCATCTTATCTATGTTGTAAGGATTATGAAATCACAACCTCTATTATTATTATTACTAAATATTTTTACTCAGTGGTTCCTGACAGCATTAGATCTTGATACACAAAATGAATGTGAAAAACATTCAAGACTAAACATATAAACCCCCTGAACCAGAAACAAACAAAGCAGCTGACAATACTGTTTTTATATTTTACATATTTATGTCATCATTTTTATTATTAAAGTTCATTCGTCTGAGAAATCCCAGATGGACTACTCCTCCTATCAGGCAGTAACTTCAGCTTCATTGACTTCAAAGACAGTGTTGACTGAGGCAAACCTTCAGGACTTGACCTACATGGTCATATTCATGCCATGGGTTCTGATAAAATCACTCCAACTTGCACCAGAATGAGAGCTCAACCGCACGCTACCGTCTTGAGGGATGATGCGTAAAACACCTCTTTGTAACGTTTCCCAGCCATTTCACCACAAAGGAGTCAAGGTCTTTGTCCCAAGGACATCGCCATCCACGTGATCCAGCCCCAAAACTATTTACACGACCTTCTGTTCCCATGCAGACTGAAGTCCAAAGCAGCCTCAGTTCTGGCTCAGATGTGAGACACCGGCTCGTCACGGGCGGGTTTCCCACCAGGTTAGAGGGACCTGACTGAAGAGCTCCTACTCCTCGTCTTGTTTTTCCAGGTCATGCACCGAGACTGAGGTTTAATTCCCAGGCACGCCGCGGCTTTCTCATCACAGACTGTCTAGAGACTCAGGCGAACTCTGCCTGGGCCTGAATCAGCTCCGCTCTGGAAGAAGAGACCTTCTTCCGAACCAGGCTGTGCCCAAGCCCAGCGTCAAGCATCCAGCTCAGGTTGGACATAGCAGATAAAAATCCTCTGATGGATCCACTCCTTCTATCCTCACTTCCTTATTGAAAAATCCCATGTGTGCCTTTGTAGGCTCCAACATCTCCCAGACTGTGGGCATTTCTCCTCCCAATACACCTATAAAGCAGCAAAATTGCTCCTGCAGCCTTTCACCAGTGGGAAGTTCTGAGAGATGGAGGATTACAGAGGTGGCACACAAGATTTTCAAAAGCATCCAGGTGCCTAAACACTTTCAGATCCCCCTTAAGCCTCTGTCTTTAGGCACTGAGAAGCTTTTTAAGAATCTGACTCCAAGCGATGTTGCAAAGGGATTACATGGGGCAGGGAACGGAGCCCACAGCTTCTATACCGCAGGCTAAAATAACCAGAAAATAACCCCTACCGACTCCAAAATGTCAGCACAATTATTATATTTTTGCAGTGTCCTGGGAGTGCCTGAAAGACAGTCTGAAACCGTGCTGTAGACTTCATCCATCTCATTCCCAATACCGCAGTGGAGGAATAAATGTAAAACACCGATACAACAAAACAAAATTAATATTCCTGAAACAGCTCCTGGTTTATCAGAAACAAAATCTCATGCTGTTTTCCCAACACTTCTACCTAAATAAGGAAACATGCAGAGCTGTGTTTTTTCTGGGCTGGCTGTAATTTGCAGGATGATTGAGTAGTCTGAAAGTCAACAGCCCCAGCTTGCTCCTGCACCCCACAGTCCTGAGACAAGGCTGTGGGAAAACAGCTTTCTGGAGCTGACAAACAAAACCGAATGCTAAGCAACGAAGTACGTGTCTCCGCATGGCCTGAGAAGCAGCCTAACAGTCCATTTGTATCCCAGTTGTCCCCAAAGCCCTGTTTCCAGACCATGGCTTTCCAGATTTTGCATACCTGTGATGGTCTAGTGAATGTCCATCCCCAGAACAACTTTCGTCATGTCTCCAAAACCACGATTTGGCCTTTTTCCAGCTTTCTTACCTCTTTTCTCCCAGGAGCTGCCCACCTCCATCACCACAGAACTCAATTTTTCCCCATTTTCTCCCTTCCATCTTGATTGTTTTACCTTTTCTTTTCCCCTACAGATGACTTGGGAGACACAGCACCTCCAGGCTGTAATTCCTAACCTGCTTCAATCATTTTCTCAAACTGCAGGTGGTAGACATGTGGTTGAATTTCCCCATCACAGTGAGCACCCCAGGAGCCTGCGGCCATCCAAGCAGCTTGGGCTGGCAACGGTGCCTCGCAGGAGCACGAGGCCCCAGGGCGTGGGTCCACAGGGACATGCCACTGGGGCGGAGGGTGTGCGGGACTGGGCGGCTGGGTGCAGCTGACGGAGCACGTGAAGGTGATGGAAGGGCACGGCCAGGATTAGGCACATTCCCTCCGCCTGCCACCCCGTTTGCTCAGCCCTCCTCGGGTTACCAGGGGGAGCAGCCACACACGCGGGGTCAGCCCGAGCATCCATCTAGGATGCCTGGCTGAGGGGACCGCTCTGGACACGGGGAAAGGTAAGTAATGTGATTAATGGGGCAGATTTCCCTGGGTGGGGCAGATTTCCCTGGGTGGACCAGTTCTGATAAAGCACTCGGCATGTGACAAGACAGCACAGAAAATGTCACAACCGGTCGGACAAGGAGCACAACACACACCTTTCCATTTGCACACCGCGAGAGTCACTGTGCTGATCTGTTTGGGTCTATAGTTAATGCTAAAACAGTGTTTTTCAGAGAAAGCGGTGTTTTATGAGAGCTGAATCACCATCTCCCCTATCTGTGGTAACTGAGACCTAGCTGTAAACTAGGCAATATTCAGAGAGGCGGTATGGGCAGATGGGAAGATGAACCAGGGTGGTACAGTCCTGAAACCTGTATTTTTTTCTTAATAAAAAATGACATTTCTTCTCTCCACGTATACCCTTATTCCCTTAGACTATGCTCTGCTCTAAGCAGTGTTGCAAAGAAACAAATGGTTCATCATATCCATAAGGTTAACTTTTGTACATGAAGCGTGAATGCCATTGTCAGGAAGAGAAGAAAAGATGGTAACGGGGTTAAACGTCCTGTCAACCAAACCTTGGGTCCTGTGCGGGATGCTCGGAGGTCCCACTGCCCCATGGCCCTTGCATCGAGGCTTTTGAGTCTTTTTGCAGGCACAAATGATCCCTCTGCTACCTTGTGGTCTCTGTCTTGGTCTGAAGTACCACCAGGAGAGGGTTCCCAGCCTTTCCCCTGAGGACCGGTCACACATGCTGCCCAGCCTCACTGTGCCTGGAGAATGTGCTTGGATTTCTCATTGATGCTAAATTTGCACATGACGGCATCTGCAGGAAATGCTTTCCACCATCCCCAGTTGGCCGGGAGACCCTATCTCTCTCGGCCAGGTTAGGCACGCTGTGTCAGCGCTCCCTGGCACTAGGGAAACGTGACAGCCCCGAGCAGGGTACGGGCAGCGCTCGGGGAACGCCAGCCAGCCCAGCCCAGGAGGAAGCATCTTGTAGGCAGCACGAGTCCTTCACGCTGCCTTCCCAGGGGCTGCCAAATGAAGTTCAAGGTCTCGGTGGCTAGGACATACTGCTCAGCAGCTTAGTTCAGGTCTCCAAAACGGATTATAGCAGAGGACAACTCCTCTCTCCAGGCTAAGCTGAACTCTCCTCTTGGAGGCAAAGATCGCTTGTGCAGGAGAGACAGAACATCCCAGGGCAGCCCTGGGAAGTACAGACCTTGGGTGATGGTTTCAAACAGCCTTCCCTGCTCCAAAAGTGTGTATAAGAAGGTCCTAGTATAATAAAATGCTACAACCCATGCAAAATTCTCCTTCCTTGCAGCGGAGGTATGCACAAGGAAGGGTTTTAGATCAAGCAATACGGATGGAAGAACACAGCGAAAGTTTTGGATGCACAAGTCCCAGACCTCGTCTGCTTTTTCTCTGACTTCTCTCAGTAGATCTAAGAAAACATATTACCTCTCCCGACAAAATTTGCTTCCCTTCCACCCAACCACCACACCACCATGACGGCTATAGCAGGAATAAACCACATCTGACACTCAGCACACCATTTCCACACTCCCAGAAGGTGTTCAGATATCCGGATGAGGAATACGGCATGAAAAGCTGATGGCAGACCAGGTTGCCATTTGTTTGAAAGAGCTATGCTCCTTCTGCTTTCTTTAATTGTATCTCATTCTTCTTTCTCACATCCCTTTGCATCACCTCAAGCAATTTGCTTATGCTCTGTACTTTTTTCCACTCTTAAATGTTTGCAGGCAGCTCCCTTACTCAGTGTTTGCTCAAACTACAAGTAGTTAAAGTTTCCAAATGTTCTCCATAAACACATCCTTCCTCAGGCCCCTTATCCTTTATATCACTCAACACTGGTTTCTTGGAGTCAGTCTGACACTGATGTATGAAGGATTTGATTTTGCTTTCCTTTTACATCTGGCTAGTACAAGAATAATCCCACTGGAGCCATTGGAATCGTTGTATGTGAGAAACAAACCTGATCAAGCCAACAGACTCATCTGTGCAGCAACTATTCAGCCCAGGTAGTCTGAGCTGAAGACTCCGAATATGTATCCCCGGATCTAAATATCTCATTTGGGGAGGTGACCACAGTTTTGAAGGCCTAAATCTCCTCTCACTGCTCCTTCACATCATCCTCCTGTGCAAGGAAGTTTGTCTGTACACATCGATGCTGGGTTTAGCAAACAGATGTAGCAAACATGAAAGGAGAGGTGCGAAAAATAACCAGGAAAAAAAAAGCCCAAGATCAACAGACAGAGTGAAAAACAGAAATGTCGAGTATTAATTGCTGCACAGACGTGAGGAATGTTACGGGAAACTGTTTGGGGATTTATGTTCAAAAAAATAAGACAACTGCCCAAACTATTTCCTTTCAAATCTCTCAGCATTTTCCATAAATTCCATGTGCATGTGTGGTGCTCTCTGATAACATACAAATCTGCATGCATAAACTGTTTTGAAATGTTTGTACAGTTTCATCCAAAAATATGACTATATGTTTGTGTTTTAATTGTCAGCAATAGGATATTAGGCAATAGCCACATGCATCATGTCAGGGGCACTGGCTAAGTTTAGGTGGTACTAGCACAACCTCTCCCTTTCTGGCTGGATCTCCATAATGAAGAGAAACCAGATTATCTGAAGGAAGAACCTATAATCAAGCAGGGTGCAAGCAAGAGCACAGCCCCTGCTCTCAGTGACCGGGGTGCCGGTCCAGACAAACTCACTGAAACCAATAAAGCCATTTCAGATTCATAGGGGTGTAACCAGGAGCAGAAATTTGCTGATTTCCAGGTCAGGCATCAGAGTTTTTGCAACTCTTTGGAAAAAGATAAAGCCTTTTGGGGCGGAGGGGGGGAATGACACTTTGCTTCAATCAATCAGTGTTGTTTGAAATGTCTTTCATTTATTAACATTCTTGCTGAAGCCGAACATTAGTTTCACTTTATCAGGAATATAATGCAGCTGCATTTTCTGGATGGGAACACCACCAGAAATATGTTAAATATATAGTCAACAGCTATGCCTTGTTTACTCTTATGTGTAAAACCATACGGAAACAATCCTCGTAGGAAATCTCTTTTCTTTTTCTCTATCTGTACGCAAATAAAAATGATAGGAGAAGCTGGAATAGAATGCTTGCCGAGAAATGGGGTGGGAGGACTTTGCTGCCCTCTCCCCAGCGAGCAACAGGATCGGGTCAGCCATCAGTGGGTGAGGATTTGTCTCCCGAGTGGCAGAGGGAGCTCAGCACCACGCTGTGCCTTTGCAGAGGAGCGCTGAGTGCTAGGGAGCCTCTTGCTCCATTCTGCCTGGCCTGACAGGAGCTTCCTTTTGCCCAGGGTTTGCTGAAAAACTGTTCTTGATTTCCCCAAATGCAAATCCAGCCAGGTCGGGCTGCTCTGGTACAGCAATAGGGTTTGCAGAGAAGATGCATCCATCCCCTCAATGCTTTTCCTCTAGGACATTCCTCTTGGAGATGCATTTTTCCTGAAGCAAATGCTGCAGGCAGGGCGCTGGCTTGTGCACGGCTCTCAGCCCATGCAACTGCCACTCCACGTCAGCTCAGCCTTGGCATTACTTGTGCCAGGGGATGAGCTGCCCGAGGAAAACGGCTGGCTCCAGAGGATTCCCATGGGCACAGGGCATGGGGGCTGCAATGAGGGACGTAGCCCTGCGGGGCTTCTCCTGAGCTCAGGGGGGACCTCTCGGACCTTTGGCCGCTCAAATGTCCATCAAACTCTTCTTGTCCTGGTGCCGTGCCTGTGGCTTCATCCAGCAGCGCTGGCAGGGCGGCTGTGGACGCAGGGCAAGGCTGGGGGGGAGGACACTCACACCAGGAGGACAAATCTTGATGGACCTGAGGAGTGCTGCCCACTTGCCCACAGCCCAAGGAAGATGGCTACAAAATCCACCAGGATGTGACTCACCAGAGACTACATGGCAGAGCCTCCATCCCACCCTCCCCTGGCACAGGCTGGGTTAAATATTAACCACACCAGGTCGGCTTAGGCTAGGGTGCTGCAAGACAGCCCCTTCGGTTGGGCAGCCGCCCCCGTAGCCATCCCCACGTGAAGGGAAGAGCAGAGAGCACGCTAAGGAGCCCTGGAAATATGCAAGGAGCTGGCAACGGTTGCTGCCAAACACTTTTATCTTTAGACGAAGATAAATCTGTTGCTTACTTAACCCAGCCTTTACGAAACTCACACCTCCAGGTTTCCAAAATAACAGGAGCAGAGTAGGGCTGGCTGGTGTCCTGGTGAACAGCAGATACATACAGGGCAGCTAGAAGGTGACAACGTATCTCCCTAGAAAAATGGCTGAACAGTAAATCATATATCATAGAAATGAATAAGAACTTAACCTCCATGGGCCAGAGAACTTATCTTCTCGTGTTTCTCTAAAGTGCAGGTGTTTGTTTACTTAAGAGAGCAATTAGGACGTAATGTTAATAATGACGAACAAAAAAGTCTGCTACTCAAAAAGAATAATGAGGAACATAAAAATCTTGCATGCAAGGCAGATGTAATACCATAGTAAAAGAGCAGAAATGTGCCATAAATACATAAGAGGGTGTCCTCGGCAGTTGCATGGTTTGTAACCCAAGGCCAGAGGGAAGACAGATGCCGGCGATACAAGGTGCAGCCCCCAGTGCAGCACTGGCTCTGAGCCCCAGGGTCTGCTCACCGAGGTGCTTTTATTCATGTTATATACGACTGTGAGTTCAAACAGATCAATGTCACCCCAGGGTTTTGGTGTGGCACTGAGCGACAACTGTGAATTTGGGACCTGCCTCCTCTAAGAGGTCCCACGTCCGACTGACCAGGCATTACCCATTTACTAGGGCTTTTGTCAAACCTCAGGCTTCCTGCAAAAACGAACTGGACTCCACCCTCATTTTCAGGTCATTTGCTTAGTTTTTGCAGGGATAGGTGCTGCAAAACCATTGCAAATACTGACTGGGAATAGCAACTCCCTTTCTAGCTATAAAACTCACCAGTCCCCGTAAATAGTATTTTTTTTTTAATACTAGAGTTATTATCTGACAAGAATATAGCCCCTTCCTCTGCCAGCCGTGACCCAGGCTGAACCTGTTTGGCCTGTGTTATTGTGCTAGTGTAATTCAGTGGAAAAGAGATTGGATTAAACAGGCAGCTCTGGAGGAGTAAATAAAAGGAACGTGCTTTAAAGAGTAAATAGACAAGTCTGGGTATAATGGAATAACTCCTGGTGGTGCTAAATCAAAGAGAAAATAATGCCCTCACTAAAATCCAAACACGGATGTTTGTCTCTGCAAGAAAGAGCCCAACAAAACCCAGAGGGGAGCAGGGGATGCTCTGGGGGTGTCCACAAATCCACACTAGAAACAGTACCAAAAAGAAAGAAAGTATAAAAGAAAAAAAAATGAAGCAAGATCTCTGTAACAGCCAGGCTTGCGCTGGGGAAGAAGCCCAATTTCTGAATGATCTATGCATGTTTCCTAAGAGGAGTGCAGAGAAAGCTGAGTTACCTCTGGATAATTCCTCACTGATTCCAGACCAAATCTGTTTAGCAGCAGAAATATTATTTTTTTCCTCACTGCCAGCCCTGCAGTTCAACCTGGACTGGCGGGTCAAGTCCTCGGCTTCACCTTCCCTTTTCCTTTTATGCTGCTCCAGCGAAGTCAAGAGCATGTTTGAAGGCAGTAATGGGATTTTCTTAGCACGGGGGATCCTACAAGAGTAGCCAGCAGCTCCTGTCCGGGCCAGCAGCACAATGTCCTGGGGCAGGAGAGGGCTAGGAGGATGTGATGCTCCCTGGCAGCCTCAGCATGCAGATTCCCACTTTGGGAATGGTTAGCTGATGGCATAAATCAGCCCAGCTGTAAATTGATCTCTCTTCCTCCACAGGCTGTTTTACCCCCAGCAAAAAGTTGAGAAGCGGATGATACAAAGCTCACTGCATTCCCCCCCTGCTCACCAGTGCTTTGCACCCCTAGGAGCCCTGCAAGAGAAACGGGGCACTCAGCCCTCCGGGACCAAAGCAAGAAACAAAGTTTTTTTGCAAGCCCAGGGTCTGATTCTGGTTGTGTTCATACCTGTATAATCCAAGGTGGGTCCTTGTCTGTCTCCATCCCTCTGCTGGGCTGGCCTGCAGAGACTAGGGGAAAAGACTTTAACATCAACTCTCATCTGAATATGTGAGCAGTAAATATCAAAGTGAGGTAAAGCATATGTGGAGTCGCTTTTCAGAGCTGACATCCTCATTTTCATGCAGTGGCATCAGAAAAAGCACATTGTGAATGACTCGGGGACATTTGTTTCCCATCAGCTGCAGAGGAAATTCTCTGTGCTTACAAGGTGTGAGAGTCCTTCCCGTGGGAAAATGGGACAGAGAATCTGGGAGCCGAAAAAGAAGTTCTCTTCTTTTCCTCATTTCTACACTGACTCTAGTGTCAGAGCTTTAATGAAGAGGTTTGACAATTTATAACATATTGTTACATGTTGGCTCAGCTTTATGGATCTATTACCTCTTCTCTGCTAACAAGGGAATAGGGATCATCATTTCAGTTGAAAACAGACATACAACTGCAGAAAGACTAACTATATGCAATTTTATACAGTCATTTTCCTAACCAGACCCCAAATGTCTTCTTCATAAATCATTTGCTAATATGAAAAGGATAAGAACTTTTGAACATTTTGGGGTCCTGATGTGACCATTAATTGACATACCCAGACACAACCACCCCTACTTGAGCATAGCACTTGAAGTGAATAAATGGAGAGAAGGAATTATAGATATTGTAAAGTTATATGGTGCAAAAGAATTCTTCAGGGAATACCACATCCTGAGCCTTAGACAAGGAAATCCAGGCCAGGCATTGTGGGAAAGAAATAATACATTTCAAGGCCAGGCAGAATTATGAGGATGATCAATCTGAATAATCCAAGGTGCATAAACTCAGCCGTATTTTCCAACAAAGTGGAGTAAGTGTGAGTCTGTCGTGTAATCCAGCACCAAGGTGCAGGACTTGGGTTACAGACACCGAAGTCTCACCAGTTAAGACTCACCAGGGCTTCACTTCAGAAGAGATTCAAAAGCAAAAAGAGAATTAAAACTGCAGGTCAGCTTTTCCAAGTCACTGACCATGACTCCAGGTGGGGAGAGCCGTGCTGCTTAGTGTGCTCTGGCAGGGCATGCAGTTCTCTGAATCCCAGTGCGCAGGTCAGATGGGCATTAGTGGAAGGCAATGGCCCATCAGAGCATTCTGTTTTCACCAGCTAAGGGTTCCTGCCCAGAGGAACCTCCCCCCCTCAGAGGCAACCAGTCCTAGAGTCACTCTTTGCTTACATCCGGGCAAGATTTACTCCCAAAGTGTGTTTTCCCAACAAGGTTGCAGGGCACACTCATGTTGACAACATCCCCAAGCAACACAACAAGCTATGCCTCATGAGAAGCCCTCTGGAAGGTGCTTCAAGATGAGCTGGCAGAAATTTGGGCACAGGGAGTAGGACTGCATGGCTTGAAACCTAGGAGGCCAGGAAAAAGCAGTATCGATCAGCACAAACACAAAACTTTGGCCATGAAAAATGGTTTGTCAAGAGAATGTGGAACAGGAGGGTGTTTGAGCTGGTGTCTCTAAGAAGAAAATAAGAAGACCCTTCTTTTTGAGTAGAGAAACATTATTGCTAGCATCTATAGCCTTGTATAATTACTTTTGTTAAACATAGGTCCATGCTCTTCTGAAAATACAACCCAAGAAGGCTAATATGGCATGTGCAAGAACATCTTCCTTATTAGTAGCTACTTTTTGCACAGCTCTCAGAGATGTGCTGCGGCTAAATAGTTAAAACATGTTTATTAGATCTGAATAAAGCCTCGTGGGTCACTCAAAAGTGACACAAAAGTCAAACTGGAGTGGAGCCTAGTGCCATTTCTGACAAGTACCTTTGAAGGCAGAGTTGCAGTTTATTGTATTAATGATCTCTGACAGAGTGGTCCTCCAACAGGCCTGGAAATGTGTATTTCATTCTTAGGCTAAGACTTTTGCCATCTGCTAAGGGCTTTTGAGCTTTTCTCTTGATCTTCCCCACCCAGGGATGAGAATGTGCAAAGTGACCTTGCCTCTTTTCATCTGTCTAATGTTGGCACTCAAAGAAACCGATACCTTCCTATATTCAACTCTTGGCAGGTTGGTGTGCTTCTTCTGTCTTTGTGTTTCCTTCAGGAAGCAGAATAAGAATGTAAGTCACATTTAGCATGGGTACAATCCTTCGAGAAAGGGAGTGCAGGTTCTTGAAGGAGGTGCTGTGTTGTTCCCATCACTTTGAGGCCCCTTTGGTGCCACTCTCCACATTGATACTGTGGATTTAATTGGAAGCAAAGGCCCCAGTGCACTGTGCAGGAAGGCACATCATGGTTGCACTGGAGAACAGTTTCCAGGTGTGATTCTGTAAGAACCCATCCAGGGCACAGCTGAGACCCAAACTGGATTTCTAACTGGGGTCACTGGGGTCCTGTGCATCAGAACAGTAAACCATGCACTTGGATAAGTTGGACAACATAGTGTTATAGCCCTGACGAAACTAGATGCCAAATTGCTTCAGAGTTAAACACAAACTTGAATGCTGGCATGGCTCAAATGTTTCTAGGAATAAACCACATACTTTAGAAGTTTAGCTCTGTTTTCCCAATCAAGATGTTCTTAAAACAATCGCAGGTGTGCAAAAAGCAGCCAAATCAACAACTCCTTGTTCTGGGAAAACTGGTGAAGACACAAGGAAATTGAGATGCTTGGAACTGCAAGCTGAAATACCACATATGTAACGGTGTAATGTCTCCAGCCTTACGTGCACGTTTTCTGCATAGAGGCAGGGTCATCTTTGGATGCATCAGGACACCGGTACAGCCAATACCCTGGTCATCAGTTCTTCGGCTCGTGTAAGAAGCTGTTTGGTTGCCGTGTAGATATATACTAGTCTGCTCACTCATGCATCTCTAAGCATTTTACTACTATTCATGAATTAAATCTCAGTGAAGCCTCCTGCTTCACTGATGTGTGAGTACCTCCACTCGATGGAGAAGCAAGATGCACTGGCAAGTTTAGTCACTTGGTTGAGCTCCCCCAGCCAGCTGCAGCTCTGCAGCCTAGACTCACAGTCCTTCCTAGTAAACTTTAGTGCTTCATTACGGACACTTTCCATTTCAAGAGAGAGCAATGTAAGCTGTGAGAACAAGTCTGCCTGCAACACACACACTGCAGGAGAGACCTCATGGTCCCAGAACAATGTATCTGAAGGGCTTTCGCTGGAGGAGGGTTTGCCACCAAGGCTATACCCAGGCTTCGGCACAGAGCATGCATAAGCCAGATGCCAGCCCTTTTCTTCTCGCTGCCAGTTCAAATGTCAAGTGCATGCAGTCTCCTGATTTATAGCAAGTCATGCCACCACCCTTGTGAGCTGGAAGTGAGAATGCCTGTGTGAAGCCCCAGATGCCACCACAGAGTGCAGGACATATGGTGTTAAAGTGTCTCTTAACGATGCAGTCCCTGTAGGTGTAGGGCAAGTGGCTGATACCATCAGCCCCTAACAAGGGGAGTTTGCGCAAAGAGCAAACATGAGCACATGGGCTAAGGCTGACAAAACAGCGGTCGGAGATGAGCCACAGCCCCAGAATTTGGCTCCAAGTCCAAATTTTTCCAAAGCTCAGGAGCATTTAGGCCTGGAGCTGTTGTTTAGCCTGTTGGGGACAGAAGATCTCGTAAAGACATGTTGTCTGCTGCTTTGGTTTCTAGTGCCTAATACAAATACCTACAATGAGCACATGGCACTCCCAACATCTTCCTCTTCTCCCGTTGTCCTCACATGTTCTCACCGACTTGCTTGAGTTAGTATCATGTTTAGGGAAGCTTTGCAGACACTTCTCAGCTTTGCCATGAACCTATGTCTTCATCCCAGTTTGTCCTGAAGACAGACTAGGAGTCTACATGTTTGTCTATGCTGTAGGAACTACCCTTTGCTAATTATCCCCCTTCTTGACCCCAGCGTTAAGACAAAAGGGAAAGGGAGAAATAAATGTCGCCAAGCCTCAGTTGCGGATGAGTAACAGACGGGTGGTTTATCTGTCTGCTGCTAAAGCCTCCTGGTGGTGCAGACATCCATCAGAGCTCCATCAGAGGCAGTATGACAGCACCTTGCTCCTTCCATCTGATGCCATGCAAACTGAAATATATGGTTTCCAGGACCAGGTCAAAAGTCATGGGCAAGATCCCACTGCTGTATCCCACATACAGATAAGTCCTCTGAGGCCCAGAAGTGCTAGGGAGCATAAGGAAAGACAGGTAGGAAGCGCTGCATAGAGTCTTCCAGATCTTCTAAAACACATATTGGTCACCACTGGAAGGCCCACACAGTTCAGTGCAGACTCTGTGCAGGCACTTCTCCATTGTGCTCCCAGTGCATCCCACAGCTACCTCAATTTTTGTCAATATCTGATTATCCCCCCCCGCCAGATAAAGGAAACATGATTATACATAGAAAACACCAATATTTACTTTCATTTCTTCTTTTCTTATCCATGTCTCCCTCTTAGCTGGTACGTGCTGCACAGCCTCTGTTTTGCCATGTATAGCGGTAGTGTGTGAATACTAAATAACAATGATATGCTTTCAGCCAGAAAATAAACCCCATATGTGTCCTCAAGTCTCTCTTTTCTCTTGAAGAATTCACGCAAACATTGGTTCCAGAGACTGTTATAATCCTGTTTACTTGTCAATGCTTGGAGTGAGCATGTAATTACAGTTCCAATGTAAGACACTTCACATGTAATTCAATGGCAAAGAGCTGCCACATTATTATAGTCTTCTAAGGTTGGATTTATGCCCTGAAACCTAAATTAGTCCCAAAAATTTCTGTTCAGAGGAGGATAATTTAATGCAAACAGTATCAAGCACACCAAGAACAAATTTCACCGAGACAAGAGACAACACAAGCAAGTAATTTTTTTTTTTTTTTAAGCTTTCTTTGCCACCACTGTTTTCTTGGACTTGTACCTTCCCAGATAGGCACAGGGTTTGTGTTTGAATAGGGTGAAAAAGTGAAATGAAAAATATCAGTGGCGATCAAAGAAACCTTAGGAATCAGTTCTGTCCTTGGAGACAGACACCAAACCTCTGGGACGTGTCTCTTACGGTGTTACCCAGTGGTGTAACTCTGAAGTCAGTACTGAGCTAAAAGATGAAGAAAGTTATAGGAGTCTCTGGCCTTTGCTCGCTTATGCACCCCAGTGCAGCTACGTCTCTAGGATCTGTTGTTAAGTTCCTGCCTGTCATACCATCATCATCAAGAACATTAATTGGGCCCTGCCTTAAAATAATCCATCCTCAGCATCGCAACACTTAGCGCTCCTACGGGCCTGTTCATACAAGACTCACAGAGGGCTTTACATGTCCCAACTGCTTAAGCAATACAATGTGCCCAAGAATTTGGTCAGAGGCACAACAGGGGTAGCTGTGTTTGCCACGGTAAAGCTACACAGTTGCCTATGGCCACAGTTGAGGCTGCTCGAGGAACGGAGGAAGCAATCGAGCTCTTGGCTGTGTTCATTTTCTGCATGCCCAGTCCCATATTTTGTTCTGACCCTCAGTTTCCCATTTGTAAAAGGAGCTTTGGACTTTCGGTCTTCCCAAGGGCAGGGTGACACCAGCCATGGGACCCCTCTAGAGCAAGCGAGTTATCTACGGCAGTGGAGATGCCTGGGTGTCCTCCACCACCTTTCAGCAAGGTTGCCATTCTCGAGCCATTCCCTGCCTCCTGAAGCTCCTGGCCAGCCCTTTTGGTACAAACATAACGCAGGCAGTCTTGTCACAAGGCGTAGAGGCCACAGCCAGGCTAAGAGTCCACAGAAGTCATGTGAACGTGGGCAGAAAGTCCCCAAAGCTCAGAGGAAGGAGAGCAGAGGAATGCAAGCACAGGGAGCACCTGGGACCCCGGGCTGCCAGCAAGCCCAGGTGTGCACCGCACAGGCGGGGGGACCGCGGCCGTGAGCCGGTGATGACAGCTCAGGGTCCCTAATACATTAGTTCTTGGGGTCTCACCTGCATCTGTTGGAGGGTTTGAGATTTGCCGTGGGCCGAGGGGATAATTAAGCAGGTGGGCTGCTGGCTGTCCAGCACGCCTGCCAAATTCAGGCCTGCTGGAAATGGGTGTAACCCTATGGAAATCATGCAGGCATATGGATGTATATGCAATATCCTCACCGATGCATGCACACAAACACATGGGGGAGAGAGAAGAGCCGCATGCACGCACTGGCTTGCACACATTTGCAGAAGCACAAGAAGATGCCAGGAAGAGAGATGCGTGATCTGCAGCGCAGAACCATCACCTGACAGCCACCATAAGCCCCTTGGAAAATGTCTGGCAGTTTAGCTCTCCTCTTAGCAACTCTCCACTCTTTTTATTTAGGGAGAGGTCTCTAATGGGCTGCCAAAATAGCCAGGTTCATACAACGGTTACATTGTGCCATCTTCTGGTTAAAGGCTGTGGACTCCCTCTCCAGGACTCCTGCTTAACTCCAGCGCAGAAGAAAAGCTTTTTTCTTATGCCTTCAAGAAGTGAGATCTGGAGATGCTGGGGCATCTCAGCTGTTGTGGTGTAACAGCATTACCTGCAGAAATGAACCGCAAGCACAAGACAGAGTTTGCGAGGATCACGGGATGTAGGAGCTGCCAGACAGAGCCCTGGTCTGCCAAGCCTGCTGTCGCCTCCAGGAGAAATGATGCTTCAGCATATCTCTTCGGCATGACATTGAGATACCTCTATATCCATTTGGCCAGCTGTGCAGCTATGAACCGCCTGTAGGTGATGAGCAAAGCCACAGGAAAGTGAAAAAGAAGGTCAACTCAGTAGGGTCCTCAGAGACAAAACATGTTCATCTGTCTACTAAGGAAGATCATAAATATCCATAAATGCATGAGGACACATGTCCAGAACAGCTGCCAATTACTCATCTGGATCATGAATATGGGGAACTGGATGTTCCCAACCCACCCTTTGCTGCAGAAAAATGAAGATACACCACTGCAAAGGGATATGTGATGTTGGAAAGAACTCTTCGTGGAGAAATAACTGGTCTGAATGTGCAAGCCTAGACTTGATGCAAAAAAATTAACTAACAAATCCTCTTGTTTTCAGCAGCACAGTTTATAATCCAAGTTTTAAAACACGGCCCCTGAATGTAAAGCAATTTCCAGCATTGCCACATCACGCCCAACTCTCAGCTCACTTGCACCAACGTAGCTCCCTTGATTTCGACAGCAACATTTCTCCACCTACCAGGATCATTTCGCAGGAGTAGGTGTGCAGGATGATGGGTTCAAAAAGAGCTAATTAGGCACAGATTAGACAGACAAATTAGAAATGATGACTTCCCTAAATACTGGTTAAGCAAACACAGCTTCAGGTAAGATCTGTGCTGGGGATTGTCATCAGCAGTACTAGTGTGAGCTGGATGAATTAGGTGCACAGCAGTCCCCACCAAAAAGCTGGCATGTAATGATGTTGCTACAGGAGATGGTATGAAAGGATGAAATCATCTCCTGTTCCAAGGAAGGGGAAATAGCCACTGCATTTCAGGCACCACAGAGTATGGGACCTGACAGACCGCTGGCTGCAAGCGATTGCCATCCTAGTAGTATTTAATTATTTGGGTGCAATGAGCTCTGCAAATGTGTTTAGTCTCAAAATGTCTTTTTATAGTGCTCTGAAATTTCAAGTAAATCAGGATCATTATGAAAGCAGCCTGATGATGTTACACGCAGATATCAGTCAGCGCGGAGGTACCGTTTCGTTCTTAGCTTAAACTAAAGCAGGAGAAGCAGAGACAGAGTTTTACAAGATTTAGATGACTTCAGCCTAATCTGCCCACTTATAATTTGCCTACACTTCCTAACATGCCAGGTATCTCCTTGCACAAGTCTGTCATCAGGAGGAGATATGGGAACATGTCCAGATTTTGAAGTAATTCGGTAGGTCTGTACCCTCAATGATCTGGCAGACGAGCAACAAGGAGCACCATGCTGCAGTCCAGCGGTGCATGATGTCTCTGTGCATTACATGGACAGTGGGACTACGCTTACTGAGAGTAAGTTTACGCTTAGGCTTACATCAAGATCACCAACAGCAGAAAAAGGATTTTGGACCTGAAGTTGGAGTCTCAATGGGTTGAAATGAGAACTGAAGCATATAACCCTCTCATGGCAAGGCATAAGCTTTGCTAGCATCTGACCGCTGCTGTTATCTAGTCATCTTCCAAGAATGAGTAAGTCTCTCCCTACAGTTGCATCATTGCTTGAACATGTTAGTAATAAAATATGAAGTGCTTTTCCTGCCTGCAAGCATACCAAATATCAGTTCTCCTTATATATCAGCTTTTAAACCTCTCATCATTTTTCTTTTGATCGTTTCTATGCCTACATTTCTTAGATTGTATGGACCAAGACTGATTAAAATATTCAGCATGGGGTCTTTCAGGGCTGCGGGGTTGTGGGGTTCTGAGAGCAGCAATCTGAACTTGTATTTATTTCACTATTTACTGCAACTTTCAAATTTTCTTTGAGCTCATTTTTCCCTGGATCTGCTTCTGGGTTGTTGTTCATTCACTGCTGCCACAGTTTTCCTCCTCTCCACTCCAGTTTGGCTCTGTCCTCCTCCACTTCTGGCATCACAAGCTGACAGTTAAATTAAAGTCTTCTGCCAGGTCATCAGCACTGATGAACGCACCCGCCCTTGGTGTATTTTGCAGGATCCCATAACAGGTGGCCTTGCTCTCCCTTCCTGGAGGACAATCCCACCTCATCCCCTGTCTTCATTCCCTGCTCTGGTCGTGGCAGGAGTTTTTGACCCATCCCTCCCTTTGCCCTTTTGCTTCTTCTCACCTGCAATACTCCAGCAGTTCACCGCAGGGGGGTCCCTGCCACAGACCCCCATTCCCCATCCCTGGCAGTGCTGCCTGCTCTCAGCATTCCTGTCTCCGGAGGGGCCGGCAGCCAGCTCTTGCTGCAAGCATCGCAGACGGTGCCCACAGCCCACAAATCTCCCTGATGACCTCTGGGACCGAGAGAAGGAGCAAGTCCCTGGATGACCGGGAACCGGCCTGGTCTTGAAGGCATGAAATAAGAGTCATCTCCACTACTGACCTCCTTGGCACTCTGCAGTGCCCTGGGGAGCTCACCAATAGCACTCCGCTCCTGGATAATATATAGTCTAAGCAAGTGTATTTTTAACCACTTAGTATTTTTATCCAGTTTCTAGCACAGGGCAATATCAAATACCCTGCTGAATCCCAAATACGTTATGGCTGCGCTAAATTCGCTGCATCTACTAAATCAGGAAGGCAATTATAGATTTGTTTGACATGATCTATTTTTAACAAGCCCATGTTGTTTGCTGGCTATTGGATGCTTTTCTGCCAAATGTTGTTACACAAACTCCTTCAACACAGTGTGAAGTCTGGACGCCTCCCCAAAACAGACAACAAGGTAATAACACAGAAGATGCCAAGACCTGATTTCATGGTCTTCTTAAAGACAGGTACCATATTTGTTTTCTGACAGTCTTCAGATGCCTCTGACCTTGAGTTTTATTGACTTAATTGTCACTGACGGGTTTTTTTCTCACTAGATGCCTGATCCTCTCATGTTGTCCGATTCCCATTGACAGCAGAGAGAATTTGGGCTGATCAAGGGCTAGAGGACACGGCCCTGGCTTTTTTCAGCTCCCCTGGGTGCATTTCATCTGTTGATTTATGTGAGAAATAGCTAGTTTGCCTTGGTGGAGAAACAAAAACACCCAAGTGCAAAAAGAAAAGGCGACTGAAGACACAATGGTCATGTCGTTATTGAAATGTGCTTCTCACTTCAGAAACAACAGTCTGCGTTCAAATGAAGTGATAAGTGGGGACAGAGATTAAGCCAAAATAAACCTCCTTATCTTAAAAAAATTCAGCTTCCTAAAGCCAACCTGGATCTGATCTGTGTGAACAACAAGAGAAAGTGGAAGAAAGCTGAGATATTTCTTAAAATAATATTACTGTGGGACCCAACAAAAAGTAAACTCTGCTCATGGGACAAAAGTTATGTACAATTAACACTGACACTATGCCCACGAGAGGTCAGATGGAGAGCAGAGCACTAACCCTTCTATGCCTTGCACGTTTAATTTACAAACATAGGCAACGATCCTGCAGGGAGATACCTTGGCCAGACATCAAACGCCACGTGGTTCTCATTGTTTGTGAACTTCCCTTTAAAAGCAACAGGACACCTCCCAGCACATAAGGTTAGAGGCCTTTGGTTAAAAACTGTGTATTGGACCAATTTCATGAACTCCAATGAGGCAAGACGGATGATTCCCAGTGTGTGGCACTGAGCAAGGGGCTTCGTGTCAAGCCCTGGCCTTGCGAGAGACTTCTTGGGTACCCTTCCTCACCAAATTTACCTTCCTCTTTTAGTCCTATTCCTGGAGGTTGCATTGAAACAAAAAAAATAAATCCTGATTATATTCTTTGTGAAGGGTTATAAATCCCTCTTGGACACTAAGTCAAACCCTCAGGTGCTGCAAACAGGCATTACACAGAAAACAACAGTTTAGGCTCAACAAGGTCACTGACTGTATGGCAGGGGACATCTCCCACGCCATGCCTTGAACTCATTCCTCCTTAGTCCCCTGATCCAACCCAACAGAGGTCAACCAGCGGGCTGAGTCTTCCCTGCACAGTGCAAACTGCTCCAGTGCCAGACAGAAATGCGTCTGTCCCAACCCCTCTCCCCACCTACCGCACACAGATCAGCTCTGGGTTGGGGCATCCCCTCCTCCCTCCTGCCTTGCTGGGAACTGTCACTTAAGATTTGCTTTGCTTGCCTGTTGTGCAGATTACTTTCCTTTATGCACAAAATATAAATGTATGGGGAGACACACATACATATTTAGATGCATGCACATCAGCCTATGTATACGGGCTCCATCTTTGTCTTTTAGTTAACATAACCAATCAGAAAAAAATGGGAAGAAAGAGACGTCATGTCATGAAACCTCCAGGACCTCTGTGATTTCTGCACATGAAAAGCTGTCCAGTTGCCACCATGGGTTGGCCAGCCTGACTTTTGTTCTTCAGGTTAGCAGAAAACTGGTCCATCCCATATGCTGCAAATAATAAATATGCTGCAAACTGAAATGTCCAACCAGTGGTTCACACAGGTTCTGAAGGACTTTTAGGGTACCACTATTACACAGCCCCGAGGGAGTGCTGGGCCAGACGTGAGCCCCCCCAACTGGCCCACCATCCTCTTGCACTCCAGGTTTACAGTGGTGTTAGCTCCAAGTGAACAATGCTGCGGGTGCACCATGACACACCTGAAGGAAATGTTGGACTGTTTGAGAGATGTTATTACCCACACAGCACCGGCACTGGACACATTGGCTCCTCCATATGGTAAACGTAGGACTATGGATGTGCCCAAAGGGCTGACAGTCCAATGCAATCCCACACGAGCCAAGTCCATCACTGAGCTCAGACCAAGAAAAGCCTGTGGCTTTGCCAAGTATTTTGCAGAGGGAGGAGAAGGTCTTCTCCTGGGACACTGTTTCCCAGCAGGGCAGAGGAGAAATGACGCTTCAGGCGTGCCCATTCTCCCCCGGCACCTTCTGGAGCCGGATCTAACAGTGTTATCCCCCACTAACCCATGTCCAACCGGTATGGGTGCTGTAAGCAGTCCAGCCCCATCATCAAACCGTCCATGAAGGGAAGGCACTAATGAAGCAGAGCATCCACTGGGAAAGGCTGTTTCTTCTTTTCTGACTTGCAGAGAGTCTCTCAACACTGTTTCAATCATATGACACACTCGGCAGCAATGCGGCCTGAATTGTTGCTCCTCAGGGGTCTGTCTGCCAAGAAAACTGAGGAATGACTCATGTCGTGGCATTTGGAGCGAGGGGAGGGCAGGACCAGGAGGTGACTAATGATTCAAAAGCACAGAGGTTTACTTCCAGGGGAGGATGGGCCAGTCGTATGCACGATGCAGGAAAAGTGCCTTGCAGCACATCAGGACAACAGAGCAGAGCAATGGGTATGTGAACAGTGGAGAAATGCATCCCTGTCCTAAGGCAGAGACAGCATTGCCATGAAGAGGCAAGTGATACACATCCGATCCACCACGGACTGGGAGACTCAGAGGATATGGATGGTTCAAAGCTGAACCAGATCATCAGAAAATAGATGAGGGCTGTTTGGTGGCAACCTGAAATGGGGTTTGGAGGTTTCTGCTGAATTTCTTCCTAAATCACAGGAAAGACTCAGCGGGGACATTCAAGAAAAGGGCCAAGAAAAAGGGCTTCCTCAGATGAGGAAAATTTTTTAGACCTGTGTTTTATTCTCTCCCCATGGAGATGCACTGTGATACATGCAATACCTGTGTTGGAGACACCTAGATCTGCTCTAATGATATTTTTGGGAGATGCACTCGAACCCTTGAAAGCGGGCTGCACAAGGGGGAGAATACATCCCCTTTGCTTCCCCAAATATTTGCTTTACATCCATGACTTTAGCCATAACAGACCACCCATTTACGGAGCCCAAGTGGCCCATCTTTTTCCCTTCTTGCTGCTTAATATATCACACGGAAAAAAGCTGTACCTCCTTTCCCATCCCCTGTCCAAAGGAGAGAGTCAAGCAGGGGGAGATGGAAAACTGTTATAAAACCAGTGGCTCCTTGTTATATCTCTGCTCCTCTGCTTTCTTGCATATCTTTGTCCATAACAGTCCCATCCTGCTATACATACTAGCCTCTTCCAACCCAGGCTGGGCATCTCACAGGAGGCAATGGCACCTCAGGAGCCAGGAAGGACCATGTGAATTTTAGGGGAAAATGGGCAAGTTCTGGAGAAATCATACCCAAAGAGGTAGTTTGCCTTGAAACTAGTATAGAATATGTGGCTGTGCTTATGTGACACTTGATGCTACTGGAAGGACTGTGGAGCAGGAGAATAAAACACCCCCCACCCCTCCGCTTTCTGCCAGCACCAAGCTGAAATGGAGACAGCTCACCAGCTACAGGGCACTGGGTCAGGCTGCAGCTCCCTCACTGCTGGTGGGCATCAGGAAAAGCAAGAGGGGCAGGTTGCCCAGCAGATCCGGGGACGAGTGGTGGCTGAGCGCAGCCCCATCCGGGAGCAGGTCTGGTGCGCAGAGGTTGAGGCTGGCTCCTGGTGTCACTAAAGCATGGAGGGGGTTTGCATTCGGTGGGGGGTGGAGGGGTTGCTGCGCCATTGTGTCAGGGCCAGCTGCTGAGACGATGTCTGGACCCAGGCACTGATTAGAAATTATCCCAGACAGAGCAGGGCGAGGGCAGGAGGGGGAGAAGTGAGTGATGGATTAACCCATTTTGAGTCACACTCTCCCTATAAAAAGCAGGTTACTTTCTGCTCCGACGCTGAGTTACACTAACAGGCATTGCTGAGGCAGAGCCTGGGCAAGTTTTATTTATCTTGAATCCCTTTAAACATTTCAACACCCTGTGGCTGTGCACCCAATGAGCCTGTGAAACCATATGCCTTGCAGTTCCTACCCTCTCCCTGCTCTTCCCTCCTGGTTGTTTCACTCCCTCCTTGCTGCAAGCCAGATTGCTTGTCAAAATTAAAAATTAAGCCATAGGAGGCATGCACTTGGCTTTCCCCTATGCCCGTCTGGTAGGGCCCTGATCCTGCCTGGGGATGGTGGGACTTCTCGTATGCACATAATCAGCACTAAAAGACCCCATGGCCTCTTTTTTTCTTTAAGGTCCAAGGCAATATGGATACCCCAGAGCAGCACAGCATGGGTCGCTCCATTGAAATCGTGTTAACTTTGGAGTGCCTTGTGCCGCACTCAGGGTGAGGCTTCGCATGTCTTGGGAGGAGCTCCTACATCTGCAATCCATCACCCACAGACCTGGTCGAGGAGCCAAGGTGATACAGCCCATTTGTTAACTTTTCCATCCTTCTGACTAATGAAACACGGTGGGGATGGTTTATGGGCTAGCCCTGAATTGCACAGGAGCCCCAACACCCTTGTTTCCATCCAGCACCTTTGTTTGGAGCATGCACTGAAACCATAAGGGCTCTCTGTGGGAACAGGGAGCTCTTAGTTATGCGTAAGCTGCTCCATCAACTTCAGGAGAATTGCAAAAACGGAAAAGGACAGTAGTTTATCCCAAAGACTTCCTTGCAAAAGGAACAGCCAAAGCACGCAGATTTGCCCTATTCTTGCACTGCTGGATGAACTTTTCCTGCTGTTGAATCTGAGTTGAAGGGCTTGCAGCTTAGCCTTACCCTTCCAAGCTGCCCTCTATTCAAAAAGCATCCTCCCCCACCTCCAAAAACATGACATTCACGCCCCATCAAGGCAAGAATTCCTTGGCAAGACAGGTGGACACTTCAGGCTCCTTCCTCCCAAGCATCCTCAGTACCTTCACTGCATGGCAGACCCTCCTTCCCCCACTGCCTGGTAAATGCTGTGCTTCACTATCCTGCTGTTTCTACCATTACAATATTTTAACACCATTTAGAACAATTTCATCCAAAGATCTCAAAGTACTTTACAAGGTTTAGTTAATTAAGCCACTGAAGTATTATTACATCTCTCTTATGGAAGAGAAAGCCAAGCAAAGATGTTAAATGACTTGCCAAACGTAATATGAGTCAGTAGCTAAGTTGGGAAAAGAACCCAGGAGTCCTGACTCTTAACCCATGGCTGTAAACCATTTTTCTCTATAAAACAGAAATTAAGCAAGCAGAAGGGTGGCAGCATGACTTTTCCTTTTACTTGAGCTGCCTTATAATTAGGACAGCAAGAAAAATATTGATTCCTAACCTTAGAACTTGGTACATTTGTTTGAAATGGACTGTGTGGAAGTTGGGGGGGGGGGCTTGCTGCCTTCTGAAATTCTCACATCGGGGTTGTATTTAAAGAAGATATTGTGCTAGCAGGAGTTATGAGCTTGTTGCAGAAATGAACTGTGTGTTATCTAGGAAGTCAGAGCAGATCATTGAAACGTCACCTCAAAACAGTCTGACAAATCTATGGCATCTTCCTGCTAACTAAAGGCATTAAAACCACCAGAACAAGTTGCCATTTGTTCTATTACCAAAGAGACAAAAAAGGGAATGTAAAGGTGATTTCTTGCAGAAAAGGACGACTCTTCCTCCAGCCCAACCCAGGATCTCCAAGTGAAACTGCTCCAAGTCTAAAGATAAACACAGCGACAGCAAGGGCATTTCCACAAGGAGGCCAAGGAATTTGAAAGAGGAAGGAGTAACTGGGACCCCAATGAGCCATTTGCCTGCATCCTGCTGTCCATAAGTTTTATAAATTATGGGGGAAAAAATGGTGTGCGTAACTGAAAGCTGCCCCTAGGCACCAATAATTTGTCTGACCTGCATTTAGACGACCAATCCACTCAGCTCTAACTAGCCTTGGCAGCCTCGCACGGGTCATATTTTTACATGGGTGAACTGTTCTTCAACAATTTCCTCCAGTGTGCTAGCAGCACAAACAGGCTTTTCTTTGCAAGCAGGTATGTGTGCCTTCTTTTTCCAGTTATTTCTTTTCTCACACACGTGGTTCATGTGTCCATTTGCAAAGCAAAAACACCCAGCCCCCTCGCTCTTTCCTACTAGCAGTGTTGCTACGAGCCCTGTTGAAGTTTTATGGGGCAGGGATGGAGGTTTGCTTAGGTTTGGACTCCCCTGTTTTAGCAGTCAACAGCATCATCTTTTTCTTCCAGTTTTCCAAGTGCTATTCCTATCTTTCCCTAACATTTGCCTGCAGTATCATGTTTTATTACTCAAGAAACTTACTTATGCTCATAGTGACAGCCAGAATTTACAGTTGCAAAATTCCCATTGCTTTCCAGGGTAATTCTGAGGCTGAATTAGACATCCAGGAGAAATCACTGCGAAGAAGGGGAGAGAGCTGGGAAAGCTGTGCCATCACCTCTGTTAATCCAGTGCTCTCAATCTGTGAGTTTGCTTGCCACGGCCAAAGCCCTGTAGCCCCTTGGGTCTGTGGGATTGAAGATATGGTAAGAAAAGCATTAAGAAAAGAAAGCTGGTGACAAGGGCACTGTCAGAGATACATAGATACATATGTATACACACAGAAAAAAAAAGTCTTTGCCTTTTCTGGGAAGGGATTCATCATATGTTCCAAAAGCCACATGACCTCAGGGTGTAGTGCAGGATTTAGGGGCTTGTAGGAATTTGCCCTCGCTCTTTATTTAACGCCGAGTAGGATTGCGCCTGTATGAACCAAACACATCCAGTGGTTTCCCTCAAACATTTTGATGATGGATTGCTGGCATCACTTGTTTTCTTTTGAAGGCAATTCATTTATCAGAGACAATTACTCAACTGATAAGTTCAGTGTGTTCAGCTGTTCGTGGCTACACAGCAGCTACAGGCTAATAAATATGAGCTGCAATTATCCTGATTAATGATTTCAGATCACTAAACTGCAGCTTTGTTCACGATAAGGCTCTAATAAGTTTTTCTGCTGAATCTGGCGAGTTTACTGGCGTCGGTGACACTACCTTCATTGTCAGCTCCCCGAGCCCAGCAGCTCCTTCAGTCTGACTTTGTGATAAAGTGAGTCCCGTTCCTTGGGACCTCTGAAGAGCTCAGCAGGTGTTTGGCGGGCGGCATACAGTGACGGGGAACCCCCTTTCATCCGTCACATGGCAAAGCGCTAAGGAAATTGTTTCCAAATGTCCCTTGATTTAGAAGTTTACTTCCCCCCCCCGCAGCCTCCTGTTTTACTCCTCGGGGCTGATGACCTTCACCTCTGCTGCCATCCTTCAGCTGCCACGCGAATCCTGACGCTGAGCCAGCCACGGGTGTCTCAGAGCATGGAGCAATGAGCCAAGGGAAGAGAAACTATAAGAACCCAAATACTGTGAGCAGACTTTTAAGCAATGGAGAGCCAGTTTTAAGAGGACCACATTTGATTTAACATGTTGGCAGGCACTAACAGTGCTGCAGTGAGACTTGCAGAGCAGAGAGCTGCATGTGCTGATAGCAATCCCTTCAGATGGGATGGCATTTGCACTTCATTCATTTTCTGGTTGCAAAGAACATGAGCGTGAATGCATGTGTGCATATACGTGTACCTACATGCTCTTCCCCTGCTGCCCTCTACTAAAGGAATCGACGTCATTGATTTTTGTGCCACAAGCCCAGACTGGTAAGGACTCTGCTTGTGGTGCAGCAGTTTCAGAGTTACAAGCCCCGCTAAGCTCCAAGCACAGGCTTGATCAGCTGTGAAATGAGCTGGGTTTCACCACACTACATCTAGCATGCTTTACACAGACCCAGTCCCACCTCACGCTCCTCCCAGAGAAGATATTTTCAGGCTGAAGAAGAACCTCTGGGCATTGCAGACCTCCGGAGATTTGATTTCAGTGATCTGGGGAATTATGCGATTGGCATTTTGCTTTTAGATGGACATCAGGTGAAATACAGACCATCGCTATTAGACGTACCAGCTGTAACACAGGCACTTGCCTCAATCAGCTCACTCAGGGTCTGTAAGTGGGGTGTCCTCCCTGAAGTCGGGGGAGAGAAACAGGCCATTTGCTGCTAGTAGGAATCTGCTGGTTTCTGGGCTCAAGGTAACACCACGCACAGGGACGCGGCTGCATTCCCAGCCCTTTCTCAAGTTTAGGTGCTAAATTAGCACTGCAGTTATTTCATCCCAAGGTGAGAGTCTCAGGTTGCCTTCCAAGGAAGAAATGATGGGAGAAGGCATCCACCTCTTGAGTCAGGGTCCTGCAGCTGCAGCATTTGCTTGTGCAGTGTAAGATCTTGGGTTCAGCTCCTGCATCAGCATGGGGGAACAACAATGCAACAACATGGCTGCATTTCACCTTCACGCCTTGAATCTGGATCTCTGCATGGCCACAAGGAGCAGGGAGGAGAGCCATGGATCATGTAGCAGCCATGGCCAGGATGAGGAGGAGAAGGAGGAGGTCATTCTTGCTCGCCCCACTCCCAGGGCCCTTCATGCATTTTATATTACACTTTAGAGGAAAATACACTGCAGCTGTTAAATTTATGCCCCCCTCGTTGCTTGAGTTTACCCTGACAATCCATTTAAAACATGGCGTAAACATTTAGAAATCAATACATTTCCCTGGAAAGTTTCCTCACAAATGACAGGTAATAGGTATATTTTATTAGCTTAATTGAAATTGCTCTCTCCCATACCAGCAACGCAGAAATCTTTGTCAGCCACAGCCAAACACTGAACTGTTTACCCAGACGTCCCCAGGGGCTCATTAAAGGGAAAATAACAAAACAAACCCACCCCAAACTGTAGGCATGCAGGGCTGTGTACTCAGGGACCTGAATTTGTGCCCAGGTGGCCAAGAAGGCCAACAGCATCCTGGCTTGTATCAGAAATAGTGTGGCCAGCAGGACTAGGGAAGTCATCGTCCCCCTGTATCCGGCACTGGTGAGGCCGCACCTCGAATACTGTGTTCAGTTTTGGGCCCCTCACTGCAAGAAGGACATGGAGGTGCTGGAGCATGTCCAGAGAAGGGCTACAGGTCTACAGAACAAGTCTTCTGAGGAGCAGCTGAGTGAACTGGGGCTGTTTAGCCTGGAGAAAAGGATGCTGAGGGGAGACCTTATTGCTCTCTACAACTACCTGAAAGGAGGTTGTAGCGAGGTGGGAGTTGGTCTCTTCTCTCAAGTAACAAGCTATAGGACAAGAGGAAATGGCCTCAAGTTGCGCCACGGAAGGTTTAGATTGGATATTAGGAACAATTTCTTCACCAAAAGGGCTGTCAAGCACAGGAACAGGCTGCCCAGGGAAGTGGTTGAGTCACCATCCCTGGAGGCATTTAAAAGACTTGTAGATGTGGTGTTTAGGGACATGGCTTAGTGGTGGACTTGGCAGTGCTAGGTTAACGGTTGGACTTGAACTTAAAAGTCTTTTCCAACCTAAACGATTCTATGACTTTATGGTTCTATGATGTGCTCATTTTGCAACCAAGCCTGAGGCCAGGAAGGCTCTAAGGAACCCTCCTGCAGGAGCCTTCATGGTGGGAGCCATCCACTCACCTGCTGGTCTGAAGGGCTGAGAAAGGACAACAGGAAAGGAGGAGAACAGGAAAGGAGGAGAACAGGAAAGGAGGAATTGTTGATTCTGAGATTTTGTAGAGCCCGTGCAATTGTCTGATCTTTGTTTTAGAGAGAAAGGAGATTTTGGTGTGAGTTTTTGTAGTCTGTGGCTGCTTCATTACATCATGAAAAGGAAATATGCCCATCAGAAACCTCACCTATAACTTTGGGACTGGTTGCTCAGACCTCTGGATTTCCCTTACTGGAGGGATTTATCTCCTGAATCCAAATTGGAGACCAACCATCTTCCAGTAAGAACCTGCTGATGTGATTAAAACTGTAGGATTGACATGAGAATGCCCCAGAAGTGAGACGAGAAATCCTGGAAAGTTTTGAGCCCCTTCTCAAGGCTGCGTATCTATTGATTTCAAAATTTCCCAGGCTGCCACAAGAACACCTTTCCTTGGGGTGATGCTGGCACATTGATAGCCTGAGAACCCAGAAGCATGCTAAGAGGTGGAAAAAGGATATTTTTATGTTCCACAGACCTCAAAAAGAAAGTCTGTGTCTGACTCCGGGTTCCTATGGATTCATGGCCTTGGAATTAATTTGCTAAAAACTCACATTCTGCTCCTACAGAAAACCATCAGCAAACTGCTTGGAGCTGCTCAAATCTTAAAAGGAGCTGCCAACAGAAAACAAGGTGATGACCATGTATGGTTTTAGATCCCACAGAAAATCTACTAGTCATATGCTGTAGCAAAGGGAGACCAAATCCATAACTATTATAATATCACAGGTAAAAATAGCAAAGGAACCCAGGTTACCTTGAAGGCTGGATCAAAAATATGAGGGCAATTTTATCATGACATCAGTTTTACAGGGTCCTACACTAGTGACATTTTGGGGGAATTATTTCTAACATACACTGGGAAAAATGTGCTCAGAAAGTGGCCAAGAGGCAAATGAAGCCAAATCAATGCACAGTGACACATGGCCAAATCCTGGGCTTGGCTACACCAGAGTAATTTCCAGCTGATCAGCTTTGTTCTCCCTGGAGCTATGCTGGCTTCAGGCCTGAAAAGCTAAAGGTGGACCTTCATCTGTACTCTGAAAAGATCGGAAGCAGCAGGAAGCTGGACCAAGTGGGAGGATGAGATGAAAAGAGGAGGAAGACCTTGCTGAGATGAAAGACAGGAGCAGTGGCAGTCTGGAGAAGACAATTTATGGACTAATTTCCACAGCTTGGTTTCTAGAAAGACATGGTTTTGGCACGTGCGCTATACTCCATCCCTTGCCAGCCCAACAGGGATTTTAGCAGGCATGATGACAGCAATCCGCTGTGAGAAGACAGTTATGCCAACACATACCTCATTGGCTGCAGCATGGCTGGGGGCCAGGGAAAATAGTGAAGGTGACATGATGAGGTACTAAATGAGGTAGTTGAAGAGGTCTCAGCCTAAGGTGGAGAAGGGGAAGGCTATGGCTGGAGTTACAGCTCATGCTCTCAATGCAACCCATGCCAAACCCATCAACTCCAATGGCAGAGAGGGTGGTTTGGCCCAGCACGGAGGAAGAAATGGTGTGAACAAGAGCAGGGAAGACACAGCTGCCCATGGGCTGCACCATGCCCATGTGGAGGGAAAAGTCAGCAGACTGGACAGGGAAAGGAAAAATCTACTAATATGAAAAGCCCTGTAGAAAGTCCTGCCTGAGGAAAGCTCTCCTGAAGGAAAGGCTGGAGGGTTGCTAAGGGGATGATGAGGCTTTTGCTGTTTTGACCCAGACCAAGGGAGAGTCCAGATCCATAGCAAAGTAAAGGTCTAGCCTATGGCTTGGGTTTCATGGACAGAGCGTGACAACTTCAGCCCAGCACTTGGAGGACTCATCACCAAAACCATAATCTAAGAAGAAAATTAGTTTTTCCAACTCTATCAACTGAAAAAGAGAGTCTCTCCCAATCACCTTGCTCAACAAAGAAAGTCCCCAAGCCTCAAAGCCCATATAGTTTCTTTTCAGCAATTTGTTTTTTTTGGGAAAGGTGGAAATAATCGTGTCTTTAACTGAACATTTAGTTTTAGTCAAGATCCCATTTCCCCCTTGGTAAAAAAAATAGCTTGAAAAACTTTTGCTAAATCTTAGCATCAGTCTTGTGACCAAGGAGTGAACAGACCAATATTGTTGTATTGGGTCTGGCTGAGACGGACTTAATTTTCCCCACAGCAGCCCTCGTAGTGCTCTGCTTTGTATTGGTAGCTAGAAAGATGTTGATAACATGCCAGTGTTTTGGCTACTGCTTGAGCAGTGTTCGCACCGTCTCTCCAACATTCCCCCCTCATAAGTAGGTTGGAGAGTGGGCAAGATCTTGGGAGGGGACACAGCCAGGACCACTGACCCAAACTGACCAAAGGGATATTCCATACCATATGACATCTGCTCAGCAATAAAAGCTAAGAGAAAGGAGGAGGAGGAGGGAGGCCATTTGTTATTACGACGTTTGTCTTCCGGAGCAACTGCTACATGTACTGAAGCCCTACTTCCCGAGAAGTGGCTGCACATTTCCTGCTGATGGGAAGTAGAGAATAAATTTTTTTGTTTTCCTTTGCTTTTGCATGCGGCCTTTCCTTTTGCTTTATTAAACTGCCTTTATCTTGACCCACAAGTTTTTTTTCCACCTTATTTTCTCCCCCACCCCCGTCCTGCTGAGGAGGGGAGTGATAGAGCAGCTTGGTGGGCATCTGGTGTCCAGCTAAGGTCAACCCACCACAACAGTTTAATTTTAGTCCAGTTCATATCTTTGCATTTCTTCTCCAGACAGTGTAGGGCAGGGTGGGAAAGCTGATGTTGAAGGGTCTTCCTTCCTCTGCATTACTCTTATTCCCTTTTCAAGTGAGTGGTCTTTCACCTTTCCCAGGCAGTTCATTCAGACCAGTTTAAAATAATAACATAAGCCCAGCAATTACTCCAGCAATACCCCGGGTACAGGAGGCTGTTGAAACCACACTGAAAGTTTCTGAGTCTGCAAATGTCAAGATCTCCCAGAAAACTGGAGGGGGTGATGCAAAGAGATTGAAGAGCCAAAATTGCCCCATTCTCACATGGATGTGCAGATCCTGGCCATGCTGTCACCATCAGCTGGATCACACATGCCATCGAGTGATGCCTTTGGTGAAGGGGGCCAGCACCATAGACAGTCCCAATTATAACGACCGACAGGCAAGCATGCAAGAGGGGGATAACAAATGACCACAAATATTTTTCACCGAGCAAGCGAGGGGGAGGTGGCAGCCCCCCAGCCCCTGTTCTGGGCAGGGGAGGTTTATTTAATCTACCCAGCCCCCTCCACCAACCCCGGATCATTTCCACCTTCAACAGCTGCAGCCATGGGGGACAGAGGAGTGTGGAGACATACAGCTGTCCCTCGCCGATCGCCGCGAACCCCTGCCGAGGCTTGCTGGATCCGGCCCCGTGAGTCCAACCCTGGGACCAGCTCCCCCAGCCTCTCCTCAACCCCAGTCCTTGTGAGCTGTTCGGGACAATTTGAAAAAGTTTCTTTTTTCTTGCTGCAACCATATCAGTTTGGAAAATAAAAGATATAGCCGCTCCTTGCAAACCTTACCTGGTTTACAGCCTTCAACTAGCAAAGCCATGGTGTGATGATAGAAATACACATTATTTGCAAAGCCGGGTCAGTGACTGGGCAATACCTTGATTTGTATTTTAAGTATTACACATAAACGTGTTTCTCCTTGACCAGCACACCAGCTCTGTGAGGTGGTTCCAGCACACGCTGCTCTTGATCTATACCCCTAGCATGTGAACAGGGATGATACTTTTTGCAAAATTCAGCTGTCATGCTCTTAGAGCAGTTTGTTAAATCTCCTCTCTAAGGATTATAGGCAAAGGGTTTGGGTTATCTGCATCAATTTTTAGTGTTTTGGAGGAAAGAGGCAGGGGGTTGCCAGTCAGCTGAAGGGGATTTCTGAACAGGAGGACTCTCACGGTGGTGAATGTCATTTCTCACAGGGAGGCCTTTTTCCATGGCAAGATTTGCACAGTTGGAATCTGAAGAGAATAAACCTACAGACTGACCAAACACAAATGGGCCTTTTAAAAGGTCTGTGTCAGATTTGTTAACGCTGGTCCACAAAGACCTGGCTGCAGTCATGAGGACAAAGGGTTTAAAAGAAGATGCATCCTCAAACTGGGCTGGATTCCACAGTACAAAGGGGACCAGAACAAGGGCGCTAACTGCATTTCTCCTTTTTTTGGGTCCTATTTAGTTTGACCCTACCCATAGCACAGTTTCCTGGCCTGGCTGTATATAAATGACAACTTTATAAAGTTGAACTGCTCTTTTTCTAACCTGGATTTTTTGGGGGGCACAAGGAGTTCAGTATTAGACATAATCACTTTTTGGCATGCTATATAAATATGCATTTTGTTAGGTTGATTGGCTCTGTGTAAAGACCTAAAAGGAATAAAGTTCTACTATTCACCATTGTCAAAGCAATACCCCAGACTCCTAACCAAATCTGCTGCTGCAAAGGTAGAAAAAATAATAACCCTGCTATAATTAACTTGCCTGCAGCCACCGTTCTGATGCCATGAAACTGAGTTTTTCTGTGCTGTGTAGGGACTTGACTGCTACATTTTTTCCTAAGTCACAAAGTCATTTTCTTGATGGCACAGCATTTTCTTCCAAGGGACATCACAAGGTGCACAGGCACCTGGGGTAGATCGCAATGTTTTTAGAGAAAGAGCACAACCATTTCATCATATATAGGTTGAGGGTGCAGGAATGCAGAATTAGAGAACCACAAACTGCCCAAAACTGCAGCCAAATCATATCCACACATATCAACAGTGATGGTCCTCATAGCAAATTTAAACCATCTCAGATCGACAACAGCTGAATTTGGGAAAAATTCAGTATCATCACTGTTGAGATACTTAATGGCAGTAACAGACCTGTTTGTTAGGCAGTCAGTCTTATGTTGACAAATTTGATGCTGATGCTTTGAGCTCTGGGCAGGAGGTTGGATCTCCAGAGATCCCCCAGCCCCTGTTTCTCAATGGTTGTGTGCGGGTCTGTTCTTTCCTTTGCCACCAGTAGGACCTCAGAATTTCATTAATGAATAAAAAAATCTGCCTTTCACTGGAGACAGGAAAAAAAAACACTTTCATGCTACTGTTTACATGTTTTAGAGTATTAAAAAAAATTAAAACTACTCATTATCATCTTACTTTATATACTTTTTTTTTTGTCAAAGGCATACGTATTCTTAAGATCTCATGCAAACAACATGCTATCAATGCAAACAGCCCGGAGCATTTAAAGGAAAAGCAAGCATTGAGCATTTTGAGACAATAGTGATTTAGATGCTTCCATTTGCATTTTCGTATAGAATGGGAGTCTAATTTTATCTTTGTGCATAAGATATTTGAGGTCAAGAGACCAGTGTCTGGATCTCTTAGGAATTTCTCTTTTTGAAGACCATGGCAATAAACAGATGCCCAACCTACCACACTGCTCCATTCTTTCCCAATCCTCCAAGTGACATGAAGTGTTTCTAAATTAGATTATTAATTATCAAGCTGCCGGACCAGCCTCACCGCAACTCCATAAAACCAGCTTTACCAGTTGTATCGATAGCCATGTCACCTCCAGAAAGCATACAGGAAAGCAGATTTTGCACATGACCCTGCTGAATAGCAACATTCTATTGCTTTCACCTCACCTCTCCAACTTCTCCTTTTAAATAAAAGGAGATGTTCCTTTTATTTCTGATCAGCCTCATACATGTTGTCCCCATTTCACACGTAAGGAGAGGTTGCCCAGCTAGACTAAGTGCCACAGTCTGACCATGCAGGGTCTGACTTAATCTTTGTGCATACGATGGCATTTAAGATCAAAGGAGCGACATGCCCACGAGCGACAGCTTAACTAGGGCATTGTGTTCCCCGGTCCACAGTCTTGTCCAAAAGCCAGATTGCAATGAGCCTTTTGGAAGGCTCTCTTAGCAGTATGTCTCTGAAAAGTCCCCGTTCACTAAAGCCACTCTTTGTGCAGAGGACACAGGAGCAGTGGAGGACATACAGGTAGGCATTAGCACTGCTGGACATCTTCCCAAAACTGTCCTGCATGTTGTTGCCAATGCAGGGTATGCTTTCCAAAATGCTGCTACCCCATACCATGGAGGGCTATGGGGTAAGGCCAGTTTTGATTTGAATCTCAGCCTAAATATTATTGCAGGTTTTTCATCATGAAAAGATATTTAGTGTACTGCTCAAACCCACTCCTTATCCTCATTGCTAACAGGCGGTAGAGGGCAGGAAGGAAAAGATGACCTTCATTGCTCTAGCACAGGCCTTGCGCTGCTGGCTGGAATACTTGCAGTGAAGCTGAAAATGTTCTGAAAGCCCTGGCACTCCTCTGCAGTTCAGCTGTTGGGACTGGGAGGAGGAGAGGAATTTGGGTGAACGACCATGAAACTCATCACACAAGCGGAACTCGGTGTTCCTGCCTGTTTTCAAAGGGGAGACAGGAGCCAGCCGGGAAACAGAGCGAGACTTAAAAAACACACAAACCAAATTTGATTAACTGAAGAGGCAGAAGAACAGCAAGTTAGTCCCACTTTGAGGGTTTTACACCAATGCACAAAACCACATCTGTGTTTAGGCTTCCAAGCCTAAAGTAGTTGTGGGAAGGAAGAGGGGGGTTCTTTTCATTAAAAATATGTATTGAAATTTTATTTTTAAAAAACCCTAGTGCTCTTCAAAACAATTTTGACAGTGTGGTCTCCAGGTAGAGAGGAGATCACAGCTTATCAGCATGATGGGGATGGAGGGAGGGAAGGCACTGATCATACATAGGACACTGCAAGAGCAGATTTGCAGAGGGAAGTCTGTAATGCACGTGGACGAGCTTTGTAGACATCTTAGCACCAAAGCAAGATGAACCCGTGTGCACCATGGAATGAAGAGCCATAAAGTCAGCCCTGCTAGTGTCCAGGCTGCGGAGATGCCCTTGGTCACTATGAGTAAATGAGTGTTCACTGGGTGATCCTGACCATCACCTCGATGAATGAGGTGGTAAGGCCATGCTGTCTCTTTTATCGCTGTCTTCCTTTCTGTTTCCCATGCTGAAGTGGCTCAAGCTGGGCTGAATAAGATTTCACCCAAATGGTCTACACTTGTTCTTTTGGATGTCAAAGCGGGGCAACCAAAAAGCACCAGCCCCACAAGTGTTTTCCTACACTCGTGATTGTACAGCATCACTCGTGCTGTGCAGTCAGGCCCCGCCGCACAACTGAAAACGGCCTTTGTTCCTCTGTGAAGAGGCATGTGTTCCCCCTGAGTGATCCACAGCCTTTTTGAAAAATCGCATCGCCATTCCCATGGTTGCTGCACATGGACTATGGTCTCCCAAACCACGTCCTGGGCAAAACACACACCGGGCCAGACCCGTGCCCTCTCCCTCCTGTACCCAGACCACTGTCCCAGCAGCAGGCCTGACCTTTGGATGAGAAAGCGAGGGTCCTGCTTGCACCACACTTTTCAAAGAGCACATTAACCCTGATTGTCTTGGCTAACTCTCTGGAATTTCCTTCCTTGCCCCAGAGACAGAGCATTCTGTGGAAATGAAAATTAATACTTACAGGCGGCTTGAGTTTCGGTGTGTTTTCAATTATATATTTAAAAAAAAAAAAAAGGAGAGTGAAAATTCAGTGGCTGCTACAAATAAGCCCATTTTAATTGTAAATCCATTTAGCAGGAGGTGGAATTAATCACCTAAAAGAGAGCGGGGGGAGAGCCCCGAAGTTGCTCACAAAGCAAGGAGAGTGCGAATCACACAGTTGGCATGAGATCCCGTTTCATTTTTGTTAAGTGCAGGGGTTTTAAGTCCCTGAATATCTCACTGTTCTTTCCCTCCTGTTCTCCAGAGGGAGAACAAATGCAAATGGTGTCGTGTTAGAAGGGGCTAAAAGGGCACCCTGTAATAATCCAGTGTGCGAAACCCCATGGATTCATCAAGGAGGGAAGGTGTAACAGCCCTCAGGAAGCCTGCAATAGCCTCTGTGTACACATAACACCTCCAAAGGAATTTTCTGCAGCTATTCAAGAACAGACCCGGGTCTATTCACCCCGGCTTCACCCCATAGCTCACTCGCACATGCCTAGACAGCACTCAGGGGAGCGCAGCGGAGTGCCGCGCCACACCAAAATAACCCCAGCCAAATGAAAAATAGGCTCTGTTGTTTCTCCCATGGGCACTGGTGTTGGAGTTTGACAGGCAAGGGGAAGGATAGTCTTTCCACAGTACGTATCCCAGAGCACAGGTTAGCAAAAGCAGGAACAAACCCCCAGCAGCAGGCCGTTAGGTTATACTGCTTCCCCATGCCACGCTCTGCAAGCCCCTTTTTCCACCCCGAACAGGGATAGGAGAGCCCAGGCAAGACCCCAGCACCCACGATACTCCACCACAGCAGGCTCAGAGGCTGCATCCGATGCAGCCAAGTCCCGACAGACACGGCTGCAGCACAGCGGGCTGCACGGGGGCTGTGGGCAGGCTGAAGATCCCGTTTGTGGAGTGTCAGCTGAGGGGTGGATCAGCTCCAACAGGTTTTCCATACGCATTTTCCTTGAAAGCTGCAAATTAATTCAGCTTGGGCAAACCCACCTTCGTTTGACGTTCCCGCTCCACAAACATTCAAGCTTTAGCTGTACAAATACTTAGCGGAAATATATTCCACATTTCCAGCCAGTACTTGTCACCTTGCACATCAGCGATGACTGAATCCTTCTACTGTTGATGAATTTGTCCAACTCCTCCTTGGACCTGCTGACGCTGTGTCCACAACTTCCTGTGGCAGCACGGTCCCACCATTTGCTGCCTCTGCCCAAAGAAGCTCTTTCCAATACCTATTTTAAACTGGTCTTCTACTAGTTTTGCCCTCTAGTTTAAATATTAGGAGATTTGGTGAAAAACAGTGTCACATTCAGCTTACCCATTGCCATGAAGCTTTTGAAAACTTGAATTACATTCCCTTGACCAGTACCCTTCTCCTCTCCAGCTATTGCTTATGATATTGCCATATTCTGCAATGACTCGATTCAGACAGTCGAGGCTCTGGCCTGAAGGAGAGGGGTCATCAGGCCAGTTAGTTGCCTCCAGTGACCAATCTGCATACAAAGCTTAATACCCTAGTTAGCTTATTTTTTTAATTATTATTGCAAACTGGCTCTGTGTAATATACTGAGAACAGTGCATTGCACAAGTTTTTGTAGGAACCCAATTTTGAAATTGCTACATGCAAGAACACATACCAGCTGTGACCATGAGAAAAGCCATGGGTCTTATCCAGCTGACCACAGCTCGCACATAGAATATGTGCGATCAATCCGTTTGACTCTCGGAAAACACACACACGTCTCAGTTACATGGTTTATTTTACAGGGAAAAAAAAAATCTCTTTTCAGTGCACAAGTAGGACTGAGAATAATTAATCCATCTGTTTGACCATCAAGCCGAAAACATTTTGGTTTGATCTGGGTTGAAGCTACATTTTTCTCTAGCTTTCCTTGGACACGAGCAAGATATCAATCCCCAAAACGAGGCACGGAAACCGTCACAGAAAAGCACATATTTCATTTTCAAAACTGCAAAACTGATCTTCTAAACCACTTTCCAGGAAACACTCTGCGAACCTTGAAGCATTTCTCAAAAGCAAAGAGCTGAGCAGAGGGTTTGCGACACCGAGGGAGAGCTCCTGCTGCCCTGGGCGCTGCTGTACAGCCCTTTAGCTCACAACCCTTCAACGACCAGTTCTTCTAACACCCTCTGCAGCAAGGAAATGGCATTTTCCCAGCTCCACAAGAGACAGGCCTTAGACCCCCAAAGGACACCCAAGCAAAGCAAAGTCACCAACACACGATGCCTTAGTCCTTGGTAGCACCTTCACCGTTGGACATGCATCCCCCAGCACAGGACAGTGGGCAGGAGCTCGCGAGGGAGATGGGCAACAAAGAAATACAAAGTACAGGAAAGAAAAACATTACAGTAAAATTGTGCCGGTGCTAGGATGGTTGTGGGACAGAAGGTGATGCATGCTATAGCATTATAAGCTATAGCATTGCAGAGGGGTGACAGGTCCCTGCACAGTGAAGGCACAGACCACATTCAAAGGTTAAACTTGATGCTCTCCCTAAGGCTCCAGCAGCCTGACACTTTCACTACAAACTTACTTCTTGGTAAAATAAAGCAAGCTTTCAAGACTATTACAAGAAATAGTCTTGATCTATGGTGTATAGATAGATACATAGTATGTACAGATCAGAGCTGGTTGATTGATAACTCTCATATTGATAGACAGACACAGATTGATGCAAGCGATCTGTAAAGCTCAAATGTGGAAATCGTTTGGATTAAACATGAGATCTGGAAAAAAAGAAAAATCAAGCTCATGATTTTTGAGGGATGGACAAACAATTTCTGAAAGCAGGGTCTGGCCACACTTTCTAATGAAGCGTGGTGGGCTCCCTCTCTCCTATTTAAAGTCTTTTATTACTATACTAAATGCTTACTTTTTTCCAGTGAAGGTAGTGGCCAATTCTGCAGGCTGTTTGCAAGCAGAGGATAACCGGTTCCTAAAGATTATAAGGAATTACAGAGCTTAGGAGCATTTGCAGAATCTTCCTCCAAATGTCTACAGTTGCCATAGGCTATTTATTTCAAAGTAACCTCATTACTTCTGTGCAGTTAGTTGCCACCCCTGTGCTGGCCAACGCACCCATGAGCCTGCCATGTGCTAGGGATCTTTATGAAACTTTCCTAACCACGCTCCCTTTATCCCCTCGTCCTCTCCACACATCACCAGCCCAAGGCCAACATGGTCCCAAACAAGATCCTCATCTCAGCCAACTGGCAATGATGCAACGGTGATTGCATTTGGCCAGTCAAACCAGGTAAAAATGGTCTTTCTCTGATTCGCTGCAGAGCAGTAGACCGTACACAGAAACAGATTTGCAAAAGTGCTCCCGGTCACCATTGGTATCCTCTATTCTGCATCTTCACAGCAGAACTGCAGGGTTTTGAGGGCAGGAAACTGATTTCATGCAGTTGTCTGTTCTCAAGCACTGTGGCTCAAAGAAAGGTTCACAAAGGCAGAGAAGTATTTCAGGGCAAATATGATTCCCATACAGTTTGGTTTCTTCAGAGCAGCAGGCTGAAATACCAAGCTCCATTTGTCCCACTGCTGGGCATCTTTGTTCAGCCCCAAAACACAGGCTGAAAAAGGCTTTAAACAAAGTATTCATTTAGAGAGTATCAGTGGCTCTTATTTACATGCTATTCAATAGGATATGTGGGTGCGTTTGTTACCAAACCTCAGTAATCAGATGTTAAAGCAAAGATGTGCATCGCACAGAGCCCGTTGGGACTTTGCACAATGTTCTGAGCACTGAAAGCCAAATGAGATGCTGGTAATGCCTTCCTCTATTGTGCAATTGCACTGAAGAAATACTGGCTCTCTTTTCAATTTTTAAGAAAAGAATTAGAAAAAAAGGATAAAAGGGATGATATGAATCACCTGCCATATCTGGGGGAAAATGCACGGTAAAAGGAAGACATGATAAACCCTTTGCTCAAAAAGGAACATTTCAGCTGTGAGGAATTTTTTGGTGCTGTTTTTTAAGCCCTAAGAAGGACTTTGAGCAAAGACACACAAATGTTATTACACCGAGAAGTGCTGCAGGTAGGTATTACTAAAACAATGTTCACAGTGGACAGAAATTTAAGAGGAGAGCAAAAGAACTGGTACAAAAGAGTCCCAAAGGAAAAAAAACCCATGACCCCACCACTTGCAACATTGATATCGATACGTGGGAACCAAATCCCTTTGGCACATCAACATTATGCAGCCAGAAACTTGTGAAACTCGTTCCACGGGTCCACAAACGCAGCTGAGGAGATGCAGCCAGAGCGCCGAGTGCAGAGAAACGACACTGGGGAAAAGCGAGGTTATGGATGGGGCACCAGCAAATTAAGCCAGGAAGAAATTAAATTGAGAGGAAGCAGGAATGGGCAGTTATAAATGACATCGGGCTGGCTCCTACTGTGAGCTTTTTGCCCCATGAGGAGTCTCGGCCTTCAGCAGTTGCCTTTCTGCAGGTATCTCTGCTCCACTTCAAGAGCGGCCACCCTGTGCAGAACCCAAGAAGAGGCTCAAAGAGTTTAGCATGATGCTCCATTTAAAAAAAAAAAAATTAACTTGGGATGCACCAAGATCTGACAAATGCCTAAAGATGGAGGAGAGGAAGTTTCCTCCATTTACACGTTGGCGTGAGGAAAAGCATTTCCAGTAATTGCCGCTGCTCCTTCACCCAATGGCCCCTTTTCCCTCTCATCTCCCCATGCAGCAGCTCCTGCTCTCCTCCCTCCGCAGCCCAACATCATCACAAAAGGTCACGCAATCACAGAGAACAAGTGCCAATGGCAAAAATGTAGTACTCAAACCCAAGTAGCAACAGATGGCTTGTTTGCAAATTAGCACCATTTCCCAAGACAGCAGGAAAAATGACCGGGATTCTCATTAGATTAAAAGAGATTTCATTCCCATCTCTTGTTAATGCACCAACCTAAATCTTACGGTGCTTGTTTGGGGAAGGAAGGGAGACAAAGGGGACGAACTCTCTTCACCTCATCCATGATTTTAAGGATGCAAGATCATCCTTGGCGCTTTATGACAAGGCCCACTGAGCTTTGTAGGCAGCTTTTTTAATTTGCCTGGCTAACCATCACTTCAGCTTCTCAGCCCTGCACCATATAGATTTATGTTATGGTATCTGGATCCTTAGGGTAACCTAGCACATTATGCCAGCACTTGGCCAAATTTGGAGGAGTTTTTTCCATGCTCAGCAGAACTGCTTTACAGCAGGGCTTCTTGTCCAAAGCCTCTCATGCTGCCTGTGCAACCATGCCCATCGCAGGGGGTTTCTGTGTATGTCACAGTGGCATAAACATCGCAAGTGGCAAGTGGCTCAAAAAACAAAGTCTTCCCAAAACTGCAACTCTCCAAAAGCAGCTGCTGCTGATACTCCAACTCGCCAAATTCTGCCAACTGGCTAGTTTTGCCCTGGAAAGCACCTGATCTTCCAGTTTAAGTGTCTTTTCATCGTCTCTGTGGCCCACGACCTTCAGCTCTACAAACAGCACCAGCCTCAAAGCAAAAACCCTGCCAGCCAGCCTGTTGCAGCACATGCAAATAGCTTTTCTTAAGAAGAAAAGCCATGGACTAGAGAGGTGCTCAAAGGGCACGTGTGGAAAGTCAGCCCTAGATAAGGGCTGGTTTTGCTCAGACATACAGAAGTTCATGGTTAACTGAGCGTGAAAAAATATTAATCATGCTTACATGGGCAAGTCTATAAATAATCCCAATGGATGGAGTACACTGCTGGCAATTTCCTCGTGGAAGTGAGAGCTGCGGTATCTACCAGGCGATGTTAATGTCCTCAGATTTTAAGGGGATATTAGAGTCTCCAGGGACCTCAATAATTGCATTGCTACTATGGCATTTTAATAGCTCATAGCAGTGAGGCAGCTGCATCGCCATGTACCTGCATCCTCTTCTCTCCCAGATGAGCAATACTGACATTTAATATAATAAATATATATATAGTTATATATAATATATAAAAATTATATTATATTATATTATTATATAATAATAACTACTTTTGACATCTCTGCAACCTGGCAGAATTACTGTGCAAGCTAGATGCTTCCCAAATGCCTTTAGCTTTTTGCACAGAGCTATGCAAACCTGGGACATGCCGTGTGGCTGTGCCTGGGAGCTCAGGACATATGGCAGCCTGGTCACAGCCAGTGTGCCGTTACAGATATCAGAGGGACTAAATTAATAGAAAACACCCTTGATGATAGTCTCCCTGGACAACACTTCTAGGAGGAAGACCTGTCTGAGAATATATGGACAGACAGCAGCCCTGCACGGGAGAGCCCCAAGAGCCCTAACGGGATGTCAGTGTTCCCTCTTGGCACTGGAGGCAGAACCCAAACATGTTATCCGTCACACAGGGAAAGCTGCACATCAGATTAGGAACACAAACTCATAGTAAGGTCCTGCTGTGTCCTTGGACACATTAAAGCCAACGCATTTGCCACAGCTATCAGGGAGTTACACTGCTCATATAGAAAATATCTTCATAAAAGCAGTGATCCCAAATGCATGCTGCAAGTATGGTCTCACTGGAAGATCCCAGCCCATTCCTTTCACGAGGGGTGGGGGGAAAAAAGATCATATTTGATCTGCAGTGGGAAGGGAAATAGAGCGTGAATACACTCGTTCTTCTGGTGCCCTTACAATCAACAGGGGCTCCAGCTTAACTTTAGTGCACCAAGAGTGGAAAGCTTTCGAAAACCCCAGCCAAAGGGGATAACGGAATGGGTTTGGGATGGAGCAAGCGAATCTTCCCCCAAGAACAGCTTAACAGTACCACCTGGTGGAGAAAGCCAAATTTGCTCTGGCTGCTTCAGAGTGGGGCTGCAGAAGGATGCAAAAAAATACAGCGGAACAAGATAAAGATGTAACAGGGCTATTCAGGCTTGTTTTTCCATAGAAGCTGAATCTTCCACTCCTTTTCAGTAGGCACTCAGCGAGGATGAAAACCACACTGAGACCGAGCTGTTTAGTTCAGGTGTCCCACTACAAACGCAGCCACGTGGCCAGCAAAGAGGCCGTTGGCGTGGGACATCCAGCAGCCTCCTGAGCTGTGCTCCCAAATAAAATAAGCAGCAGCCTTCAAAGACTTGTCAGGAGGCAACCAGGCAGCTAACAGCAACCTACATGGTGCAAACAAGTGTCTCTCAGTGATAACCATCTCCAATGAAAGATATTTCATAGCTGGGTGTTTAAAAAAAAAAATCAAGCTCCCTGAAATTTGTATTAACAAAGAAATTTGGAGAAGCCCTGGACGAGAAAGGAAATGTTTAGTCCTCCAGTTCCGTAGCTTTGTAATTTCCTAAATCTTCACATATCTCTGTATCTAACAGTTTTGAAGGGTTTAATTAGCGATCTTTCCAGAATCTGCAGACAAAACATTCATTTTTGACAAGATGAGGGTTTCATTACACTTAAGTAGCCTCATTATACAGTTCCATCCTGGTGTTGAATCAATTAAGCATGGCGGCAATAAAGCAAAGGGGAACTAAAACTAATGTTCTAGTGGGAGCTAAATCACCAGGATTATTCAGAGTGAAATGTTGCTTAAGGAGACTCAGGCAAAGCTTATTTACTCTTGCGAGCATCACTGTGCTGTGCCATGCAACCTGGACATCTTGACCTCCTGCTGCACCCCTCTGAGAAGCAGCAAATTAAATCTCTAAATCACGGGAGGTGTTTGCACTCTCATAGTTAATTTAAGGCTCTGAGTACTTTATTTTTTTATACTTATTATATAGATATGTTATATAAATATATTTTTTTAATATATGTGAAACAGAAAATTCTCTCCAAATTAATGCTCTAAAGGGAAGTCTCATTCAAAACCAGCAATATCTTAACAGAGAGAGGGTAAATAACTTCCACTAGTTACAAAATTGTGCAGTGAAAAATTATGAGTAAGAATCTTGGCTACTGTAAACCAGACACTGTTGACTTCTACTCAACTACAACAACTTACAGACTCCTCCACAATTTGCCATGGCCACTAATTAGTTTACTAAAGACTCCCTGCCAGTTGTGAGCTCCTGAGATGATGGAAGCTGGAGTGTTGGGGTTTTTTTAACATGTAATTAATTTTTCCATTTGTTATTTTCTCCCCTCTTTGCACTTGGCTCAGCTCAGACTGCTCCATCTTTGGATCAAGCTGAGCTCGAGCACGGTGCTGCAGCTACGTTGTGCTCAGCCTGGGGATTTCTCACCAGATGTTAATGGTGTTTATTTATTAAGAGAAGTGATTGTGAACAGGATTGCTCTGAATTTCAGCCAACATAGGTTTTCAATTGCTCAGGCTGTTCAGGTCTGCAGGAAAACCAAGGTTGGGGCATTTTAAGCAAAAACTGCTTCCATTTGGAAATGCTGTGGGGAGGTAAGTTTTGGGCATGAGTCACCTGCTGTCCATCTTTGCAAAGGGCAAATCAGATTTTACCTCTGAGTCTTCAGCCCTGGGATCTTGTCCCTTACAGGGGAAAAAAGGTATGAAGCAACCAAACTAGATCTTCAAGCTGTTGCTGTGATGTCTTGCTGAGGTGAAAATACTCTGGTTTCCCACCACTGCTGGCCCAAGACAGGCAACTTTTGCACAGAGCCACGTATTTTGTGAAAGCTGCAAGTCAAAAGCTTACTGCTCCCCCTCAAAAGACAATTTCAAATATTTCCTTAGATTAAGTTATTTTAATAACATCCCTCCAGACACCATTTACATACCATTTGCCTGGAAACAGACCAGCTTCCAGTAGGAAAGCAGGCAGTCCTGATCCAGCATCTCCCCAACCAGTCCGTGAAGACGGGAACGAAATTAATCCCTGCTTGACTTCCCAAGTTGCACAATTAGACAGAAAAGCCACTCCGACACCTGAGCCAAAAAATTATCAAACCGGGGAGCAGAAAACTACACCACTGCTTCACCTTCACAGGTCAGCAGGAGCTTGGCCATCGAGCGAGGAGGGACTCAAGGTATCGGGATGAGGCAGAGGGTTAAACCGGAGGATGGAGGACGGCGGCTCTGCAGCATCCTGCCAGGGTGGGCTGCGAGGAGCCAAGGAGTTGGGTAAGAAAAGAGCCTGGCTTCTCTCACAGCGTCACGGAGGCAATACAGCCCTGCAGAGTGTTTCCATTGTAATGAATTGGCATTTTCTGATGGAAAAAAAAAAAAAAGTCCTTGGCCTGGAACCAGTTTTATAGCAAGCACTGCCAACACCCACTGGAGTCAGGGTGTTTTTGAGAAGCCACTCGCTTTCTCAGGTGTCCAAAACTAAACTTCAGAGCCCAGTCTTAGGCTCCCTCTTTCTCAACCATCTTGGCTGCTCTTCAGCTTTCCATCAGATGGGTCAGCAGCAAATCTTGTGGCCCCCACACCACCATCCGTTGTGTCGGGGTTGCTCCACGTCAGGCATCCTCAGTCTGCTTCTTTCCTGGATTTGGGAAGATGCAAGGAGAATCCTCCTCCTTGAGATCCTGTTGCCAAGAGGCTCTTTTTTCTTCCCTGTCCTTTTTGTTGTTGTTCAGGCCTCAGGAAAATAAGTCTTTTTGTTTCCCATCCCCACTCTTGCTTCACGGTGACATTCACAGCCTGAGGCATCTGAAAGGATGTTGGAAAGGCAGAGGCTGGCCACTCGTGCCCACGCAAGGAGAACTGGAAAAAAATTTGTATTTGGCCCCACCAGCACTGTTGCTTCTGGACTTCTAGTGCTGCAAGCGTCCTGGCGATGCCCTCTCCTAGAGCACAACCTACGTGGAGGGGTGGAAACTGCCGGCGGGGAGCCAGGGCGCAGGGCCCAGCATGAGCGGCAAGCCGGGCAGCAAGCAGAGGAGCCATTCCAGCTGGCAGCTCTTCCCTGCTGCTTCTCCCACCCAGCTCCGTGGGTCTCCAAAAGCCTTTGAAAAAGTGCAGGCCCATCCACAAGCCTCCCCGAGCTCCCCCAGCCCCAGCAGTGAGCTGCACAGCTCCTGTCCCACAGCTCAAGCTAGAAGTTCATGGGCGTCCCCAACCGCTTGTCTTCTGGGGAAGATTGTCAAGAAAACAATCACTCTCCAGATGTAGCATCCCGTGCCCTTCTCAGAGCAGCAGGGGAGCTCCAGTTTCATTCTCTTTCTCACAGGCATATCTGCAACTTCTTCTTCCACTGCCTTCCCAGCCCCATCCCTCACTCTCCAGCCAGCTTTTCCCTCCTGCATCATGGGCTCCAGGGAAGACTTTGCCACCCATCACACCCTCACTGTGCTGCCTGGGGCTCAGAAGGACAGCGGACACTTGCATGGTTAGTGAGAGAGGACCCACAGGTCTGGTCCAGTGCCAAACCTCATGTGGATATGACAGAACCTGCTCCCAGCACCCAGGGCTCACATTTCCATCTCATGTCCACTGCCTTTCCCTTCAGTATCCCATAAATGAACCTGTCTGGTCCCTCCTTGGAGGAGCCTTCCCCAGCTACCAGAGCCCAACCACAGGCTACTGAATACTCTAATTACTACTGAGTTTTACTGAAGACTCAGCCCTACCCAGTGCTGGCAGATCTGCTGGGCTCAGGGCACGTTGCAGCATTCAGGTCAAAGCAACCAAAAGTTGGTTAAGGGAAGTGGTTTGGAGGCTTCCTGGAGCCCTAGGGAGCCCCTGTGTGTTTATACAGCTAAGGGGAGTATCCTGGTTTCGGACAGAACAGGAGACAAGTCATCACACACAAGAAGGATTTTGACCTGCACTGCTGAGTTTCAGAATGGGACTCACCAGGGTTTGGACTTCCAAAAATCAAAAGGACTTACTAGTGTCCAGCAACAGGCACCATTTGCACTCCAGGCAGCTAAGCAGTGTCTTCTCTCTCTTCAAGGCTCTGATCTATCAGTCATACATAGCTGCAGACAACCCTAAAACTTCTTCTCTGGCTCACCATGAGGCAAAGCTTTAGCTCAGCCCTACAGCTTTCCACATCTGCCTTGCTTCCCACACTCCCACCTTCATTACCTTCACAGACCAGACTTCTCAGGCCTTCAACCTACAAACCAAGAGACCACACTCAACCTCCTTTCGCTCTAAATAACCTGGGTTTGAGCACTATGAGCCCTGGACCCGCCTCTCTCCTCCTGGCTCAGGTGAAGCTGAACCAAACCTTCTTACAGGGTTGTATCAGTCTGTGAGGACCATGCAACAGTAACACCCTTGCTTTCAGAAATCATGGTCCAAACAAATGCTATCTGCTTCACCTCAGTGTTCTCAATGATGAAAATGTGGCAATAGGAATGGAACACTGATAATAATGGAAACATCTTTTTTTCAGGTCATGGTGGTTCTCAAAGCCCCTCTTTCATCGACAAGTACCAAAGACCCTGAGGACTGAAATCGGAAACCTCTGTAATAAAATGCATGAACCACTTGTGATTAAGGTAAAGGACAATTTATGGCTGAGGGGCAGTAGGAGACTTATTGGCCCCATGGGGAATCTTTGCAGACCATTTCTATGGAGAATACACACATCTTGCCTTCCTGACTTACTGTTATACTGTTATCGTTTGGAGCCAAAGGGAATTATTTTGTTGGTAGCAGAGAGGATCCTGAAGGCAGAAGACATATTGCTTGGCACAGATTAACTATGGAAGGCTCTCAGACTCTGAGAGAGGTTACTGCAGAGTGGCAGTGGGGGGGCCAGCCAGCCAGAGCAGGGCACAAGGGAAGGATGGAAGAGGAGTGAGAAATGCAGTGGGGTGTGGGGAATCTGCAGGAAGGACTGGCTGCCTTGGGAGCAACGGAAGGAGAGATAATGATGTCTTGGGCTGTGATGGACATAGAAGAAAGTTACACTGCCAGCATGGATGTGCCCCAAAGCTCTGCTGCTCCACTCTGCCCTCAGGACCCCATCCCAGATGGCTTTGTGAAAAAGAAAAATTGGTCCCTTGTTGTTGTGAGATGTGTTATATGCAGAGGTCCAGAGGGAGATAAATGCCCCAAAAAGATCCAAATTCACACATGGGGAAAAAAAAGAAAAATCAAAGCAGGGATCCTGAAGCCAGTAGCAAAGAGTGGGGGGCCAGGACCCAGAAGGAGGAAGGTGTACACCTGACTTTGAGCCACAGTGTCTTAGGGACCTGCCTTTGTGAGCCAGGGCCACCAGCAGGAGTAGAGGCAGACCTGGCCAGAGCGTTACATGCCAGGAGAACTGGGACTGCCCTTCCCCCTGTGCAGCCCAGTCTTGGATTAGCGGAATATCCAGTGGAAGAAACTCTGACCCCCAAGCATGCATTGGCTGACACACAAAGAAGAGACAGATCTTCAAAGAACTTGAGATTAGGCAGCTCTGTAAAGTCCAAATTCCACTTCCAGAGCTGCATATGAGATTCTGAGCCACATATGCCCTCTCCCTGCATACAGAGAAATTTGGGAATATTAATACCAAAAAATGAATCCACGAAATGCAGTTTTCCCTTCCTACCAGCAATTGTTTATCCCAATGCTCATGCCCAGAATGGCTCCCTGGCATCAAAGCCCACTGGCATGCAACCACCCACATTCATACTTCTGTCCTCTAGAGCAGGGTGGCCACGTCCAAGCTGCCATGGGGATCAGTCCCAAGCCCCAGCCAACTCCCAAGCCATTTGCATTCGCTGGCCAGGGACTGACAATTTAACAGCACAATTGAGTTGCGGTGCCTGAGGACATTTCTTGGCTCTGCTCAACTCGCTGGTGTAGCTGCAGTTCCTCAGACCACTCCCTTCCTTCCTTTCATAGCCAATGCCTCTTTGATATATTTCCAGTGTAGGTTAGCTTATAAAACTGCTACAACAGAGAGACCCTCACAGGATCTCTGCTCAGGGAGGACTTCCCATACCCACCTCTTGTCTGAGTACCCATCATTATATAAATAAAGTATTTGCTTTCATCTCTTCTGCAACAGAGCACATGGCAACTAACCCAGAAATGGCCAGATTGGTTTTGGATTACCTCTAGCTGCAATACCAGGGTAAGATGGGTCTGCCCCATGCACTTATACCACCCTGGCTACTCATTTCCACCGGTAGCTGGACATCTGCAAAACCATCTGTGCATCAAGAACTGTGTCAGGTGTGCAGGAAAAATGCCTTTTCTGGAAGTGAACGAGCTGGATGTGGCTCGGAGTGACTGCACAAAATACTGCTGACACAACTGATGCAGAGCAGGAGATTGAGAAGTCAGGGCACGAGACAAGGGCACAGCAAGGCAATATTGGTAACCAAAAGACAGTGTTGCATGTAATCAGAAACCCACTCAGTGACTGCTATGGTATTTGCAAGGTCATTCTTTTAAGCTAGCATGACAATGGCTATACGACCTGTAGTCATGCAGCAAACTGCCATGCAGACATGTTCGGCATGGAGAACGTCTCGATGGAAAAAAAAGAAAAAATGCATTCTCAAGAAGATGGTTTCATTTGACCTAAGAGCACTGTGGGAACAAACGTCAGCAGTGCTGAATATAGGTGTCGGTGCAAATATTCTTCCTAAACAAGCAATCTTTTGCTATTTAAAAAACCCTCTTGTTCTCAAGAACATTCCATCCCTGAATTCTCCACACAAAGCTTGGATCGGATGTCTACTATTCATATATTTTTCCCTCTTGGTTTCCATATTAGCTGAGGGGCATTATCGGCAGGAGTTAGAGCCGGAAATAGGAAATGAGATGGAAATTGTTAACAAGAGGGGAAAATAGTTCAAGGAGGCTGGTCCTTCTAAGAACTGCTACCTTTTACAGCCCAGGATTATGTGACACTCAGACCAGAATGAAGTTAACAAAAGGAAAATTCAAGACATTTGTTGATTTTGATCATGTTGGTCAGATATCTTGTTATTTGCTATGTTTTATTGTGCTTTACAAATGCAGAACATGCGTCGTGCAAGCCCTGTCCAAGAAGCTGACAGTCTAAGTATGAAAGAAATGGTAGGTGGATACATAGCACACAATATGAAATGGAAGAAGGAGGTAATAGAGGCCAGCAAGGTAAATGGTGGTCTTAGCAATATCTCTTGAAAGTTTTGCCACTGTCTCTTCTTAATAAACAAAACCTTGATATGTGCCCTGTATCGGAGGGGGAACAGCATAGACAGTAGTGACAAGGTTAAAAGGCCGATGGGATAGAGGCAGGATGTGAAAGATGGATACTCCAAGCCCAGCTCTATCAGGTGCAGTCCTGATGCAGCTTTAGTTCCAGTATCAGCAAGACCAAGAATGACAGATGGTTCACGCTGCAAGGTGGAAATGAAAAGGGACATGCCCAAAAGCATCCTCATGGGATGTGTTATCATTTAAGGCATTCTTATCTATATGAATAAGCGTTCAGGATGAGACAGATGGAGAGGTACCACTGTTCTCCACAGTTACATCTTGCCTTCTTTGTACTCTGTGCATCATGTTAATAATCAATAAACAGAAAACGTGGAGGGAGAAAACCGAACTGCAGCTAAATTTGAGTTACTGTTGGTACACATGAAATGGATGAAGTTGGTACCACAAGTCAGGAGGACACTAAATAACAAATCAGTGCAGCAGGCAATTTTCAGTGTTTCTTTCCAGTGCTTTTCCCATTTGTGCTCTACTGGAGTTAATGTCTTATCTTGTTCCAAATAATTTCTCCTTCCTGAAGACCAACCCTATGTAGTCTCTGTACTCACACTAAAAAAAACCTGGCTGTATGCTAGAATATACCAACATCCCACTGGCTGTGAAACAGGTTCTCAAGGGACACTGCAGAGGTTTATTGCTGGTAGCTATTTACAGCTAGAGTAGACAAAACCACTAGTTATGCTCATGTGCTGGAGAAGAGTCTTACCCTGGGGCAGGATGACGTAGGAGTAGCTACAAAAGATCATAAGCAATCAAGTTTGTACAAACTGAAAAGGTAACCTCCTCTCTCCCAGAAGCTCAGACATGAAAACTCCTCATGTTCAGCGACAGCAAAGTAAAATGGCCTACCTTAAGCTGTTATGAATGTGTCCTGTCTTATTTTACACTCTCACCAGCCAGACTGAACAGAAGTAACAGCTGCAGGAGGGTAAATTCTTGCTATATGCCAACCTGATGATTTGCTCTCTGATCCTGCCCTAACCCTAGGGATAGGATGCATCAGTGGATGCTTAAATTCTCTCCGATTCCCCAAGGAGCAGATTGAACATATTACCTGCATATCTACAGCCTATAGCGGTGCCATTTCAACATATGTTGCTGAAATTATGATGTTTTGCTGGCACCACCATTTCAGATTCAACTAACACCCACAGGGTAATCCCTAAGCGGTGTGGTTTGGCACCACCAGGAGAGGTGGGGATGCTCCTCACTATGTTTCTCAAAGATAAAGGCCCATCTGGCAAATTGCGTGGTAAAAGAGTAACATAAACATATAGATTGGGAGCTTAAGATGAGTACTGATTCACTAAAAGTGTAACAACCACAGGTTTTAACTGTGGATGTGATCAAAACAGTGAGTTTAATCCTAAGAATAAAGTATTTAGTTTTCTTAAGGGCAGCTCCGACAGGCTGAAATCCAGCGGCTTTGGTTCCAAGAGGACAAAGCTAATCTTGTCTTTCTTGATTTTGGTGCGAGTAGTTTTGGGATCCCTGCAATTTGCTGCAATTTGCAGGCTAAGCTGAAATTCAGCAAAAAATAGTTTGTCTGGCTTCAGAATAAAAACATTCTCGGTCATGTAGGGTCTAGTATGCTTTCCACCTCAGAATAAAATAAAGCTCTGAACTGCCCAGAGAAAGGCAACATTCTCACCTAAAATTAAATCCTGTTCTTTCCTCAAAGTTTTATTTTGGCTTGTTGCTCTTTATCCTACCTTCTCCATTGCTCCTGAGCTATGTACACACACCAATGGGATTTCTCCATTCTTTAATGTTGAGTAAATCACACATTAAGATTTCACAGGGGTTTCCCATAAACAATCTCGCATTATCCATCCACTCTGCTAATCCTGGGATATGGCCGTGGACTGCAGTATGCATGTTTTGATACATGACATCCATATTTTGGCTCCCACCTTAGGGCACATCTCTTCATATGCTGATGTATCTTCCATCACAGCAAAGGAGTTCAAGCCAAGAGAGACAGTTTCTGAACAAGGATGCCCTCATCTTGCCCAGAAAGATGCAACTTGAAGATTTTGGTCTTCACTAGCAACAGACTCGAGGACAGCACCCGAGTGTGGGTGTAGATCCTGACATTCACTTCCAGAGGGACTGAGTGTATTTGTACCAATTTTTCTGCTCTGGATACCACTGTTGCATGGATGAGATCTGAGATATTTTCCAAGCTTGCATTCCCAAGGTTTATAAATGGTATGCACTGCGGGAAATGAAACAAATTCAAGCAAGGGATGGAGAGGCCTTTCTCTTGCACTCACAGAAACAAAACCAGACATGAGGAATCGAGCTGGCATGATGAACCATCACAAGCATTTATGTCCAAAAGGCTCTTTCCAGTCTCACTGATCTTGGTCTCTTTGAGCCATGCAGTGCCCAGAGTGTTTCAGCCCCAGCCTTCCGTGAATGGGTAGGGCATTGGCTTGAACTGGATCCAGACTCCCTAAAATTGTGTATTTAAAAGAAATACTGGACTCTGAAATGAGCTGGCTTAGCACCTCAGGGGGATAGAGGATGCACACCTATTTTATTTACCTGCCCAAAGAATTAGTAGCTGAAGTCCTGCACAGGGTGCTGCTAGTAACCTCAGATGGTCTGGGGTTTGCAGGCTGAAGCATTCTTGTGGGCTGCTCTGTGCAGCTTTTTCCTGGGGTCTCTAATAGCATCTTTATTTCTATCCTCTCTTCCTCCACTCACAACTCTTCTGCCACAGCTGGCGTAGGCATCTCCCAAGAAGAGACAAAGTTAAAAACCCCTGGTCAAGTCACATTTCATCGTTTGTCAGCTCTCTGTATGGGGTGGTCAGAGCGTACCTAGAAACTTTCATTAATTTAGCTTTCCCACACTATTGTTGTTGCCCTGCTTCTCCCATCTAATTAGAAACTCATTTCCTGAGGGGAAACAATAAGAAACATTTGGTAATCACTAGCCTGTGCTATAAGTTTATTTTAAGGCTATAATTGCTGGGAGTTCCAAGAGATTTGGGGGATATTTATTGTTACAGCAGAGTGAGTCAAAGAACTGGCACTAGGACAGAAAGCCTTTCATCTCTGGATCGCCGATTCAAATCCAGCACTGGTCAATAGTGGCTATAAGTTGTCTTCATCCAATGAGTCCTCAGAGGTGAACATAACATTAGTTTGGTGGCCTTCATTTATTGCCTAGCAGGTAGATGCCAGGCTCGCAAATCTGGTGCCTCTGGGTGACCCTAGCAGCAGTCTCAGCAAGGCCAGTCACCGCACGGGCCAGCAAGAAAGGTGTTGTGCAAATTATTCGGTTTCATCAAATCAGCTGTATGCATGCACTCCTGGAAGAGGGGGCTTAAAGCCAAGACCAGAGTAGCAATACATCTGAGTCCCACCTCTCTTCTCCTCCGTACCCCATTCCTCCCATTTTTCTCCTCTGGCTTTCAACAGCGTTCTGATGTTGCCATGCAAATTTTTGTTTGATCAGCTGTGAATCTACAATATGAGCACCCTTCATGCAGCCAAAGGAAAACAAATGCTATCAGTGAGTATAAAATCTTCATTGGCTTTGCCAGTTGCAGGTGGATCTGCCCTGAGCGTGGGTCTTGTGATAGGTCAAGGGGTGTGGGTCTGAGACCTGGTCCGGGCCTATATCGCAATCGCCCATTAGCCAACCAGCCTGTCAGTCATTCAGGGTGATAGACCCCACAAGCTGCTGGCTATAGGGTCTTTATATCTCTTTGAAGGCTATAGACACCATATATCTTTCTCATGCTTAGCTCCCGCACACCCGGGCTTTCGACACTTTCCATTGCAGCTTTGCACCTTGGACCTTGTCTCTTGCAATAGTTACTTCTGAGTCATCAAAAATGTTTTCACGCAGACACAGCACGAGAAAGCGGTGGTGTCTGGCCAGCCAACATGATATCTGAGAATGCAGCAGGGCTGGCCCAGCTCCAGCACATCTGTCAGGGAGGGCTGGAGTCTAGGAGTCAGTTCCTAGCCTTCTTATGTGAGCTTGACTGCCACATATCTCTACCAAATTCAGTGGCACAACTGCACATGGAGTTCACGCACAATCAAGACCAGGATCTGGCTCCGCAGCTACAAACACCGTTATTCTAAAATTTGGCTCAGGGGCAAGTGGTTATGTGGGCTTTGCCATCTGGCAAGCTGAGCATACACACCTGCCTTTTGGGGAGCATATTTCCCATTTATGAATTGAAAGCTTCTTCTCAGACCCGGTGACAGCTCTTGGTTTGGCTAGGCTCAACTCAGTTTCTTGGGAATGCCTGAGGGCAGAGCTGAGCTTTGAAGCATTTAAACCTGAAAGATCCAAGTTTTATGAACCAGAAAAACAGAAGGTGCACTTGGTCTTGACACCTTGTGCACAATTTGCGTATTTTCCCAAACAAGCCCTGCCTAAGCCTTCCAAGAGCTCAGCATGAGATTTGTAAATGTGGACAATTTGACAATTTTATTTTTGATGAGCAGAGCTAAATTACACAGCTTTTCTCACTCTGTTATTTAATTGGCTGAGACATTTGAAATTAGACCTAATTACTTTTCTCACTTGATTAATACCCATTGACAGTTGATTTCTGTTTTGTGAGAAGCATTGGAGCTTTTGCTGAATTATTCAACTACCACCTCGCTGTGAAGGATCCTAGGAAGTAATATCAACAACAGCCATAGCTAGTTTATGCTAAAATGCCTTATGCACACCACTTGGTTTTCACCCAGGTCAATTGGCTGTAGTTAAGCCTCTTTGGATCACATGTTACTTTATTTTGCGGAGAGCTTGTTCTTATTGGGTTGCCATGGACAGGCTCCCACCACGCTCGCCGCTAGCAAGTATTTGACTGCTACCCCACACTGCTTGGCTTGGCACCGGCTTTTGCACTTGGGTGTTCGTCTTTGCCCGAGGTTATTCTGGCAGGATCTCTCCTCCCCATTTAAATTCTTGTGGGCAAGGAGAACTTCACCATGTTGAGCTCAACTAGCAATGAGGCCGTGTAAGCTTTCCAGTCGCCTCTCCCTCTATGCTTGCATGTACATCCCTTCAGAGCACTGCCTTTCCTTGCCCTGCTTCTTCACTATAGAGATGAGTATTTGTAGAAAGAGATTTGGAAAACTTCTTAACATCTCAAAAGAAACCTCACAGTACAAGGAAAAGATGGGAACAGCATTCACAAGCTGAAGAAATACAACCTTTCCATCATACTTGGCCTTAAGATTAGAGTTGGGAACAAGAGCAGTTGTGCACTGACTATCCTCAGCATCTTCCACACCTTGGCTGACACAAACAGGAGAGCAACCACCTGCAAAGAGGGTGACCTAGGTCTCTAGGTGAAACTGGGAGGACAAGAGATGGGAAAACCACAGCCCTTCCAAGAAATGGCCTTCAGGACAGCATTTCATGGATCATGTTCAGGGGATCAAAAAGGTGCAGGTAATTTTGCAAATGTACAATTAAGACAATTCAGAGGCAAAACATAGCAGTGAAGGTCTTGCTGCTAGGCAGACTATTTGCTGCTGTTCTAGTCTCCTGGAAAATACAGAGAATACTCTTTGAGGAGGCCAAAATTTTTGGTCAAAATAGTTTAAGGATCTTCCCAACATTCACCTCCACTGGAAATGGAAAAGAACAACCATTCTGCTCATGGCTTCAAGGATGTGATTATACCACATGGCTACAATGGCTGTGTTCCATGGTCAGATCCACAATAACTTTATTTATATGTTTTTTAATTTTTTCTTTAAGATTCAGTGCATTTTCTCTCTTTTTTATTAACCCTAATACATGAATTTTGTGCAACTCATATGGAAAAAATATCATCAAAGTGCTGTCTAACACTTCTAAATTTTTACATCCTCCCAGGGTATTGCTTCTAGTAAATCAGAAATCCATCTTTTTTGTTTCAGCACATTTCAAAGCAGAGGCACAATGCACTCCTGACCTTCCTGTCATCACGTGGGGCATTTTTTCACCTGTCCACAATATGTCTGCTCCAAGCCATACTCCAGCATCTCCTTTGCTACTACATAGCCTTCTCCATGAAGCTGTTATCTCAAAAGGAAACAGATGGGAAACAGCCACAATTACCACAGGGCACCACTCCTTATCTCTCTGTCTTCCAGAAACACAAGAGACGGGCATCCTCCTATAAATTTTCTGTGTAAGGACACATAAAACAACGAAAATCTAATCCTCCTCCAGAATGCCTAGAAAAATCACAACTCTGTCCATGTTCTTAAGTGATCTGAGAGCAGCCATTCCCTGGCTTGTTTTGGCCAGAAGGTGTGCGATCTGCAACCATGACCCTTTTCAGACTGTTATGAATCACATCAATGTTGAGTCATTTTTGCATCACAGAGATATACATCATTCCTGCTGAAATGGCCATTGCCCAGGCTGGGGGGCATTCCCATGCTAGCTTCTTCTAGCTTCTCTGAGAAATCCCAGTGAGGGGAAACCGCCAACAACTCCTATGAGCTGTTGGTTTTGGTATAGCCACAGTCCACACCCATAGACCTCCTCATGCAACCCAGGAACAATTGGGGTTGCAGACTGATACTGACCATGCTGTGGGACGAGACTGAGGGGCAAAAGCCATCGTCAAAGAGATGCCAAGCAGGTTTGCATGCTCCTGTCCTGGAAGAGGCACAGAGCTCCAGTCTGGCAAACACCTCCATGGTTTCCTAAATCTGTACTACATCTCCTGTGCTTCAACGCGGTCTCATCTCCAGGGCTGGAAAAATAAAAAAAAGCCTGAGTGGTTTCCTGACCTCCCCATTTGCAGCAACAAAACCATCACTGTGCTGATTGCAACCCATCCCCATGAGTCATGGTCAGAGCAGCCAGAAACAGCCCTCCACTGCGAAAAACAGTGCCTGATAAATCATCCGGAAAAAATAACTGCCTCATTTATTTCTCCTCAGCCTGCCCCTCCTTTAGTCACTGTGCAGAGCCACCGCAGAACAAGCTGTAGGAAATATCAGACCTTAACCCCTCCACCTGTGCAGCAGGCAGCGTATGTGCGTCGCTGTGTTCCTGCAACTGGTTGTTGTGATCACACCGCTCAGCAAGATTCCTGGTAGCACTATCTGAATTGATGAATGCCAGCAGAGGAAATATCAGCAAGTGCTTCTTAGTCCCAGAATCCTTACATTTGGCAGAAGACATCACAGCAGTTGTTACAAAGACCATCGCGGAGCACAGAGGTGCAGGATGGGACTTTGTGCCACGTGCTGCTTGCTCAGGGCTGTCCCTGAATGCACAGCCTGGTTTGTGTGTGCACCCTGAGGAACAGGTTCCCAAAGGTAGGTGAATTCCCCATCATTTTGAATCTTTGCCTGAAGTAAGGACATGCTCGTGACAGAAACACTGAATTTGATACAGGTATCAACTGTGCTGGGGAGAGGTCAGGTTAGTTGGGTATTAGATTCTGTTTTGGCCTTGAAAAATCTGTAAAAGAAATACCTGCACTTCATTTCAGCCTAGCTACTGCACCACTAGCAGCATCCCAACCAGTGAGCGCCAGGACACAGGACTGGGAGGACCTCCTGTGTCGCTGACACTTGCAATCCTAAGGAAAAACATCATAAAAATCCTTCTATAAATCAACCACACTCCATCTTCTTTCGGCATCTGTTTTCTTCCCTCCTGCTTAAGAGGGAGCTCCTTACCCCAATTGCTAACAACCTTCCCCAATTTCTAACCTAGATTTATTCATAGCCACTTCATGCCCATTTGTTCTTGTGCCAACATTGTCCTTAGGCTGAAATACCTCTTTTCTCTCCCTGGTATATTTATAGGCAGCCGTCACATCCTCCCTTGAGCTTTTGTTTTGCTAAACTAAACAAGTCAAATCCAGCAGTCCCATCTCATGTGACAGGTTCTCCATAGTCCTGATCCTATCCCTGCTTGGTCCAGCCTCAGGTCACCTTCCCAGTTCCAGGAGGTCTGGCCTACTCCAGATGTCCCACCTAGATGTCCAGATCATTGCAGGTCCTATACATAGTGCCTGGATGAGGGGAAAAGGGAGAGAAATGATGTAGCAGCTGGGTTTTGACCCAGATACACATGCCAGTAGCTCCCAAGTGCTACCACTACACACAACTCATGCAATACCTGTGATGGGGCAGACCCATCATGCTGTGTGGGTAGCACAGCCTAGAGCCAATATGTGAAGCAATAAGCCCAAGGGATGATGCATGGTGAATACCAGCTGAGCACTTAGTACTGCAGTGATTTCTTCACCAGTTAGGAGGATTTCTTCATGCATGTCCTGGGTTTTGTTACTGTCATGAGCCCGTCCTATAAACAGATTTTGTACAATGACTAAAACAAAATACAGAACAGCAGCACAGTGAGTTGTGTTAAATAAGGGGCAGCACATGAAAGAATAGTTTGTGGGTATTGAGGAAAGGCGGACACATCTGGACACAACCAGTGAGGGGGTGGAGAGCTGGGAAGGGGAGGGAAAAGAAGCAGCAATGCCATTGTGTGATCTGAGTACAGATTGCCCCATGACACTAAGTCCTTTGAACTTCTCCCCGCTCCTGGTAAGCCTCTCCCTGCACAGAAGCATACAAGCTGCACAGGGAGCCTTAATAAATTACGGCTCCTAATTAAGCTCCTGATTAGACACCTAATCTGAGTGCCTGCTTTTAGAACTTTGATTTTCTTTGGACATGTATTTTTCCCTATACTTGATCATTTTAAAGGTTATGTTTCAAGCAAGCCTAGTCTTGATCATTCTTCCAGCAGTATTTCACCATTGAGATGTACATCACTGACGATGAGCTGCCTGCCCAGAAATGGGGAGGTTATTATAATCACCCTACCATCACGAAGAATAAGCCTTTGTGTCAGCTCTCAGAGGCAAGGGACAGAAGGATGATGCTGAGCTTTCCTGTTAGTGTGAATTTATTTTGATTTTGCTGATGGATGGGTGTTTGGGCAGCTGATTCACCTGGGCTCGGATTTTCCTATTCCTCTTGCTTGGGGAAGGTTATAATAACCTCTCAGAAAACTTAGGACTAGTAACTCAAATAAGGCCGTGGAAAATTACTCCGAAGTGACCTGATGTCCCAAGATATTGTGTTTCATTGTTTATTTGTTTATTTACTAGGAGGAAAACCTAGCAGCAATTTCTGCTATGCAAAATGCTAAATGTTTTAAAAATTCTTGGCTTGTGCTGGACTTTTCCTACTTAGCGATGACCAACAGTGACCTAATTCAGATTTGACTGGACTAAGCTGCAGGGCTCCAGTGTACTAGATATGTCGCAAAACTTCAGCAACGCACACTGCATGGCAGAGAAAATACAGAAATCATGAATCTTAAGGAGCCCATGCATGGCTGGAAGTCCCACCTTTTGAAACAAGATGCCTGAGGGAACACTGCTTCTCTGGACACCTCTTAGTAGTGTTGTACTATGTCCAAAGATGGCCTGATGGTGAGGAGCTCTTGGCCAGCAAAGAATTGCCATCACCACAATCAACCACCTGCTTGTCAGCAGCTCCAGACACACACTGTGAGAGCAGGAGGAGTGGAGAAGGCAGTACCAGAGGACAAGTTTTTGAGGCTTCAGCATTTTCAGCAACTTGTTTTCCATGTTTCTAGTTTTTCTGCCCAAATTGTCCTCTGATCCCATGTAGCCTTATGATGTCAGAAAGCAACTGTGTGCTTGTGGGGACGGGTACACTCATAAAACTACCATGGGAGAAGGTCAGATAAAGTCCTCCAGGTCCAACAATTCCAAACAAAGTCAACAAAGGCACTCCTGTGTTTTGAAGTCCCCAAATTTTGAGCTGTCATTGAAATCCCCATAAATAAAGATTCTGAACCACCTGTCATATCATGTTCCATTAATGCCTGAATTATGATATCTCTTCTGGGAGAAAGAGCAGAGAAAGTTGAGACTGAACATAACTGAAATATAAGGAAATGGTTCTTATGTTGTGGTTCAGACAAGGGATATTTAAGCTATTTAATCAGAATTCTTTAAAACGCGTTTGAATGACAGTAGTAAAATTCCTGACTAACAATTTACAATTAGCCACCTTCTTAGACTCCCTCTTAACAGTTACATAAGAGTTGACTGCACTTTTAGTACAATCCATAATCCAGCTTCAGTCCAGCGCTGAAACTGTCTTGTCTCAGCCAGACCATTTGATAGTTCAAGTATTCTATTGTTGGGTTAGTTCAGTATTTTATTAATAAAAAGCTTAGCTTCAGTGATGTTTTCTTGGTTTTAGGTTAGTTTACTTAACAGCTCTTACTAGACTGAAACTGAAAATTGATACTGAAAAACTGAAAATTGATACTGAACCCATCTCTCTGGAGCAACGCTGCTCCAAAACCTTGGAGGCCCTAGAGCGGATGCCAGCCGGTCAGTTAAAAGGCAATTTCCCCCACAATAAATCTGTGCTCTCACACACTGGGAAGCTGTTAACAGTGAGAGTGGGGAATTCTGCTCGAACAGTGTCTGGCAGCAGAAGACCACACAGGGTGCAAGACAGAGAACTGGGCCATAAATTATCACTTCATTATGTTACTATTTAAATAGCCTTAGGAATGGAGGTTGCCACCCTTCCACCATGCATTTTGCTGTCTTCCACCTCCAGCGCATCCCTCCCCTGCCCCAGTCCTCCCCAGCCTACCTGATGGGGAGATACTCCACACCTGAACATCATTGTCCTCTCCGTGGGGTCTCCACTTCTCCTCATTCCTGGCATGTCCTGTGGATGGCAACAACATAGAGTGAGGATTTTGTGCTTCTTAGGTGTGTCTTTAGTGTGGACCTTCACTGCATAGCAGGCACATATATTCAGGAGCAGTACAGAGGCCACTGGAAGGAGCATTTTGGACGTGACTGTCATGGCATTGGTGTTCAGAGAGACCATGTGAAATGGTAAATAAAAGCTGGTCCTTGGCCATTCAAAATTTGAGTGAAGAGTTGCTAAGATCCACCAGGGTATTTATCATTAACTTACAACTTCTTAGGATGTCATGGACACGGGATCTTGGTCCTTCCCCACACAGTCCATCATCAGACTCAAAGCAACACTGCTCTATCTACTATGTTTTGCTTCTACTGCAGGAAAAATTAACAAGAAAGGCCAATCTGGTTCCTAAATAACTGTCATAGAGCCTAATTTTCTAGAATTCTTTGGTATAAACATTTTTAGAAAAGAGGAAATCGGAAGTTTGTTTAAAAGTATTTGGGTACTTATGTCTTGCTTTGTCATAACAAATGGCTATGTGCCAGAAGGCAGAGACTGGAGGCACGGGGCACAGAAGGGGGCCTGGATTTACGATTCCTCTGTTTTGAGAGTGGGTAACACCGTAGTCTGCAAACTATAGCCCTACCAACCTGTACGCATATTTCAGGTAACACATTCTGCAATGAAGATCCACATACTAACGCTCCTGAAGATGCCACAAGCATTCAACTTCTCTTTTGGATTGATATTTATATTTCCCAATCTGTGTTCACATGTAACATAGTCCCTTTTCTCAGATAGTTACAAGAATATAAACTTCGTCAGCTAAAAAATCAGTTAAAAACCAAAACCACTCAGGTCTTCTAACTGTGGAAAATCATTTAAAATGAGGATACTCACACAGCAAATCGGCAGCTGATAGATGGATTCACCAGGAAGGCAAAGTGAAAAAGCACCTCTCTCGAAAAGCTCAAGTCCTTCCTCCCAAGGACTCTCTCTGCTAACACCAAGAAGAGCAAATGGACACCTAGCAATGAATACCAAAGGCCTTAAGAGTCTGTGGTAAGATGAGAGAGGACTTCCATTGCCTTCTGTCCTGTGTAATTGTACTCTGTGATATCCACGTGCTGGAGATCTCTGTGACCTCCTCCCTCCTGGCAGGCACCTGTACACCTTCTCATCAGCACAAATTCTCATGAGTTTGTATTGATCCCGGGGCAGAAGTTATTTCTGCCAGCCTCCAAGAAGACCACAAAGAATTATCAAGCAATAGACACTCAGAAATGGTAAAAATGGAAGAGAACAGTGCCCAGCAGTTTATTAAAACCACCTTTACATATAATAAGCAAAGATTCTGACTGCAGGATGTGGATCCTCATCTGGCCATGAGTTCACTCTGCTCTTGCAGCAGGACAGGCAGCCAGCAGAGAGGGCAGGATGAATCGCTCCAAATCCCCAGAGCGGAGCTGATATTTATGGACAATGCTAAAAATTATGGCACAAGGAAATCAACAAGCTGGAAGGCCATGGCTGTGGCTCCATAGGAAACAGCGGGGCGGAAAAGCAAAGTTTGCCAAATGGATGAGGAAAAATCTGGTAGAGAAGCTTTTTCTGCTTTTTCGTGTTTTTTTTTTTTTTTTAAGTCAAGTTTCTTAGGATGTTTAACAAACAATGAAGCACAGAAGAAAATGTCGAATGTGTTTTTAAAAATAGTGCATGGCTGGGGAAGGCAGCTGCAGTTCAAGTGGAGTTGAAATTAGTGAATGATGGACATTGTCTTCAGATTCCTGGTTCTATCACATCTTGCCCAATCCACATCCAGAGTAGCACAGATATCAGGACCTTCATTCCCTTTACCTGTCCAAACTTTCCTCCTGCCCTTGCTCATTGCAATAAATGTAACTAACAGGAGCGTTAGGATTGCATTTTTCTCTGTATCTGACCAACTAGTTTCTGTTTCTCCTCTCTCCACCCCAGATGCAACAAAACACCTAAACACCTGCTTAACTTTAAGCCCTGTTTCAATTCTGCTTGCTTTAGATGAATTCAAGCACATGCTCATTGCTGGGCTGGATCTGACACCATCACTGACAATGTTACATGGCCCCAGCCTTCAGGGCACCGAACACCCAGACCTAGACTCAGTTGTGAAGTTTTTTGGCTTGCAGTCCCCTTCTGCTTCGATCAAGGTAGATGGAGCAGCAAAGCCAGCATAAGAGTGTGTCATTCAAAGAAGAAACACAAGTGATTTGTCCCCAAAAATCATTGCACAGCCACAGACCCCACATATAACTTCCATCAAGTTTCTAAACCTTGGCTTTTCCCCTGTGAAACACCGATATCTGTGTATCCTCACTTCCCTGGACTTCTGTCAAGGCAGATTCATTTAAGATCAGGAATTATTTGAATACCATTGGAACAGGAATGACATGTATACTATAAACAGATTTAGTTGCACATTCAAATAAAGACTCCTGGAAGGGGTATCCCTGGTTGCTGGCATCCCTTGAGCATCACATGGGAAGGCTGTGCCTCTCCTGGTCAATTCAGGCTCAACCAGCAACACTGCAATGCATGGGAGGCATTTGCCCATGCGAGGAAATTGTTAGACCATCCCCTGGTATGAATTTGTCCCAACCCATTTAGAAATATCTCCAAGCCATTCCCAGGCTCAGTGTGGGGTTGGAGGAGTCCAGGACCTATTCCCATTTGGTGTTCTGGATACAGTCAACCCGGCTGGGTGGTGAACACATTTGCTAGGGTAGCTGAAGGCCATCACCTACCGGTTGGCCCCAATGCTCGGAAATGTCTCCAGGTACATTTCATTTCCTAGTACCCATATAGCTAGAGAGACTACCACAGCCCTGTGTATATTCCCAGTTAAAGAAAGAGGCAAAAAAATCACTTCCAAAGAAAAAATATTAAATTAAAATAATTAAAACCATTTTAAAATTTCCATTGAAAAATTATGGTCACTTTTGACCGGCATTACTAAATGTTCTGAGATTTTTTATAACATTCATACAGAAGCTCATCCCATGAAGAGCGGAGTTTTGTTTTCTTCTCCTTTGCTGTACAGGTCTAGCTGCTGCTACAACAAAATCTGACTCTAATTTTGGTTTTAATGATCTGACACAGGCCCGTAGGGCAGGGCCTCTCTCATTTCTTACAAGTAAAAATAATTAAATAAGATTCAAATATAGTCTTTGGGGGACATTTTCTTAAAAGCTTCCTTAAAATAGGGTTACAAGTCACTGTAGATCCAGGTCTTTGTAGTCATTTTAATGATAAGAGACTTCACACATGAAATTATTAAAAAAAAAAAAAAAAAAGAATGGCACTTTTGCATTAAAAGATTGAATGATTTCTTGATATTAGGCATATTTGTAAATTTTAATGAAAAAAGATATTAGAGGGGACCACCGATTGTGAAATTTTAGCATAAATTTGAATCCAAGCTCAGTTAAAACTCTGGGTGCTCAGACCTGGGACTTTGAAGTTACCTGTTATGAATATGAACGAGGAAGTTCCAGTTTATAAGCAGGATTATCTGACTCAGAGCTTGGGGTCAGAGGACCCGCTGGATCCCTTTTGGAGCCATTCCTGAGAATCTCAATTAACTCTATTTCCCAACATCTGTGGAAGACCTCGCTTTGGCTAGAGGATCCCCCAGTTGTAGCAAATATCATATACTTACACAGCATCCTCCACCCTAAGGCATCCTGAAACAACTGCACTCGAGGCTCTTCACCCATCAGTGCAATGCCATCCTTTCCCTTTTGGAAGGTGCCATCAGTTTAACACCCTGCGACATAATGCAAACCTTTAGAAGAGGAATTTCAGAAGACAGAGTCCAACTGAAACCTTACAGAAATGCCCCCTTTCCTTTGCAAATACAGGCCGGAGGCAAAATTTTAGGGCATTAGTTTGGTTTCCTGCTCCGGGGAAAGTTGTTATATAGAGAAAAACCATCCCTATTCATAACCCTGTGTAACCCAGCTAAAATCAAATGTCAAATCCCCATAAGCATCTGTCCCTCAGCCAGAGGTTGTTTTTCTTCACGGATGAATCAAACATACTGAGTAAATCACATGAATCACCAACGGAAACATCATCCTTACAGCATCATCTCACATTTATGAATAAGGAGCTTGTTTTGCAGATCCCTAGAGAAGAAATAAAGCAGTGGGAGCTCAGGGAGGGGCCCAGGACTTTCACAAGTGTTTTGTTTTAATAGATCATGAACAATAAGGTGTCTCCCTCCTCCTATCAAAAAAATTATAGGCAATTGCTTTACAAACCATCTCTCAATTTAGCAGTCCTTTTATTAATAAGCAAATGCTTACGCTGATGACATAGTTCAATAACCCAGTTATAAATCGTATAAATCTGTTGCAACGGTTACAAATGAGCAGCATGATTTATGAGTGGGACCACTGACTTCTACACCTGACATAAAACTTTGTAAGCAATCAGCCACATGTTTCATTTTAGTTTTATATTTGACATATAAATCAGGCAGTGAAAGGGACTCTCTCTCCACCCCCACTCCTCCCCTTTAAACAGACGAAGCAAATATTTTACAAGCAACATGTAACTCACTGTAGCAAGGGCACAATACGAGGTATGGAAAATATTATGCCACGATTTCATTAGTTTCATGTGAACCAATATGAGGTACAGTGACCTGCCCTGCAGAGCAGGCAGGAGAGCAGGCAGGAGTGCAGGCAGTTAAGAGGCGAATAACTATGCAGGTCACCATAGAAAAACACATGAGAAAACAAGCTGTTTTCCTGCACTATATGTCCTGTTTATTTCCAGGTTTTGCAAACCTGTGGAAGGTCCCTATCTTCCCCTCCTGAGCTGAGCAGATTTTGGCCCTGCTTTTGAGGTCAAGGTATCCAACACAACCCCATAAAGGTGATGTGGCCATGAACAGAACGGAGCAGAAAAGGAAACTCAGCAGTCACTAACCAGCTTTTAGGGGGGTNGCTCAATGCTGAACAACCATCTTTATTTCACAAAAATGCATTGGGAGCATGTTTCAGTCATTTTAGGGCATTCTGGGATAACCTGCAAGTTTCTCCTGCATTTGTGTGTGACCCAGCTCCAAAGTGTGTCAAAACCAGAAAGACTCCTTCATTCATCTGAATCTCAAGGTGAGTCAGATCTTTGTGCAAAGTGCTGCCTGAAATTAGGTAGCTAGATATTTGCCCTAGAAACCCAAAGAAATGCTGCTCCAATTACCTAGATGGAAATTCAGATGTCTGGTTTTCAGTGAGTGTAAAATCAGACCCACAAATATGGGAAATTTTCTACAGATAGACTGTACAGACGTGAGATGAAATGTAAAATAATATATAACGACCTAAAGAAATGGTTATTTTAAACAAGTGGTATAAATCTGTAATACTTTCACTCAATTGCACAAATTAGCTTATCTCAGCTGGATCAAGTCCTGTTGAAGGTTTTTATATGTTCTCTTCCAGGGATGTGAATTTTTCTATAACAGAGTTGTTGGCCATTTCGGGAAAGCTCTTGCTATGAGTCAGGCATGTACTACTTTTCCATTTTCTCAGAAGAACTCTTTAAATACACTCGAGGCAGTGGAAAGCCATCTGGAGGCAGAGGTTGAAGGACGGGTTATGACTGCTTCGTTCAGTCATGCAGAGCTCTGAAGATGGGGTAATAAATGGACCATCCAATGTTACAGCAAGATTTTTGTCGGAATTAATCCACTATTTCTTTACTTTTAAGCTTCAGTGATTTTATGTGATATATTTTATGAAAACAGGCCTCTTGGAAACTTCAGTTAGTCTCTGATCAGCCATCCAGGTTACACCACCATCCAATTTCTTAGTGCAGATAAGGCATTTGCATACCTTCAGATGATAACTATGTCTTCAACAACGCAAATATCTGCAGTCCCGCAAAGACTGTTAATGTCTTGTCTACTGGAAGAAAAAATGTATGCTCCAACTTAATCAGACACCATCTGTAACTGGGTTTCTCTAGTGTGTATTCAAAGTGGAAAACAGATGATTTGTTTATCAAGATGAGCTTCTTGGACCATAGCTGAGGTCTCATTATTTATTAAAAAATAGGTTGTAAAAATACAGGAGAAAGCCAAACTTACACCAGCTGAGAATTCCCCCTGTATGTTTTTCAGCTGCTCATCACCTTATGTCTTCCTGCTCACCAACAGATAATGGAGTTGATTTTCCCAAATACAGAAGGGGCACTGGATACCAGAAAGTTTACACCTCTAAGTGTTTGTCTTATAAAATATGTTGAATGAGTCCTGGAAGGATGAGCATTAAGGTGTTCTCTGCATGCAAATTGACATTTAGTTGGGGGTGATGGGATTGAAGCAAACACAGAAATGAAATAATTCAAGGTCACTATAAGACTGAGTTGCCAGTGTAGTGGTTGGGTGTTAAGCCATGTCTGGATCTGACAGCAGAGGAATCCAGCAGCCCACGAGTATCCTAAGCCCTTGCAATAGCAAGGAATGCACTAGGGTAAATATGTCTGCCTGAGTCCATAGCCCAACTTTGCTTATTTGGCAGCCATTAATTAGCACCAACCTTTTCAGCCACAAATTGCTCTCATTTTCCTACTCTGTGACTCTTTTCTTAAGCAAAAAGTTGTCCTTGCATTAGCTCCTTGTAGTAGTGGGACTGCATGAGGCTCTTCAGTGACACATCTGTTTCACTTGGCTTGTATTATGTCTTTCCTGCTGTCACAGTGTTTATTTAAAAGCTGCAAATGAGTGTTTACATGTCCACAGGTCTTCCACTGGAGCTCCCATTCTTTCTTCTCTCCCCCGCACATTAACTTCAAAACATGGTATGTATAAAGATCAGGAGTGATCAGCAAGGATTTACAAAGGGTAAATCATGCTTGACCGACCTCATTGCCTTCTACAAAGAGGTGACTAGCTTGGTGGATGTGGGGAGAGCAGTGGATGTTGTTTACCTTCACTAGTAAAGCCTTTGTCACTGTCTCCCATAACATCACTGTAGACAAGATGACAAAGTACGGGTTGGATATGTGGACAGTAAAATGGATAAAAAACTGGTTGAACCACCAGACCCAGAGGGTTGTGACCAGTGACACAAAGTCAAGTTGGAGGGAAGTCACTAGGGGTGTACCCCAGGGCTCAATTCCTGGGACCAATACCGTCTAACATCTTCATTAATCACCTGGACGATGGGACAGAGTGAACCTTCAGCAAGTTCGCAGATGACACAAAACTGGGAAGAGTGGCTGTTACACCAGATGGTCATGATCACATTCACAGGGACTTCAACAGGCTGGAGAACTGTGCAGAGCTTTGCTGAGAAGGACCTTGGGGTTCTGGTGGACAACAAGTTGATCATGAGCCAGCAATGTGCCCTGGCAGAAAGAAGGTCAGCAGTATCCTGGACTGCATTAGGCAAAGCATTGCCAGCAGGTCCAAAGAGGTGACCGTGCCCCTCTACTCAGCACTGGTGAGGCCACACCTGGAGCACTGTCCCCAGTTCTGGTCTCCCCAGTGTAAGAGGGACATGGACTTACTGAAGCAAGTCCAGCACAGGGCCACAAAGATAATTAAGGGATTGGAGCATCTCTCATATGAGAAGACACTGAGAGAGCTGGGACTGTTCAGCCTGGAGAAGGCTCAGGGGGGATCTTGTCAATGTCTATAAATACGTGATGGGAGAGAATGAAGACGAGAGAGTCAGACTCTTCTCAGTAGCACCCACTGACAGGACAAGAGGCAATGGGCACAAAGTAAAACACATGAAAACATTTACTGTGAGGGTGGTCAAACACTGGAACAGGTTGTCCAGAGGTGTTGTGAAGATAATTCAAAACCAGACTGGACACAGTCCTGGACAACCTGCTCTAGGTAACCCTGCTTGAGCTGGGGGTGTGGGCTAGATCTCAAACTTGGACTAGTTCTCAACATTGGACTAGACCTCAAGAGCTGCCTCCAACCTCAACCATTCTGTAACTCTGTAATAACGCATGGTACAACAGCAGCATTGATATTCTTTGAAGGCGAAGAATATTCAAAATACAGCATTGCTCATTAGCCTAGTAATTGTTCATTAGCCTCTTTCTCATTATTAAAGTATGTGTGTTTTTAGACTGTGTTTTCAGTTGCAGGCAATTTGACACACTATAATATAATAATTATAATTGGAAGTGCAGCAGTGATCAGATCCAAGAAGCATTTTGGCTGCAGACTCCCAAATTTTCAGGAAGTTCCAGTGCAGATCTGCACCTCGCACCTGGTTCCTGTCTGTGTAATGGGCAGAACCAGCATTTCTTATCTGAACAGCCACCTGCTATTTCAAGAAAATCCAAACCCCACAGCTATAGAGACATTTTTGTTTAGATTCAGACTCCAGTTTTTTTAGCCAAAGTCAAGACTGTAGCTGTAAAATTTTCTACCTGCTCCACTCTATCCTGTACCTCTAAATGCAAGAAAAATGTAGGTTTAGTACACATTTTAAAAGAAAAGGGGACATTGAACTAGAGCTGAACAAGACAAGAATAAAATGTTTTTAAACAGATTTGAGTTTCATTTTTTGGCAAGTTTTTAAAATAACTTTTGGTGACACATATTGCTAAAATGGAGCCAGAAATAAACTGTTTACAACAAATTGTTTTTCCAGTAACTGAGAAGCCATTTCTTTTGATTCAAATTAATTTTTTTTTTTAAATTAACATTTTAAAATATTTTTGGGATTGTTCTTTAAATGAACTAAGCAATCTCAGTCTGCAGAGTAGTGCTCTCCCAGGGCAACAGCCCTTCTCTATCTGAAGAACCTGGCACAAGAAGAGAAATCCCGAGTCCCAGATCTTCAACGAGAATTATTGCATTACACCAGGAAAGTCTAACCTCACAAGCTGAGAATGTATTTGCTTGGCACCTTTTCCAAGAAGTGTAAATTACATGTAAATGTGTATTATCACAATAATACAATTGCCCTGATAGAGTGCAAATTCACGCTGTAATTTTTCTTATTTTGTTTTCTGCTGGGGAACTCTGGTGGCACGTATTTTTCTGCAGCTGCCTGCATTTCTCATATCACTGGAGTTCTCTTAAACCACAGCTAGTGTGAATCAAAGTCCTGACTCAGGTTTTTGAAAGATCCCCCTGAAAGAAGAAAGTATCACTCCAAGAGCATTAGCAGAGAATATTGTCTACCTGGACTAGCAGTGGATATTGTCTGCCTGGACTTCAGTAAGGCCTTTGACACAGTCTCCCACAAGATTCTCATAGAGAAACTGTTGATGGATGGGCTAGGTAAGCAGACAGAGAGGTAGGTTGAAAACCGGCTGAGTGTCTGGGACCAGTGTTGGTGATCAGTGGCACGAAATCTAGTTGGAGGCCAGTAATTAGCAGTTGTACCCCGGGGGTCAATACTGAGTCCAGTCCTGTTTAGCATCTTCATTAATGATCTAAATGATGGGGCAGAGTGTACCCTTAGCAAATTTGCAGGCTACACAAAACCGAAAGGAGTGGCTGATACACCGGAGGGTCATGCTGCCATCCAGAGGGACCTCAACAGGCTGCAGAAATGGACCATCAGGAACCTCATGAAGTTCAATAAGGGGAAGCGCAAAGTCCTGCACCTGGGGAGGAACAACCCCATGCACCAATACATGCTGGGGCTACCCAGCTGGAAAGCAGTTTGGCAGAAAAGGACCTGGGGGTCCCAGTGGACACCAAGTTGAACGTGAGTTATCAATGTGCCCTTGTGGTCAAGAAGGTTAATGGTATCTTGGGCTACACTAGACAAAGTATTGCCAGCAGGTCAAGGGAGGTGATCCTTTCCCTTTATTCAGTGCTGGTGAGGTCACACCTGGAGTGCAATTAGTGTCCTTAGTGTAGACAGTCCTTAGTGTAGACAGCCAGACCTACTACACCATGTGGGATGCCATTTGGCCCTGTGCTCCTCTTCTCTGACTGCTCCTCCATCAGTACATATTCATGCATTTTGTCCCATCTAGTTTAAAATGTATCATGGGCTGAGCCTATTACCATTTCTTCTTCATGACTGTGTGGGTCTATGCAAATAATTTTGGCACCTTACATGCTACCTAACTTTATTAAACAGAGACCCCTGCACTCTTGTCTACTTTTTACAAAATACTGCTAGTCCATGTTGGGAGGATTAGAGAGTAACCCGCCAGGCCGTGCACCTCTTACTGTCTTCTTCACCCCTCTTTCTTTGCGTCAGTTTGGCTCAGGAGGGCTTTACTTCAAGAGAGACTTTCAGCAGCGCTGGTGATGGGGAGGCTGTATGGAGGTGCGGTGTCCCATCCTCATTCATGTGCCAAAAAATGTGCGTTACGTCTCGAGTACGGGCTCCTTGTCCTCCTGCAACCCCTGGTGCTGGCACGAATTGTGCTGCAGGCTGCTGCATCTGTCTTGGAGGCTGGTTTTCTTTTGTGTTGAAATTTCACGAAGCCTTAATAACTTTCACTCATAACTTTCCAGCCAAACCTTCACTGCTGTTGATCCTGAAAAAATGAATATATAAACAAAAGTCTGAGAAATAAATGCAGCTGAACTGAACCAACTTACTGATTAGGACTATAATGGCTTAATGAGTAAAGCATGTACCTTCTGAGTCTCTTGCTTTGGCTTACTTGTGGTGACGGAGAAGAAATAAAGACCAGCTCAACATAGGAAATCAGCAGACAAGATTGACCTGGCATTGGCTATTGGTAACTACACTTTTGTTACTGCAAGGAATCTCAGGGAAGAAAAAATGACATCTGACAAGATTTGTTATGAGAACTGTTAGCACCATCTCCTTATTAACAGCTTTATCACATTCTGAAAAGAAGGTATTGGGAAAATACTGTACCAGAGAAATGATAAATGTTTGTAAAATATATCTCCTCCATCAGAGTTTGACAAGTCCTGAAAACACTGAGCTAAGGTACATCATGCAATAGGTAGCCAGGCATAAAATCAAAATAGAAAACATCACACAAGTTTGGTTCACAGCTTAACAATAGCTCCTTACAACCTCATCTAACAGACAAATAAGGAAAATAATACAATATTTAAATAATAGCATAGTGCCATTGTATTCCCTTCCTGACACTGAAAACTTGGCCCCAGATTTGCTGTGGGTTTCAGTGGCTACTGAGAATGTGTCTGACAAACATGGCTTGAGTCTGGGGCTTTTAACTAAACAGCCGGTGTCCTCTATACAGTTATTTGTCCCCAGTCCCCCCAGTTTAACAGCCAGATTCAATGCAGCTCTCCCTTCAGCTGCTGGAAGTGTTGACGGTTGCTCGTCACTATTCCCTTTTCTGCTTCTTTCAAGTGGGGTATTCTCCTCTGGGGATGAATCTCATCAGCCTTGAACAGAGTCTTGCAAAAATAGGAATGATGCAAGTTAAGATAAAGCATGTTTGGAGAGGGACAGAGATATTTGGAAAAGAAGAGGCAACGCGCTGGGGAAAAGGAGGACACATTTTAAATGCTTCAGGGATATTCAGGCTCAGCCCCTGAAGTCTAAATTTATGAATCCATTCTGATTTTCTGAAAGGATTGACTGCATACTTTAATAATATGGATTCTTGCTTTCAAAGCCCAGCTAGCATAAATCGCAGATCTGCGTTGTCTGCAATATATATGCCACATTTTATTACCTAGGTTCATGGCCGTCACTTAACTCAATTTAATGCTCACCCTTTCCTGTAATATATTCCAAGATATGCATCACTTCATGGTTCTGGACCACAGTGCTCAAAACTGCCTATGGTATTGATCTATATGATGATTAAATCTCAGCATTTTTTAAGAAGCTGGACTTTCAGAGCACTAGATGGTGCTAGAGAATCCTCTTAGCCAGCTCCAGGGCCACATCCCTATAAATTCTCTCCATGTACCATTTATTTTTGTAGGATATAACAGCATAATCTGCATCAAGCATCTATATTCTCAACAGTGTTTCAGATGGGCTGCTGACATTGCCCATCACTCTTCCTTGTCGGGTGATGAGAAGTTGGTTGTTATTGCCAGAAACAAGCTGTCAAACCCATGAGTCAGGCTCCCCAGATCATGAGACTGCCTTCAAAAACAGGGGATATATATATTTTTTAAAGTGTACTTTTTATTTGCACTCTGGTTCCTAAGCTTTAGGGCTGTTATGATGCTATTTATGTACTCCCTAGGAAAGTGTGGAAGTGCTGGGCATTAAAGCATTTACGATCAGGGCCAGGCACAGGTCTGAGCAACAATGTTCAAACTACAGTTCAGACCTGACCTAGGGGTTTCATAGAATCATAGAATCATAGAATCATTAAGGTTGGAAAAGACCTCTAAGATCATCAAGTCCAACCATCAACTAACACCACCATGACTCCTAAACTAGGCCCTGGAGTGCCATGTCTACACCTTTTTTGAACGCCTCCAGGGTTGACGACTCCACCACCTCTCTGGGCAGCCTGTTCCAATGCCTAACCACTCTTTCAGTAAAGAAATTCTTCCTAATGTTCCTAATGGTTTGGAAGTATGGTTTTCACCCATCCAAAGTAAAGAAACCACCCTTGGAAACCACCAGAAGAAAAAGACAATTAGGAAGCGGAGTAGGGTGTTGTACAGTTCTGAGTCTGCTAACAACTATAGTAATTTTATGGCTGGAGCACATGCTGGGAGAGGAGGGTTTGGGGGAGACCAGAGCAGCCTGCACCCAGCAAGAGGTTTTCTCATGTCATTGAGAGCAGAGGGCTACATCTTTAGCTGGTCCCAGTAGGGTAAGGCTGGGTATGTGTCCTGTGATGTCCAGAAAGGGAAAGGAAGGTCATAGTGTCTTTACCAAGGCGGACGTGGGCTGCACTTCTACGTCTCAGAGATGGCCCTGGCATCAACGTCAATAGGCCATTTTGTCACCAGCAGCCATGCCACGCGAGGACAGGCTTTTGCAGAGAAACCCAAGTGTCGGTCCTTCTTCTCCTGCCAGGTGCCCCAAGGACATGGGGTGTCTCAGGGAACCAAGGCACACAGATACTGGCAGTGTAACGGGGATGATATGGGACATTTTTCTCTCCCTGAAAGCTCAGCTGTGAGGCTGCACACTGTAGGCTGTATGAGACTCAGGTTCTTGTAGGGAGGCCATATATATTTTGCAGACAGGTGCCAAATCAACAACATTTTCACGGCATTGGTGCCATGAGAGATGCTCCCCAGCTGTGCCTATCTGGGGGGGCTGTCGCGGCGCAGGCAAGCATGAGGGACGGCACGCAGGCGGCTGCCAAGCCGCAGACAGCAACTGCTGCCTGACAGCTGGAGTGGCTGCGGCCGACGGGTTATAGGGCTGCCTTGGGGTTAGCCCCAGGGGCGCAGTTGGCAGCGAGCACCCCTCCTCCTCCTGCCTTGGGGGCAGCTGCAAACGGCAGGAGAGCAGCCTCCCTGGGTGCCGACATCGCAAAGGCTTGGACTCATCCTGCCCTGCATAGCACGGGCTGGAGCCTCCTCCAGCTGCAGCTCCCCCATCCCACCGGGCTGTGGGCTCAGCCCATGGACCCGTCCAAACCACAACTCCCATCTACAAGGGCAGGTCAGATCAGGCATGATGGGGCCAAGCATGTGATGGGCACATCTCCTGCGGCTGGTTCTTCCTAGGCATGGTGTAGCTACCATGTGCTCACACAACAGCTGGCCGCACAGATGGAAACACCAGAGTCCAGGCATTGACCATGCCATGCTTCATCCCACCGGGAGTACCAATGAAGAGCAGCGTAGAATATAAACCATGGTTTGAACAACATGGGAATCCAGACAGACGTTATGGGCCCTGCACTCGAGCACCTCTGATATCATGGACCGAAAGCAATTGCTTCTCATGACTTAGTTAACCTTGGTTTTGTTGGTGATACACGATCCCATCCTGCTCCAGCTTGATGATGGCATTTAAACCAGATGGAAACGGTTTGAAGAATTCAGATATGACATCATGGAATTACATCATCATCACTAAAACAACCAATCGGATAACAGCTAAATAATGACATTTCCAGGGAACTGACATTTATGCCTGTTGCGTTTTTAGCGCCATTAAGACATTGAACGGACACAGTCAGATCACATCAGGCTCGTAGCTTAAGACTTTTTGAAAGATCAGCGGAAACTTTCTCATCATTTTTTCTTTTAGCTGTAATTGAATCAATTGTTTGTATGAATTTAAATGTACCCCTGAAGCGTTCACAGAGAATGAAACTGCAAACCAAAAGGGAAACCCCACCACTGTGCTGGTTGTCCCAGCTAAGCAATGTGCTTAAAGTCTTTGCACTATGCGAGAAACTCGCCATGGTGCTTCATCCCTGTCTCATTTTATATCACCCACAGCCTTCTAACATCACACAGGGCGGAAAATTTGCTTTTAATTGATTGTTAACCTACCAGCGTCCCTCTGTGTGCCTTTTATTTACGTTAGCAGTCTGAGAGAGTGAAGTATTCCCCTTCAGGTCTCATTCTGCTAGAGAAACGGGTTTGCTGTCATCACTCCTCACAAGCACAGCCTGAGACCCACTTTCCTAAATCTCTCCCTTCCACCATTTGTCTTTACTACCTCATAGCTGTCAGTTTTTCTTCTAGCTGCTACTATGAAATAAGCACAGGGTTGTTTTGGCCAAAAATCACTCAATAATCCAAAAGGAGGGGAGGAGGGGAGCAATTATTGATCTTCGAAGGGAAAACTTCCCTGGGGTGGTGTCCTTGGTTGAGGGTTGCAACCCCCAGATTGAAAATCACCATTAATTCTACCCAATAATAAATTCAAGAGAACTATAAGCGATCATTTATTCCTACATCACCAAAGTTCTCAAATCCTCCTGCCACAAAGAAACCTCTTCTCTCCTGAAATAATTTCATATGTGGAGAAGCCCTAAAGCAGCTCTCGGTTCTCTTATCGCCAGAGCCGTATTAAAGAAAGATTGACAGCACTCTATGACTCCCTTATCCAATAAAATTTTCCTTAGGCAAGTTATTTCATCCACACTGTCTCAGTTTCCCCACCTGTAAAATGGACATAGTGGTAGCTGCTAGTTTGACAGTGGAGGATGTTGTTCAAGGAAGAACCATGTTTTCTATGAGCTGGTGGTTTTTCTTTCCCCAGCTGAATGGGTATTCATAGAGAGAAAGTCAGGTGACAAACATACCCAAGGATCTGGGAGAAGTAAATAGCCAAAATTACTTCAGAAAGAGCCATCACTGGACCACCCCATAAGAAAACAGAAAGCCATCTTCAGGTCCTTTCTGTTCAGGTGATAGATGCTTTCATAGACAGTCAGATAAATATATTTATTTTCCCTGAAGAAAGAAACCTTGTGCAGAAAAGCGTACTATATTTTAATGTCACTGCAACTTTCACTTGGGCCAGAAAAGTCTAAACATTTCTTTCCAAGCCCTTGGCTTCCTCGAGGTTTTTTTCTAATAGTCAGTGAAAATTCAGACAAATGTGTCAAATATCGCATGAATTTCAGAATTAAAGAAGCGGTCCATCAAGACAAGAAAGGGAAGGCACCTTCTTTTACCCTGTTCAAGCTGCTTGGCATCCTGTTGGGTAATTTACCCCCATTTTGGGGGTGCAGGAGGAATCCTAGGGAGATTTGAAGGGGCCAGGAGGCTGAATTCTCACTTTTGCGTGAAGTCCTGGGTAAGAACAGCCCATCAGATGCAGGGCTAGTGCACTATGCAATTAGATATAATCAATAAAACCCCAGCAGTCTGCGGTCCAAGCAGGAGCCGGTGGGCACTGGTGGTGGTCCAGACCATCACCCACCTGGGTGACCTGGGTGCTGCTGGGTGCTGTCACCCATCTACCTGCTGGACAGTGAGGATGCTGGTGGTGCCGTCTGGCGGTGAAGCCATGCCCTTTTCAGGGGAGCCCCCCTACTGCCATACATCATCCCAGCTGGCCGAGCAGCAACCCTAACCTGGGTCTGTACGTCAGGATGGCCAGCGCGGAGCCAGGCTGTCCCCTCGCTCCCCTCCCGCCACCCCCTCGCCGGCTGCGAGGACTTTGTGTCCTAAAAGCTCATTCTTTCCATAGCGTAAAAAATAAACCAGCATGTGCTCCTCTCCAACGCCGCCCGTCTCCGCAATGGCCCCGGGTGGGTTGTTGCTGTCGTTCGACTCCGTCTCTCCTTAAATAACAGAATTGCAGCGGGTCTCATCCTGTAAAAAGCTGAGTAACAGCTCGTTCCCAATAAATTAAGCAGGCACTCAGTGCCGCAGCCTGATATTTGTATCCATGTCCTCCCGGATTATCGGTCTCTCCTCCTCGCTCTCTCCCCGGGCCCCTCGGGGAGCAATTATCTGTGAATGAGAACAGAATAACTCTTTTAGCAGAAGGTTTCCACACTCGCGCACAAGGAGTGCTCTGAATGGATTTATCATGCTTGCTAAAAAGGGAGGTGGAAAAACCCCCCCCCCTTCTCTCTTTTTTTTTTTATTTTAAGGAGAAATCCCTGAAGCGGCAGCCGTTCCCCAGTGGCTCCACACACCAGGAAAAAAAAAAGAAGAAAAAAGAAAAAAAATGGATATAGTAAAACTTTTTAAGGGAGGCATGAATCGGTTCTTCAGAAAAACAAGGCAGCAGTGCCAACTGGAAATGTTTGCTTTGGGGGTGAGTTAGATGGCTGGCGTCAGCCAGGACTAAAGACATGCCAGCGGAATGCAATATTGGGGAAGCAGCAGGTCACTCAATCACTGGCAATTTGCCCAGGAGCAACTGGATGCCTTCAGATTTTTTTTTTCTTGTGTGTGTATGTTGCTTTTTTTTTCGGGTGTTTTTTTTTTTTTTTTTTTCNGGAGCTGAAGAATGGTATTTCTGCAAGGCACATTCCTGCAGGAATACCCCCGTGGTCTGCTCAGCCGTACAGCGGTGACATCTGGCAGAAGAAGTTGTGTTTCGACGGACGAAGCTGAGTCCTGCCTGCTGCTGCCTCGCCCCTTGCCAGCTCTGCCGGGGCAGTGGGCAGCCCCAGGGAAGGGATGGGGCAAGGGGACGGGACAGCAAATGCCGATGCCTCCCAAAATACCCTCCAGCAAACAACAATATTTTTTCCTCCAGTAACAAGTATCAAACACTAGAGAAGAGACTTTTGTTTATACTTTTGAGAGGCAATAGGATGTTTATTCAAGGTTCATTTGGTTACAGGAGTGGAGAAAGTAGGTAAAAGACAAAAAGAAAAATTTCCCCTCATGAAAAATGTCCATTAACTCCCTGCAGCACAGGAGGAGGCAAAGACCCAACAGGCATTTTTGCCTGTACATCTGTAGTTTTTCATTGCTATATCGTTTGTGCAGAGTGCCAGGCTGCACGCAGAGCCCAAACAACCCAGGGAGGGAGGGTGTCCCGGCAGGACTGGCTGTGAGCAAGCTGGTGGCCCGACTTGCAGCAACCACCATCATTAGGGATTTGCCCTTTTTGCTAACGAGGGAAATCGGTGTTTGGCCAGCAGCTGAATGCAGCACAGTCACCAGCACATGATGGGCTGATGTCGACTGTGGCACTTCTCCAGTGGTAAAAAGGAGCGATAAAATTGCCCTCGTTGTTGCCTTCTCCATCCGTACGGGTAAAACCTGATGTGTGAGAGGGAGGGGAGCTCTCGTGAAAGCAAACCCAGGGACCAAGCTGTACCTGCGACCAAACCTGCAGGGTTCAATACCGTTCAGAAGCATTTTCACAGTTAAACACAGCATCGTGATGCCCATCACCAGCACCCACCCATCTTCCACTACAATGTCACCACTCCACAGGGCAAAGCCACCCAAGGAGACTGCCATTGCGGACGGAGGAGAGGTGATCCTCCACATAGGCAAATCTGATCAATCCGTGAAGAAATTGGAGAGAAACTATAAATCTTTGGAGGCAGATCCCAGCTATGATCAGCAGGTAGGGATCCCTGAGAGGTCTCCTAAGTGGGGTCTGTACCTGTGCTCTGCTGCTGTACCCCAACCTGGCAGCTGCCCTTGCACTGCCGTGTTATGGTGCCCGGTGACACAGCCGCCAGCCCAACCAAATCCAAAGACCATCAGGCTTTGAACTGCAACTTCAGCTCAGGACTCACTCCCCACCTGAAATGCAGCTTTTTTTTCCACTTCTGGCTTTCAGAGCCTTTGCTCCGGCAAAGATGACTTTAGCTCGATCATTCTTGTCTCTCCATTGACTCTTTTCTTTTTACATTTTCCTCCTGGTTTTGGATCTTGATCCAGCTACAGGGGAGGACAGACCAAAATGCACTCAGCATCCCAGCTCTCCATCGTTCTTCTTTTCTGCACCCCTTTTCATCTTAAAAGATTCATACTTGGAACAAGAGCTTGTCATTAAATCACTGGACAAGGGCTTTAGTTAAAATGGATTGCATTCCCAGGTCAGTCACCAGTTTCTTGTGTGGTCTTGAGAAGAATCCCCCTGCCCCAGATCCTTCTACTGTAAGATGGATATTGCAACCTTTTCTTTTCCTTGCTGTGCTTATTTCAGTCTTAAGGGCAGAAAGAGACTCTCTTGCAAAGCACATGCACGGCAAAACAGTGAAAATTATTTGGTTTTATTGTAAAGTGTCTTTAACCATTATTTAATAAAATACCCAAGTTCCTGACAATGTCTTGGGGAAAAAGCATTTCCTCAACTTCTTTTCTAGATTATTAATCCTTGTAAAAAGGATCACATCAGAGTGTCCAGCCCATACAACCGTTCTAGATGCTGTAGTTGTCCATTCAACCATGACAACTCATCACCTGCCCACAAGCGCCTCCTTCTTCCCAGAACACCTTCAGGGTGGTTCAAGGAGAGCACTGATGGGCAGCGAGGAAAGAAAGTCTGGACACGCTCGATCACCCCGAAGGATAAATGTCACAGTGAGCTCTCCCACCCAACCCTGTGCCCCAGGGCTGCAGCACAAGGCAGGGTGGCCACCGGAGATGGGCACGACTGAGCCCTTCCCTGCTCCTGCCTCAGCGCTGCTGTGTAACTTCGGGAAATCGGTTTTGTTTCCTGTACCTCAGTTTCCCCATCTGGAACATGGAAATAATGATCTTGGCTTCTTTTTAAAGCTCTTTGAGATGAACAGCCCTTTTAAAGAGGTAAGTAGTATTATAAGCAACGGACTCTCACGTCTGCCAAGAACCAGAAGTGATACGAGGGTGATGAAATTCAGGCCACCTCATCAGCAAAGCATGTTGTCCTGGCCTTCAAGACAAGGTTAGGGCTCTTGGAGAGAGCCCATTCCTTTTTGGGACAGAAAGGAGTGGACACAGACCCAGCACATGCTTTCCTATTATTAGTCATTTGTATCCATGTATTGCCGCAAATGTATACAGCCCTCAAAAACCCAACCAAAGCAAGCGTGTGGCCTAAAGCCATCTAACCCAGGAGCTCAGCCACGCAATATGGGCTAGTTAGAAGTTGCCAGGTAGTTTCCCCATGACGGCTGGAGCAGGGTGGATGCAGCCAGCCCTCAAGAAGCCTGCAAGCCCCAGCATCTCCATGAGCCTTCCAGTGGGACTGGAGGGGGACAAGAGTGGGCACAGGGACCTGCCCAGAGACCGAAGCTTCAGAGCACGGTGTCTCCAGAGGACCAGGCAGGAGAGGATGGTGACGCATGGTTTGGCTGGGGGAAGGAAGCTGGAGGGAGGCGAGATGCAGGCACGGGCGAGGTTGGTGAGGACCTCACAAATGAGGGTGGAGGCACGACCGAGAGCTGCTTTGCACGACAGGGCCAAATCCGTCCCTGGCACAGCTCTGCTCCGGCCGCCTCTGTGTATTTGTGTAAGGATCCAGCTCCGGCCACACCGGGAGGCACCGGCTGCCGGGGGCTGGCGTGCCAGCCTGGAGGCCCAGACACGAGGACAGTGCCAGATGCCGGGCATATTTTTTCAGCTGCGCGGGCTCTGGGTTGTCACACGGGGCTCAGCGTGCACCTGCGCGACCCTGAGCCGCCCGGCTATTAACAGCCGGCGACAGCGCTCTGATGCTGTATCGCTGACCACTCTGTTCCCAAGCGGGGCGATAAATCAACAACTCCGTGGCTCTTCTGCAGCCAGGACTGATGCAAATGCTAATGCACCTAATACTCACTCCATGGCAGGATTTGGCCGTGTGCGGCCAGCACAGCTCCACCGCATCCTGCCGCCCTGGATTGCGGCTCATGGGATGCCCGGTGCTCCTGGTGCTCCTGGACGAGCCCCTTGAGCCAATGGGGCTCTAAGGGTCTCCTGATGCAGTCAACGAATGTTTGGGGTCCTCCAAGTGGAGATGAGACCAGCACAGATTTCTGGGAGAGGAGCTAACGTGGGGAGGACTAACGCAAGATGTGAAGTTGCTGGGGTGTGTTTGAGGATGTATGAAGCAACCAGAGGCAAGAGCTGCAGCAGGCGCTGAGTATCAGGGGGCTAAAACCTTCTCAGACATGGGGGATAGCATCTGAAGGGGTCAGGGAAGGAGGCACTGGTGGAGAAAGCTGCATTTACTTCTTTCCTCACTCCCTCTGCACCAACCTAAGCACCAGCCCTTCACAATACTTGCACGCCTTGCCGTGTCCAGCTCCTTTGCAAGAAACACGCAATGGTTGATGGCCTTCACATTCTCTTTTCTTTCACTGCTGACCCAAAATAAGCACAATCTGACTAATTAACAGAGCTAGTTAGCATCAGGATGAAACGTCCAACATGGACCGCAGACTCTTGGGAAATAGATTTTGGTGCCTTGGGACACAGAAAAATGATTTCCCAGGCGTCATGTGCACAGCACAGTCAGCTCTGTGACTTTTCCTCTTTTTCCTCATCAGTTCTTGGTTCTAGCACAAAGATGATTTTTAATGCCAAATCATTGTGCTTCTTCCCTCTTTATTTCAGGCCGCAGGCTCACCACATTCTGGACTGGTTGCAACCCATCTGGTTTCACTAATACTTCTAATATAATATTTATAACTAGCTAAGGGCTGATCATATGACGGGTGTAATCAATAAGTCATGTGCCAATTGTGGTTATTCTACACCTCAAGCCATTTTTCTGTATTTTGGTGTCCATAGCCTGCTGGGTTATTTGTATGTTTTGTTGCTGTTGTGCCTTTCCACCTTTGCAGCCTGGCATTACAGAAGGCTTGAGTCTCAGTAATTGAGAAAAAAAACCCCATCACTTTGTTTCCACCCAAAAAAGGAAATGCGATGAGAGAATCAACCCAAGGGTCTGCTTGCCAGATACCACTTGCCACCATCTTTGGCTTTGCTGAAGGAACTTGCGCTTAGGAAAGTTGTTCAATCTAAACAAAATCATCTCCTCAACAAGTTCCTCCTTCCCACTGCCAGAAGGATCACCCAACAGAAACGAAAACCAGGTCTGACAGTTTTAGCTCACCCATAGACAGCTGTGGCAGCCCAACTTCATATTCAATGGGCACAGAACATTTCCTGGCAGGCCATCGGGTGGTCCTGTATTAAAGGGGGAGTTCCCATTGCATGCAGATACCTCCTTCTTGTTCTTTCTGCCCTTCTCACCCTACGAGGCTAGGATGGGCTAGTGGGAGTAATCTTTTGGTAGATGCTAAGATATAGCATGGGAGTAATCTCTTGGTAGATGCTCAGATACAGCAAGAGGTGTTCTTGACCCCTCCCAAAAAGTACTTTATAAAATATCTTCAAGAAACTTCGGTTGAGACCATCTTTGAGAAAAAAAACCCCAACACTTTCAGCTTAGTTTTGAAAAGAGTGAATATCCTTGTGTTTCAGGTAACACTTGGTGTAAAACCACTGTTTTACAGTGACACCAGGCTAGGATTGAGCGGCACCAGGCTAGGATTTGGCCCCGTGTGGCTGCACGGAGGCAGAAGGAGAGTGAATTCTCCCTTTCCACGGGTGCTTATAGCTGGCCACAGCCTGTAAAAGCAGATGATTTAATGATTCATTCTGGCAAGCAGGGAAGGATGACTTCAGGTTTGAGCTTCCCACAACACTTCTACCAGCTCCCCCTGGAGAGCCAACACGTCGATAGCCAAGACGACTGCATGCCGCAGAGCCAAGCGGTGCTGCCTTCTCAGCCTCCGGAGCAGGAGCACGAAGGAGGGTCCCTCTGTGACACATGGGAATTCAGCAGCAAAACAGAGGCTGTGCAACAGCCCCAGGAGGACAAATTAAACATCTCCTTTTTATGCAGAGGCTTTCAGCGGCAACAACTGCTACCTTGTGAGTCAGTTTATTCAGAATGGCTCTGCGCTAACGGGATTAACAAGCTCTTCATTGCTTGGATCGCTTCACAGTGGGAAGATCCAAAATCAACTGATGGAAAAAAAGATAATTCCTCCTGCAGAGGGAGCAAGATTGTTTGTGGAACCAGACGATCAAACAATGACTCTGAGTGCTGCAAGTAGGCCATGCATGGAGACACGTACCCAAACTCTGCTGGGCGCTGGGCTAGATGAAGCAGGCTCACAGTGTCATTGCATGGCTGGGATCCCATGCCCTGCACTTGGGTGCAGCTCTGTGGGATGGTCAGTGTTTGAAGGTAGGAGAGGTGACAGAGGAAAGGAGCAGTCATTCTCTCAGGCACTTCTCAATTGTAAACCTCAAGGCTGGAGGCTCAGCTCCAGTGAGGAGCACACACTACTTGAAGGAACTTAAAGTCCTAAAATGCCCCAGCACTGCTTCTGCTGAGCAGTCACAAATAACACATCCATATCCACCATCATATGAGGACATGCAAAACACTTCTCTTCTTTGCAGAACTGGGTTTCCCTTTCCCCACAGATGCTGCATAGCCTTGTACCTTGCACAAAACCCTCTCTCCAAGGAGAAAGATACTCTCGAATTCCTTCAGTACCAGCCTCACCAAACTAATTTTCTGGTTCATCCAGCTCTCATGGGATTTGGCACTGAAGAGGGCGAACTGGCTGAGCATCAGCACCAGCAGGCACCTAGAGTTTATGACAGAGGAGCAAGGCAAATTGTGGACACCCATCAAGTCTCCACCATCAAGCATGGGAGTCACTCAACTGGCCTTGTTTCCTTCTCAGGCTGTATCTCGACCATTTGCCACATAGCACAAATAAATCTAGGGCCCTGCCTGCTCAAGGCATCCTGATGTGTGGTCCACCGATCATCTCAACTTGGTACACATGGTCAGAGATGGGCAGGACACCAAAATGCAACACTGCGGTGGCAATGAGCTATCCTGCCAGCACCAGGCACCAAAGGCAGCTGGTCACAAAAAGGGTTGTGGCTGCCACCGGAGGCAACACGGTAGATTCCTTTGCCATTCATGTAACCTGGTATTTGGAGTCCACTTTTTAAGAAAGAGAAACACTCAAAGAGCCTTCAGGAGTGCAAATGTTTTGCACTAAAGGCAGTAATACATTTAATGTGTGTGCATAATTTCAACTCTGAGAAGTTTTAGGACCTTGACAGAAATTGTTACTAGAGGCTTCATACATGTCCTATTTTCCTTTGGTCTCTCCCATGGCAGGGAGTGAAGCCATGCGACAGGCACGGGTCAAACCTATCTAGCCAGGACCCTGCTAAGGGTTTCCAGTGTTCACACAGAGCTTGACACTTCAAAATGACATTATTCAGGCTATTCTCCATCTGGAAGAGTGAATGGACTACAGCTGGTCTGAAAATGGAGATTTCTTCTTCTCTCACAAAAATTCTAACTTTTACTTAAAAAAAAATAGAAACAGCTGAAAATAAGCCTTCTGCTTTTAGCTGAAAAGCTTCAGTAAACATCTGAAATTTCATGCTGAAAACAGACACTTCTCAAAAAAAGTTGCTTAATCCATAAAGGCATTTTCTGTCAGAAAACATTTGAGAGGTAAACATTTTGGAACAGCCCTGGAAATGCTCTTTTGCCTAGCTCAGTTCAGTGCACATTAACCATTTTAAATATCAGTTGGAACACTGTCATCTGGACCTTTAAAAAGAGAAATCTTTTTTACCCTCCCTTCCAGGTAAGCTCAGCAATAGATCCTCATAATGGCTCTACGGCTTTCCTCCCATCCCATTTCCACCTTGATTGTGACCAGGTTTAATACTTATCAAGATATATACCTGCAGACTGGAGAGCGAATGGGTCTCTCAGGAATTTATCAGGGGCTCTGAATGTCATTAGGAGCAATCCGTAGCAGGAAAATGGTTGTAAGTTAGGGTGAATGCTAAAATTAAAGGGTCTCAATATCTTGTTTGACTGTGCATCATGTTTGGGTCTGCTAAAAGGTGGGTGGAAAGCACAAGAATAAAAATGTCCATGTGAAAACTGGACTCAGGTCCACACCGCATATTTCAATAGGCTCCTGTTTCAGGGTGGCTAAGGTTAGCTTTCTGATCAACTCAGCCCGGTGTCACAGAGAAACATTATAAGCTCTTTCTGTTGTGTTAATATCCAATTTATTTTTCAGCAGTGCAATTTCCTGCCTGCTCTTTGAACAGCTATCAAAGGACAAGACACCAGATCATGGCAGACATTCTTCTAGTGGTGACATCTGCTGAACTAGTCAGTCTGTTCCTATACAGCCCACTCAATGCATCCTAAAATATTTTATAAGCCACCAGTGGAACAGAGAATGGTAATGTGGGTCCCTGACCTTTATTTGAGTCACCTTGATGTTCAGTACAGATGGGGAATCACACTTCAGCAGCCAGAATTTCTGCGTCCATTCAGCTTAGGGTTTCTGTGTTACCTCCACACCCAATAAATTTCACTTAACTCCATCTGGCACTTCATATCCTTCACTGTTTTTCATCTGAGAGCACTGGCAAATCTGCATATGAGGCTTAATCCAAAACCCTATGAAAACCAATGGAAAGATGGTTTTGGATCACGCCTAAAAGTGCAAGACTTTATTTAGAAACATGCTTTCTACAGCTTTGCTGGAAGATGCTCCTCCTTTGAACAAGCACTCAAGCAGCAGTGAACACATTCCAGGAAAACATCTGGACACCTAGGAAAAGGTTGGTCTAATTACATCTAGAGAAGCTAAGAAATATCACTAATAAGATATTACCCAAACTCTTAGGTGTTAGCTCCACTGCTAGTTTTGCTTTGGGCAACATCACTGAGATCATGAATATCAATGTGTTTCACAAATTTTCAGAGTTATTCATAGGACCTGCAGTCTCTGTGTCACTGCCTCTCCTGTGCTCTCTGGCTATATCCCAAAACCTTTTCCATACCAGTGCTGAATTCTGCCTGAATTTTGTGTTCTGCAGCCAGAAAAAAACCAAAATGTGCCCAAGCACCCGAGAGTTTTCTTATAGGTTTGATTGGAGGTTTGCCTCAACCAGTCACTATTCAAGGAGTCCTTCTCATTGCTCTCTGCTCCTCACCATCATTCTGGGTTGTGGCTGTACCTCCTGTGCGTGATCTCTGCTATGCTTGGGCCCTGGTCCCTGATCCACATCTGCCTGACCTCACTCCCATTCTGTCTAGTCCTTATCCTGGATCCTCTCCTGTGTCACTGTTCTTCTTAATCTTCACTTAATCCCAGCTACACTTGTCTTTTCTTCTTGAAAGAGTTCCTAGATATATTTTGGCCAAATTTCTGGCCTTTCATCTCACTTACCTGGACCACTGTATTCTTCAAATTCACATCCATTGACCACAGTTGTCCTTATTCACTTCTTTTGAGCCCTGCCTGACCCTGAACGCCTTGCTGAGACCTCTTAACAACCAAGGACCTGATTAAAGGACATGGCTGACTAGCAATGTCATTGACTGTTCAATAACCAGCATGCTTGGTTATCCTTTCTCCCAGATACAGACGAAGCTGAGAATCTATGAGGCTGACAGGACAGCAGGCTGGAGGAAGAAGGGAGACTTGCTCAAACTTACACCCAAGACCGTTCAAGAACAGCAGTGAAGCCCCCAGCTGCATGCATAATGATAAATGAACAGGTAAAGGCCATTTTCTAGCTATGAGGTCAATTGTCATAGCATAATATGCGTCCGGATGGCTAAATGATCCTCATGCCCACACAAGGAAATGAAAAAAAAAAAAAAAAAGAAGGAAAGGAAAAACCTCATGTTGGCCACATGCAAAATGCCCATTGGGAATCATCCCTGTCCCAGGCTATCCCCAAAGTGTGCCTGGGCATTGTCTGAGAAAACTCACTTGGCCTAGACCAAACCCATCCAATGGAGCACACTTGTGATTTAACAGTCTGGACAACAGCTCTGTCCTCTGATGTGGTGTGCACCTCTGGGTGGAGACTGGAGGACGGCCCTGGTTTGGCAGTCTCTCTGCCCTCCTGAGAAAAGCTTCCACTGTAGGGAAGAAAGGCCTGGCTGATGCATTGACACAGTCCTGCTACGAGTGTCTTCACCAAGCTGATGGGACAGGAATGAATTCAACAACAATAACAAACCAATCCATCTTCAGCCAGCTGAGAGACCATCACTCCTATGACTAGCCAAGGGAGTGCCAAAACACAGACATGACAATTGAGAATCAACCTCTTCGCACTGTCCCCATGTCACCCGGCTGGATGGATATGTCCAATTCTCAGCACTGAACAATTCACATCCAAGATAGTAGGATACCCAAACCCAACCCTGAAGGCAAACTCCCACTCTAAGGCAGCTTCATATTTGACAATGGATCAACAAACTTTGGCCAAAGCCCAGGTCTTCAGCAGCCCCAACATTCTGGGCTTTATAGAGAGACTTTGAACTCTGTATCACAAGTTGACTGCTGTACTTCAGCCCATCACTAATTTTTCTTTCCCTGTTTCTTTTTGCTACACTGTTCACCAGGACCCCGATCAGTGTAGAAGTAAGAAGTTCACAGCCCAAACTGTCAGAAAGTTGATAATGTCCACAGAGTATTCGTTTATGTGCTGTGAAACATGTTAGGAGGCCAAGGTGGAGAAAATTGTATTGCAGAACTGGCTTGAATCTTGGCAGGGGTTATATTTTATATCATATTAAACCTAGGAAGACATTTACTGACTAGTATTAAACCAAGTCCTGCAGTAAACTGATGTATAGGTTACCAGTCACATCTTTCATACGTCAAGTAATGAAGCTTTTTCTCTAGTTGTGGGATGCTGACAGGCGGTAACACAAAACTGAAGAGTGGCACTGAAAGGAAGTTGAAAGGGAAAGTTAGGAGTCAAATGATTTCAGGACTCACAGAGTTTGTTTAAACAGTACATTTTCAATGCTAAATGTTGATAGAATGAACAACAGAATAAAGTCTATTGGAAGTAAAATATGGGAATGAAGTTCAGAAAGGGAATAGAGAAAAAACATGCACATAGGTAAGCCAATGTTAAAAATTAATATAAATCTATTAAAAGACATTCTGAAGAGCAATTTCCTAAAGATCTGAAGCCTAATAATAAAAACTGCTCCAAACACTTCCAGAGCAAGTAGTTTGCCAGACAGCTGTTCAGACTAATAGATGATCAATATGTGATAGATGAACACTCAAGACACACTATCTCGTGATAGCAAAGTCAAATAAATACTGAGGATGCATCCCACGCTACAGCCTTTCCTCACTGGGAGCACGTCTGAAGAGGTACCTCAAATTGAAGAATCAATAGAAAAGATTTTCAAACAAACTGATGAAGTGAATAAGACAAATCTGCAAGACCAGATGGTATTCACCCAAGAGCTCTATGGAAATCCAAAGAGGAAATTGCTGACGGTTATCCGCAGTGCAAAGCCAGCCTGCTGTTTAAATCAGCCTATGTCAAAAGAATGGAAGCAGTAAACTTGATGCAAAATGAAATAGCAGTTTCCAGAGATGGCTCATTGAAGAAATAAATACAGACAAGTGTGATTCTGTATATGGCAAACTGATAAATATTCTAAAAAAGAGTATTAGACAGATCAGGGAGCAAGGTGTAATGGGGAAGCATCAGGTATTGTATCTATAGGTGGAAGTCATGTCTCACAGATCAAGTTCTGTGAGGGTGTAACTGAGTTTTGGGGGATGGTGATCTGAGTAATATGGTTCACTTGGATTTCCAGATGTGGGAACCTATAAAAAAATTAAGCTGCTCTTGAACAAGGGAGAAGGTCCTCTTGTGGCTCAACAACTGGTTAAAGCTAGGAGACTAAACAAGGAAATGACCAGGTTTCATAACAAAGACAGCCAATCTGCAGGATTGGATGAGGTTCTATGCTGCTAGGACCTCTGCTGCTCAACACAATTTATTCTAGAAAAAGCATAAGAAGTGAAAAGCAGGGTGATGACTTTTTCTGATTATATTAAACCATCTAAAATAGTCCAAACTAAAGCTGTGAGCTAAGAAATTCAGAAGGACTTACAATGCTAAGCAACTGCGCAACAAAGTGGAAGACAACATTCAGAGCAATATAAGTAATGAGAAAAAAGCGATCCTACACAATACATGCACATACATGCACAATAATGAGTGCTGAGTGAGCTACTACTGTTGGGAATAAGATCCTGGAGCTACTATGGATGGTTTTCTAAAAATGAGAAGTTAGTGCTCTATGGAGATTAAAAAGGCAAGGAGAAGATTAAAAAACTAGTAGAAGACGACTTTGCATCAATATAAAGACTTTTTACACATAGCTCCAGTGCACCAATCTCTTACAGGACAGAGTAGAACTACAAAAGGCAAGAAAGGGCAACAAGACACCAGAGATGGGGGAACAGTTTCCAGACAAGAAGAGCCAAAATAGGCTAAAACCCTTCATCTTGGGAGAAAAGAAGACACAGGGGATCTGAGAGAGGTCTATGAAGTCATGAGCTGCATGGAGAAGAGGAACAGGAAATAATTGCACACCATTTCTCAGAACATCAAGGGCCAGAGACTAACTAATGAAATGATCAGGCAGCGAGTTTAGAACAGAAAGAAGGACATTTCTCTCACAAATGAGTTATGGGACCCATCGCCATGGACAGAAAAAATTACAAATGAATACAAATGGGCTTAAAATAGTAATGGTGGCTAGCTGCAGCAGGGCTACTAAACACCATAGTCCAAACTCAACCTTTAGTTCAGGAGTTCCCTTAGCTGTTGACTGCCAGAAGCTGGGATGATGTATCATGGGTAGGACGACGCTGCACTTAACCCGATTCTTACTTTTTTTCAGTTTCTTACAGTCTTTCTATTTTATAACTGTGAGACAGTATGACTCTGGACTCCCATGTCCTTATTCACTAATATGCCTCTGAAGTAATGTATCCCAACGTGAAGTTCAAACTTACCCAGAAACTAGGTGCTACGTGAAGTTTTGTGGAAAAATACCAAGTTACACTATTGATATACTCTAATAACAAATTCAGCCCTTCTGATGAATGGTTAATAGAAGAAAATTATAAGCTTTAGCAGGTAATAAGACCTCCTTCATGAAGATGAGCCTCTCTGGGAATCCTCTACCTTCTCAAAACCTCGATTTCTGCACCATTGTGGTGACTGCCCACAGGACCTGTGGGTACTTAGCTCATGTAAATGAAGCTCTCAGTGGTAGTACTCTTCCCTTTTCACCATTAAAAGCTCTTTTACACCTGGAGCATCTGACTAGAGAGTTTATGATAAATGTGCCTCTAATTGCGCTCTCTTTACTGTAACCACTAAGAGTCACTGGGAATTCTTGGGACCTTGCAAACCACATTCAACAGCCACCATTAAAAAAATCTGGCAAACAAGTGCTTGCTGTGCCCTCACCCACAAAAGTAAACTTCCATCCAAAATACGTAGGTTTGAACTAAAAAAGAGACTGTCCTGTACCTATGTTCTATTTAAGGTGCACTGTCCTTTTTCTAGACCAAAAGAATATGAAGTGAAAGACTTTAGCATCCTCACACCTCATCCTTTTTTTTTCTTTTCTGCTACAATTTCTCCACAGAGATTTTTAATATTCTGGTTTTGCCATGGTATTTGTCACTAAGCATACACTGTCACTGAAGACAGCTTTATCCAAGGTCATCTCAGCCTCTTGTCCACCTGCATTTCAGAGTTGGCCAAGAACTTCAGAGTGAACCAAGTGATGCAGGAACCGGGCAGGGTTTGAGGCTGACCAGGAATATCAGCTGGTGGGAGGGACAGCTGTACAGGGACAAGCTTGCTCTCACTGACCAGAGAGAAGAAGCAATGCTGGAGGGAGATAGGCTGAGAGAGGGGACCTGAAACTCCAAAAAGAAAATCAGCAAAGCCCAAAGATTGCTCAATGCACACGGGGAAACTAAGGCAAAGGGAAGCCTTGAGGCTGCTTGCGTGAACCTGTGTATCTCTTGTCTACATGTAAAGAGTAATTGTTTGAAAAGCCTAGAAAACACTACCCACTTCAGCTCTCACTGCCTGGACTGGCTAAAGGAGGAAGAGTTTGAGCTAATGCTGATACTGGGCATCTTGTTTGTGCTGTAGGGCACAGGGACCACCGTGAGGAGGTGGGTTGGGGCAAGGAAGGACACGGTACTGCTTCTTGCCAGGATCCACAGGAGACCAGGAGCACTATGGGGAACAACCCGCAAGAGAAGTTTTGGCAGAGCTGGTACTGTATCTCGTGTCCATCTCCACACACAACCCCTCTCCTGACCGCATGAACAACCTCCCAGACTCAGACAGGTCCTAAACAAATAAATGGGAGGATTTTTACTGGTTTCAGTGATGGATGAGGGCAGATTGGGCTGAAGCCAGACCAGCTGCCAGTGCAACTGTGCATAAATCAGTGGATTAGCTCACAGATGGAGAAAGAGTTGAGGTTTTTGCAGGTCCTTTACGCAGCTATTCAACCTCCCATACATCTCACATCCCTGCAATGCAGAAGCCCATGTCTGCTCTTGCTGAAGTCAATGGAAGAGTTGTCCTTGGCCTTGATGGTGCCAGGGTCAGTGTATAGGCTGCTACGGTGTGGCTAAGCCTCCTGGCAGGTTAGTGGAGACATACCTTTCACCTTGCCTTAGCAGGAGGGAGGCATTGAGGCATTGGTCTGAGTAACATAGTACTTCCACTGGGGCTAGGCTGACAACTTCAGGCGTTTTTAAATTTTAAGAAAAAACATTTTTTATAAAATTGAGCCCCTCAGTCTGTAGCGGAGTGCATCCAAACCGATCTGCAAGGCAATCTGCAAGACTGCCAAGCACCCAGTGGCTTCCACCAAGATGTACATAGATGTTTCAGAAAGTCAGATATCTGATTGGGATTCAAAGATATTAGGGCCACAGGGATCCTGTATGATTATTTAGTCCAGCTTTCCACATAAAATAAATTCATACAATAATTCCTGCATCAAGTCCACAGCTTAAACTGTAACATATATTTTTAAAAGACGTCCAGCTTTTATTTATACAATTCAGGCATTGCAGACTCCATTATTCCTTTAGGTAATATATTGCAAAGATGGTTATGTTCAGCGTAACTACATAGCTCTTATCACAAGCCTCATTTGTTCTGCCTCTGGAAATCATTGCACTTCTTTCTGATAGACTAGGAAGCCACTGGACAGCAGCAATGTTCTTCCTCATGGAGATGTGAATGGGCCATGAGCATCTCACCCTTCGCTCTTTGTTGAGATATACTGACAAAACATGTTTTTCAGACCTTGAATCACTGTTACAGCTCCTCTTTAAGGCGAGGCGAGGAGAGGAGAGATGAGGAGAGGAGAGGCGAGGCGAGGCAAGGCGAGGCGAGGCAAGGCGAGGAGAGGAGAGGAGAGGAGAGGAGAGGAGAGGAGAGGAGAGGAGGATTAAATGTCATCATTCAGTCTAAGAGAATAAAATTAAGCTGCAGACTGTCATAAGTACTTTCCCCTCTGAGTGCATATTGACTGTGTCAAGTAAAAAACAAGCATTTAAAAAGAAGTACAATTTTAAGTCAATGACGATATGACTCCAATATACATTGGGTGTGAATAATTCTCATTTCTTACCTCATTTCACCATCCTTCCTCAGTCTCATATTATCCAAGAGGACTATCCTATAATCCTGCCCATGCACATTTGCCAAGTCTCCAAATACCTTTAAAAAATCCCACTGATGAGAGACCACCAACTTTATGGGTTCTTGCAACACTCACTGTACATTTTATGGGTATTTAGCAATGCTACAGGGTTTTCCTAATGCTGGAGAAATTTCTCTTCACTAATAATAGACATGTGTTTCAGCAGCCTTTTTCTCACTTTTTCTCTCCTCTCCTGCCTATATTTTCAAATTGCTGATTTTTAAGATGTATTTTTCATAAAACTATAAAACAGTGCATTTTTTTCTTTTTTCTTTCCTTTTTTTTTTTTCCCCAGATTAGGGACTGGACAAACTTTTAGCCTGCCAAGCTTTTTTTTATTTCTTTTTTGTTGTTGTTTAAATACTTCACAATAAAAGAATGTGCTCCTGATGGAATTTTTATTGCAAAAAAGAAAAGTTCTCCTCTTCTCCTTTCTTATATCTTACACACTTCAAAACACATACTGAAATTCTGTAACCTCCCAAGAAAGACGGCTGTTCAAATGCTGTCAAACTATTAATGATAATGTCAGAGTACATGACACATATGTAAACGTTAAAAGAAGAAGGATTAAGGCTGCATCTCAATCTTGCTTTGATGACTCAACTTTACATTGATATACTCAGCATGCCACTTGTGATCAGACTTCTGGTTTTGCTCTTCAACAGCATTTTAAAATAATTCCTCTTGCCTAAGGAGGATGTTGGAAAATGTACATGAGCGTAGACGTTCCTTTTTAACAAGTGCAGAGCTCTGGTTTTTCACAGGATTTGGAAGTGTGTTCTGGTTTTCAGAAAGTACAAAGCCATCACCGGCTGAATCGCCTTTCAGAAACGCTCAGGATGCTTTCCTGGGGAAGATGTCCTGTCCCTCGGGCTCTGCTTTGGAGGCATCTCCCTGGCACCTACCTGCAGCCTGTCTTTCCCCCCGTCACCTATCCTGGGCACTGAACACAAGCCTTTCAAACACCCCGAACTGCACCTACCACTAAATCTTGCCACTTAGTAGATTGTTTCCATTTCCTTTTCCTTTCTACTTATTTACCCTTTTAAAAAATACATTATCTAAAGACACATTCTGGGGTTTCACAGTCATTTCTTTCAACCACATCAATTTTTAGCAGAGTGGAGAGCTGCCCAACGAGGTCTTTCACCCACTGGCAGAAGGCAGAGACCGATTTAGGGCATGGTGCTGTAGTGTCAGGGAGAGCTCGACCCCGTACTGGGTGGAGTTAATCCGTGACTTTGAGTAACGTGGTACCAGAGGATGCTGGGATGAGAGGTTAACACTTCTCCCGTGATACTCCGTGCTCAGATTTTTACCCAGGACTTTTATGTCCTTCACAGGGGACTGGCAAAGGGTTTAATTCCTCATTTATTTACCCTTGAAGGCAGAGGTAGCAGAGTTGCATGGCAAGCTTCTTGGTTGGTGCTTATACTGAAGTTATTTTCTTGATGGGTCTCAAACCAGATGCGCGACCCCTTTCCCACCTCACCAGTGTGCAGCCACGGCCACACCACCATGTCACAAAATGCCGGGCATATTAAACAGGACTGGGCTGGGTTAGCTTTGCTGACCCCAAGCCAAGAGGACCCCAGAGCTGGCAAAGGGAGGCAATGGGAGCACAGCGAGGAGGCAGGGCAATGGGATCAGACAGCGGCACCGGACCACCAGCTTGGCTCTGCCATAGACGAAACCTCCCCCTATGTGTGCCTATGCCCTGCAAGTACCTGTCTTACCTGTATCTGTGAATACGTGCCCTGTAGGACACCACAGAACTGCTAAAACGATGCAACTCTGAGTGCAGACAAGGCTGACATTAAGTGGTCTGCAGAAAGGAAAGGTCAGAAGTTTCGCTACAACTCATAACCACGGTCCTGTTACTCTGCACTTCTCCCCCACAGGCAGGCGATTCCCTCCATCTGATTTTCACCTCATGCCATCATTTTGGCGTGTAGGCACCATGCAGCAGAATGAGCTGCTGCATCCATACGGCACAGAGCAGCCAACACCACCTGGAGATTTTCTTGCATTCAGTCCTGAAAGCCGTGTTGCTCCGGTGGCAAGGCACGAGGCCGCGCTGCTCCTAGCCTGAATACCGACGCCAGCACAGCCCCGCTGCTTTGATTTCCAGAGGCAAGGTGGTCTCTGTGAGCTCAGGCATCACTGCCCATCTCCATTGCACATGGAAAGGGTGCCAACGGCTCTGGGGCTACCACAGCTTGCGCTGACGGGCGGGGTTTACCCTGCAGGAAACTCATCCTTGCTTAATTTAAAGAGTAACTTTCAGCTAAATAACTTAAGCTGGTAGAAGAGGTTGTATGGACCCTTTCATTGCAGTTTAAATCTCTCCCTTAAGTTTAGTCTCAAGCAAGCCTTAGTTTCAACCACCTTTAAGGTAAACAGGAGCAACCTGATCGGATGATAACAAGAGAGTCCACACGCAGTTTGCATTGCTTTAGTGAAGCGAAAGCAGGTTAATGCACTCGGTGCAGGTTTATATGTACACGGCATCTGCGCTCTGGGGTTGGCAGCTGTCGCTGCTGTATCCTCTGCGAATGGTGCACAGACGGGGACAAGGCTATATGCACCACACAGTGCGTCACCCTGAGGGACAAGGACCATCGTGACCCAGCCCTGATTCGGGCCTCCCCAGCTCTCTTGTGATAGCCATAACCACAAGGATACTAAAATGAGAGAAGGGGAAGGTCTGACAGGCAGTTATGTGACTAGGGACACTCAGGTTTAGGTTTCTTCTTGGAAGCACTCCGTAATGCAGCTACCGCCAAGGGAGCAGCTATATAACAAGCACCCAGAAAATACGTGCGCCTTAAGGGCAGGACGTGAAAAACAAATGGTGAAAATGGCTGCAAATTCCTTTGGTTTTAATGGGCTTCAACTATTTAACCCCCAAATGGATTTCGTCCACAGAGTCAAGCTGGAACAGCAGGGGGATTATAAGTAGGCAGAATTTAATGGCCGAGACTGAAATTTGGCCAAGATCTTGGGTTTAATCCTCCTTCTCTTGTGAGAAGAGCCACCAAATGTTTGACGTAGGCTTCCACTGAAAGATAGACCCTGCTGGAGGGCCTGGTGCTACTGCCAGTCACTGGGACATTTGGGAGAAACCAGGTCAACCAAAAATGCCTTTGTTGGCTGTCGTCTTTGAGAGTTAGAGAAACTCAGAGATGAAAGATGGAGAAAATGGTCATTAGGGCGTGCCCTGGCATTAGTAGGCTCTAGCTCCCAGGCTCTAGCTGAAGATATCAGAGCAGTTTGCCAGCACCACCACAAGGCAGGGGGGTGATGCTACCCACACTGGGAAGTCAGGCACTTCTGGGTTCAATTAACTCACCCAAAGTCCTTCTGCAAAAGAAAATCAAACCACGGTGACACCTGGGGCAGAGGATTTAATGGAGGAGGCAGCACGGCTGTTACAGATATGGTGCTGAACCAGGATTCGGCATATCTTCTCTAGTACTATCTCCAGTACCTCTAGTTTCTCCACCTGAAGAAACCCTTGCTACGTCTGCTCTGGGATAGCCTGCCTACAATAGGACGAAGCGGAGGACATTAGCCACCAGGCAGAGCTTGTCTTGCTTCGTGAACCTCAACTAGGTCAATAGAAGCTCCATCTGCTTGCCCCACGTGGTGCTGATGCCTGCTAGGTTGGCATGCCATGGGAGGAGGAGGAGGGTTAGGAACCAACATCCCTTTCTCTGCAATGAATTCAAGCATCTCACAGCTTACATCCCATTGATTCTCAATACAACTTAATGTCTAAGGGGTTTAGGTGACTGGAGAACAGAAGCCAGGTGCCTAAATAACAGAGATACTTTTAAATATGATAGAGGACCTCCTGAGGTCCCTTCTGTCCTGAATTTTCCTACATTCCTGTGAAATGCAGTTTATTCCCAGCTGTGCCACAGCTCTGACCGTGACCTTAGGCAAGTCCCTGCACCCCTCCATCCCTCCCTCCCACCCTGCCTGCCCGCTCTGCGGAGACCCCTGGCCCTGCTGCGCTGGGGCTGCTCCCCCCGGCGTGGCTGGGATAAGGGGAGTTAAGGGGTTTTGGGGTGCCAGCAGAAGGCAGCCCACGGCTGGTAGCAATTATCCACATGTCTGGGCTCCCTTGTTATCCCTGTGAAAAACAGGGCAGCCCTTTGCTGCAGAATAATTCTTCCAAGCGGATCCGAAGCGGGTAGCAGAGCAGCAGCTGAGGGCTTCAGGGTGCCGTGAAAGGCGAAGAGGTGACGGGAGGGATATCTGCGAGGTGTTGGAGCTTCTCCTGCGGCTCCCCATCCCGCTGGGGTGCCCTCAGTGCTCCCGAGCACGTTTAGGAGGGCAACGTGAAGTCGGGCACCCCCCACCTCGCAGATCAGGATCTTGAGGAGGGAAACGAGTGATAGGAGGGGAGAAGCGGGATGAAGGGGGGTTGGAAAGCAAAGCAAATCACGGATTTCCCTGGGGAGGCAAGGG
>WAAD01042403.1:353034-370432 GCA_013389945.1 Fregata magnificens
CTTTGCGAATTCCTCCCCCCGCCCCCCGCTCTCCTTTTCGGGGCCGCCCGAGGGGCGCCGAGGGGTGCGCAGGGCACGGGGAAAGCGCCCGCTCCGCCGCACGCCGGAGGCCGGGGGAGGTTAAAGGCAGGAGCCTGGAGTGGGCGCCTGACAGAAGGGGAAGTCGGTTCAAAATGCCTGGAAGTACCAACCCTAGAACTATGCTAACGCTCAAGGTAAATAAAGAAGTGCTTGTAATTTGCTTGCACTTAGAAACTTCTGGCCTTTTTCCCCCCGCCCCCCCCGGAGAGAGAATGGCATGGAGGGAGAAGAAAATGAAACAAAACCAAGAAAGCCCTCCGAGTGAAAACAGAGGGTGGGGAGAGGCACTTGGCCAAGCTGTGAGCTGGGGTGATGCCCCTGTACCAAGAGCACGTGTGCTTGCTAGCTCTCCTGCTGGGGCGGGCTGCCCCAAAGGGATGACTGGGGATTTGGGCAGCAACATGCTCCCGTTGACTTTTGTGCAGGGCACCTTGGGGTTCCTGCAGCCACCTCTGCAACTTGCCCTGTGCCCTATGTCTGCCAGGGACAGCCGATTTAAGTTGTGGTCCCCTGCCAGTTAGTTCCCCATGATTTTTACTGTAGTGTGTGCTTGAAGTGTGTACGGTGCCAGGCTTTCTTGTTGAGAGGTCTTGAGAATCCTCGTGGTCATCTGTGAAGGATAATGGACGTGTTCTCACTGGCAGGGTGGAGCTTCTGAAAGCTAAAAGAAGTTTTGGACGAAATCCCTCCATCACCTCCCCAACATGTGGAAGGTGAGGAGAGATCCAGAGAAGCCGCAAGGTTCTTGTATCTTCCCCACAAGGATAAATCAGTGCCCTGGCCCCTATACTCAGCCCTATACTTCTCTCTGTGTATAGGCACCCTGTAACAGCTCACCGATAGACAAAGATGTGCTGTCACATTGTGCAAGCCCAGCTGTCCCGGCTGTTCTGCCATTCCGGTAAATGCTGACGGGACTATTCCAGGTGTGTCGGAAGAGGGATGCACAGGGCTTGGAGGGCTGGGAGCCGCAGATGAGTCTCATCATGAGAGATGCTGAGCATCACCTCTCTCAGGACGCTCCCTCCAGCACGCTCTGCTTGCAGGGGGGCTCGCACACCCAGGCTTTTGGCTACCGTCTTTCAGACGTTACTTATCCAAGCCATTCCCCAAGTGTACTTTAGGAGTCAATCCTGTTTCCTGCTTAGAGGAGCTCTGCTTGTTCCCATCTCCTGCGTGATGCCTGCAGCCCTTCTCAATGACCGCTGGGTGTTGGGTAGCTGCACCCCAAGAGTTAATCCTTCCCCGTCATCTACTTCTGCAAACAGACTTCCAGCCCCAACCTCGGTAGGAAGCGCAGGCTGAGACTGGGGCTGTATGTCAGGAGAGAATTGCTGATGAGCATCTAAACTAGAGCATTTTTAATCACTGCGCGGTGGTGAGATCTGACAGCTTCAGTTACAATCGCTGTAATCCAGCGTGTGCTGGATGCTGTACCCCCGGTGCTGAGAGGCCGCCCCTTGTAGATGCAAACTCCAGACTTGATATATTTTGTTTCTGTAAGCTCCTTCCGTATCTCGGTTGTTTGGCGACTCTGTGTAACGCGCTTGGAAGTGTCAGTCTAATTCTCCATGGACAGACATCTACACCACCAAAACCGCAAGGGGAAGTAGCACTGATTTCCCAAATCACTGGCAATCTTGTTCTAGGCTGAGCCTCAAGCAGAAGTCAGGCAAGCAACAAATTAAAGCCGCACTCTTTTGGGAAATGGGCAACTCTTGAAAAGCCTCAGATTCCTGGCCTTGGCCCTGTCTCCATAAATCATTTCAGCCATGGACTCAGCTGGGAGCCCAAAGAGCCTGGAGAACAAGTTGCTGTCCTCTCTTCCCATGAAAGCCGGTCTCTAGGGTCATCATGGGAACATACTGGCAGAGCTGTATTCGCTCTGCAGAGAGAAAGAAATCATTCTCCGGGAAATGTTTGCTGCAAGGTTTTCCTAGCAATTTGCTGAGGGGTGGGCTGGCTGTCCTGACCATCATTGGATGACATTTGGATTCATTTCTTGTCGGGCTGCCAACGGCATGCTTGGTGCCGTACGTGACATCAGGTGACAGTCAGCTTCATTGCACATACGCGCGGCGCTGGCTTGTCACTCAAATCATTCACACCGGTGCCGGCAGCGAGGCTTTTGAGGAGCAGTTCGGATCAGAAGAGAGGACTTTGCTTTCCGTCATGTCTTGGGCAGCGGGGCCAGGAAGCAGGAATACGGGGAGATGCGTTTGTAGAGGTAAACGCAGCAGGGAGGCTTTCTCTTGCCTCGGGTAAGCGCTGTCTTTTCACATCCCCGAGCATACAAAGGGCCTTCAGCCCCGTGCAGGAGGCAATCCCTGTCAGCCGTCAGCCGCAGACCTCGGTTTACTTTTTGTTCCTCGGTTAGTCCTCCGTCCCCTCCTTGTCATCACATATCAGGCTCTTAAGCAGCTGGGAGGCTTTTCCTGAGGCACTGAAACTGATACCTCCCCGCAGACGGGGCAGGCGAGGAGCACAGGAGAGTGCCGCGCTTGCACGCAGCCGGTCCCGGCCCCACGCCCCTTTGGGAGGGAGTCGGGTGCTGGATGCGGAGCCACTGGAAGCAGGAGCCCCACTCAGCCACTGGTACCCAGCACCCACGCAGGTGTCGTCCCCTTCCGCACCCTGTTTGGATGCACGAGGCTGGAGATACCCGTCCTCGCTGGCATGCATGAGATAAAACCCCAGTGCTTGCAGGATCAGGCCCACCACGGCCACACCGTAGGGAGCCCATCCATGCCCGGTGAGGAGGAGGAAGGGGAAGCCATGCCTCTCTGCAAGACACCCTCCCCATCTCGGCAGTCCACCCGAGGGCGAGCGACTGGCATGCAGCGTGCCGGGCAGATGGGCTGACAGCGGCGTCCCCACGCTCCGCAGCTGTGTACATATGGCACACATGTTTCGGCTTGTGTCAGCTAGCTCTCCAGATGGCAGGAAGGGGTGGGTTGTTTTTTTCCCCAGTTCTTGGTGGAGGAAGAGCCGACCACAGTCGTTTCACACAAGGAGAGACTAATCCAGCCGTGTCCCTGAGCACTTAGCTGTCCCTGGCTCGCCTCCGAAGTCAGGGCCCCCTCAGAGGTAGGAGGTAGATGGGCAGCTGCTGGCTCTGCTGTTGGGAGAGATGTGTCATTGCTGTTGTGCTCGCCCCTTGGTGTCATGGCCACCAGGAACGAGGATCCCTCTCTCTGTATCGAGCTGCTGCCTTCACCATAGGGCCATAACACTGAAGTGGGACTGAAGAGTAGATGCTCCTGAGATACAGCTTCTTCCCCCTAGTCTTGGCACTTGTGATCTTCAGCTACTCAGTCTGGAAGAGATTTTCCCCCCCTCAATCCCCCAAGCATCATTTGTCCAAGTGATCCTTCCACTGACAGTGGACTCGTGAGGCTAACAGCGTAGTTTCCCTGTGGAAAACGCTCACCTGCTGTAAACCACTTTGAGATGGTGGAGATACTTTTGCTATACTTCGCTCTCCCTCTGCTGCTGCCTTTATGGGTGTCCCTCCTGGATGCTGCTCCTGTCCCCATGGCTGGGCAGCTCCTACCCGGAGCGCTGGTCTCCTGCCCTTGGATGCCCTGGCAGGTGCTGGGCAGTGGGTTCTTGCACTGTTCCAGCTGCCCCAGGACCCCCCGTAAGTGACATGACGCGTTGTCACTTCCATCCTTTTTCTCTCCCTCTCCCTGCTGTTGTGGGTGGTCAATGAACCCAGACATCTCTGATGCAGAGAGAGACGCAGCACTGAGGTCACAAGAACCCGAGGTCATCTCCCCCTTCATCTGAAGGGCCCTTGTGCTGGTGGATGTTCCAGTTCATGACGCAGTGCAACTGTTCGGAGGAGACAAGATGCAACACCACCACTGCGCATCTTCAGAGCAACTGCTATCCAGGCCAGGCCATGGTTGCCAGCAGCGCTGGCTCCTTTTTTTGTCTGCAAATTCCTTTTGGCAGCAAGAGTCTCTTACTCCAGCATATCCCAAGTGTGAAACTGAACCATCTTAACGTTTATTACAGCGTGGACTTAGCCACCAGGTTTGCTCCTGGAGGCCTTGGCCAGGAGGAGATAGTGCTCTCCACCGTTAGGCTGCAGCGGGCACCCAGGCAAACCAACTTCCATCAGTATATCGCACTCACAGGAGCTGCGATCGAGCTTCTCAGCTGTGCTGACAGACCCTAAGGTGGCAGCAAACTCTCCCTCGATGGACGAAGACAACCACAGCAGCCTTCCTGATCTGGAGCCTGCCTAGGCTTGCACATCTGGTTTCTCTCTGGAGCACTGCTGTCCAGCTCCTCCTCAAGAAAGCAACGCATCGAGCCACAGTGAGCTAGAGTCTGCGCCAGGAGCAAATGTGTCCACAGACATTTATTTTCCCTTGAAGTATATTGGCGTTTTTCTAAATCTTTTCACCACTGCATTACCAGGGCGCTCTCTGCCTTAGCAGCTGACAGCCTCGCTCTCCACACTCATGTGGGTTCTGGAGATATTTTAGGGTTTTATAGGGCTTTTTAGCTGCTGGAGTGGAGGTTTTCCCCCCACTAGCATCCTTTCACTTTTTGCTGCCGGCTTGCACGTGGCTGCTGTGGCTTGTTGTTAAATCAGTGCAGAAAAGACCCCGCTCGCTCCCGCTGGGAGCACGGTGGGACATCAGGAGCAGCAGCCTCAAGGCCACGGGAGGAGTTTGCATTGCTGCAGGGTGGCGTGGGGGCAAGCTGTCTGCAGGGATTTGAGGAACAAGCCAGGCACTAAATGCAGGCAGGACCTGTGGCTTGAGCAGTGCCTTAGCCACAAGCCAGCGGAGACTGAGACTATTCTGGGGATGCACAATTACGTGCTCACTCTGTTTGTGTGTCATCCCAAAGGCGGCTGTGGTTTGTCACCTCTGCAGGCGGGACACCGTATGTGACCAGTGTCGCTGGCGTGTCCTTATTGCGTGGTGGGGAGACTGAGAGCTTTCCTCCATCACCTGCTGACATCTCCCACCCCTATTTCCAGTGATTCATCCCCCCATGATCCAACCAGCAGGAAACCCTAAGATGCCTTAAAAGCCAGCTCCTGAAGACAAACCGCCCGTCGAGCTCCCTGGGGGTGACAGCCGGGTGGGGGGGTTTGGCCCCGCTCCACAGTGGCAGTTGGAGAGATGCCGCTGGGCTTCGGGAGAGCTGGAGCGTCCTCCACACGTTGCACGCCACACCAGTGGTGTGGTGCCACCGCTGCGCGTTGTCATCGAGCAGCACAGCGTTAACTGGAGCATCTTGGTGTTTTCAGCCAGTCCGGAGTGACGCTTACGGTTATTTAGAGCCCGGTCGGGGCAGAGCAGGGTGGCACTGTGGTTTAACAGCTAAAGAAGATGACAAAATACTGGCCTGAAGCAATGCAAGGGGAGAGAAAATAAGGGAGAAACCAGACAAAAGGACAAAAATCCTGAAAACAATGACTATGTGTCACCAAGAACGGGGCTTGTTTGCTCCCTTTGCTGCTAACTGATTTTATGTTCTGCTACAAATCCCGCTCCTGTCGGGAGGTATTTGCTCTGCCTGCTGCAGCCACCCCGAGTTAACCTCTGTGTTTTCTTATGGCTTCCACTGAAATCAGAGGAAAGAGTCCGCTTTTCTCCGTCGAACTTTGAATCCAGCCTCTGCTCCCTGCCTTATTCCGCTCTCAAATTCCTCTCTGGGCTGCAGTCCCCATGGTGGGGAGGTGCGACACTGTGCGGTACCTTGCTGCAGAGCCCCCTGGGCTCTTTGTTCCTGACCTGCATCTCCTTCAGTCCATGCCATGTGTGTTCACAAAGTGGTATATCCCACCCCGGTCCCAGTTTGCACTGTCCCCTGTGCCAGGCAGGGATGCGAGCAGAGCCACGCGTGTGCTGCAGGAGGGTTGTGCTCATTGCGGCTGGCCACGGGCTTGGGGCAGCTTCTGGGTCTAAGCAGCAATAGCAAGGCAGCGGAAAACCCCATGGTGTCCATCAGCAGCTGGCGGCTGAAAAATCACCAAGGCCAAGCTCGGGCCGATGTAATGCCATTAGCTCCGGTGGAGCTTGTTCTCCTATTCCTCAGGTGAATTGGGCCCATTGGACCTCAGAGATGGAGATGACCACTACTAAAATATCATCCAAAATGTGTTCCCCACTATAGTGCTTGAGGGTAGCCCCTTCTAGAGGAGATTCTCTGTGCCCAGCGGCCCTGGGATTTCTCCTGTGATACCCCAGTAGTCCTCTCTGTAGTTATTATTTTGGGCGGTGGTTCAAAGAGCCTGCAATAAGGTAAGAGCTTTGCTACAGCCCATTAATGTGATATTTTTCATGCGTTGTACTGAGAGTGTGTGTTGCATGCCCTGAGGATGTGCAGGAGGCTTTGAGGGTGCAGAACGTCCGGGGATAGTGCAGGAGGACTGTCCAAACCAGAGCGGAGCCAGGCCTGGGGCAGCATTAACCAGACTGCCGTTTGGAAGAGATCCCTGGGGTGAACTCACCCAGCACCACACCTAGGTTTTGTTTGGAGGAAGCCAATTCATTTGCTCCAAGGAGTGAACTCATGTTTTTGCAATGTGAGCGATAGGGGAGCCAGGAGCTGGGAGGGAACCGGGAGCCGGGTTATTTGACAGCGTGGACCCACCCGAGAGGCGAAGGCGCCTCGGTCGGGACTAGTGCTCCCGCCTGAGCGATGCTGCTTTTGTTCTTGTTGGCATTTTTAAGCTAGGTTTGGTCCCTGGCTGGATGCTTCGCTGGCTGTGGCGAGGCAGGGATGAGGCTTTCTTTCAAGCTGCTGTGATTGCTTTGCTAGCGTGGGGCTGCCCATTCCCCACTGCTGCGGTCTGGTGGCAGAGAAATAAAAGCCTCCCACACCCATGGTACGAAATGGCTGCCCATCACTGGCCGGAATAGAGCTCTGCGGAGCATCTGACACCGTGATGCCCACAGATGGTTGAGAGAGAAGCGCTGCCCCTCTACTCTGCTCTGGTGAGACCCCACCTGGAGTGCTGCATCCAGCTCTGGGGTCCTCAGCACAGGAAAGACATGGACCTGTTGGAGCGGGTCCAGAGGAGGGCCACAAAAATGATCAGAGGGGTGGAACACCTCTTCTATGAGGAAAGGCTGAGAGAGTTGGGGTTGTTCAACCTGGAGAAGAGAAGGCTCCGGGGAGACCTTATTGTTGCCTTTCAGTACTTAAAGGGGGCTTATAAGAAAGATGGGGATGGACTTTTTAGTAGGGCCTGTTGCGACAGGACAAGGAGCAATGGTTTTAAACTAAAAGAGGATAGATATAGACTAGATATAAGGAAGACATTTTTTGCGGTGAGGGTGGTGAAACATTGGAACAGGTTGCCCAGAGAGGTGGTAGATGCCCCATCCCTGGAAACGTTCAAGGTCAGGCCGGACAGGGCTCTGATCAACCTGATCTAGTTGAAGATGTCCCTGCTCGTTGCAGGGGGGTTGGACTAGCTGACCTTTAAAGGTCCTTTCCAGCCCAAACTATTCTATGATTCTATGGGGCCCTTCTCCAAAAGCGCTCCCCTGAGAACCATGCCATTTATCCACAAAGCAGTATCTGGCCTTGCTGGGCTCAAACACATGCCGTGCTGCCCCAAAGGTTCAGTTCAGTGTAGAGAGCACCAATGTCATGGAGGAGCCATCGGTGGAAGCTGGCTGCTGCTGTGCCGTGGGGGTATTTGGGGACCAGGGCCATGCAGCAGGCTCTGCTCCTGCACGTGGGAGTAGTCTTACAGGCAGCAAAGCTGCCTGTCTGGTAGCTGCAAGTTGCTTGGTGGCTCTGAACCACACACCATGGTTCTTCTGGGTCCTGAGTTCAGGCACTCCATGGAAGCTGTCTACTTCCATGGTGCCGTTACTTCAATCGCCAGATCCACCCACTGATAACCAACTGCACTGAAGGGGTCTGGCAGGAGTGTGAAGGGATGTCCTAGCAATGCTTGTAGGCTTTTCCATCATACAGCTGTATAAATCATCATCGTCCCACTTGGATTGTTAGGAGGACCCAGGGTATGTAGTTGTCAAGAGCAAGGTAGGGAAGCCAAGTCCCTTGCTGGTGAATCTGAACACACCAACTAGCCCATCAGCCAACGGGTCCCCCGAGAAGTAGAGGACCCATATGTGTTCACCTCCCCACCCTGGAACTGCGTGGAAAGAAAAAGGCTGGCTCCAAACCCTTCCCAAACACCCTCCACAATGTAACACATCTTGAAAACAAGCGATGATCTTCTGGGCAAGGTCTTCAGCTTGCTAAGGCTGCTACTCATAGAATCACAGAATGGTTTGGGTTGGAAGGGACCCATAAAGATCTCTAGTCCAACCCCCCCCCCCCCCCCCCGGCCGGGGGCACCTTCCACAACCCCCCCCCCCCCCATGGGCAGGGACATCTTTCACTAGATCAGGTTGCTGAAAGCCCCATCCGACCTGACCTTGAACACTTCCAGTGATGGGGCATCCGCAACTTCTCTTCTCCTCCTCTTCCTCCTCCCAGTAGCTCCACAGACACCAGCCCTGGAGATACTTCGGGATGGTGAGAGAGAGAGAGGTTTCCCCTGTGCTGAGGACTGACAAGTAAGGAACACCAGCAGTCCTGCTGCCCCAGTCTGCCGCCTTTTCCCCAAGGTGCCCTAACCCCGGGAAACGTCTGACTCACCCTGGGGTGGAAGGAGGGATGTACGAAAGCCAGAGCTATTAAGCACTGGACGTTTTTATGAACCTTCTGGAAATATTTTTGGCAGGAGGCGCAGCACAAACAATGAGACAGTGCAGTTGTGCTGTGTGTTCGGATGCAGGGAAGAGGCAGCCAAATGCTCTCCCGGGGGGTGCCTGATGTGTTTTAACTCCCAGCATAAAAATAAACCAGATGAATTAGCAGACAGGTAAATTCAGCAGCTTATTACAGCGTGTTGTGGAGGAGCTAGCTGTCGGGAGGGCTTAGCTTACATCGCATCGCAAACACGGACGTTTCTCTGCCTTGGAGCCACCCCGTCTTCCCTGCTGTACCCAGGGGGCCCAATTCTGCCCTGCGTGACCTTCATGTGGAGGGGATCTGTGCAAGTCTGTGCTGCTAAGTCCCGTTTCTAGCACAATAACAGAGCGGTCTGGACCCCCAGCACCCGACACCCTTCTTTCTTCCAGTGTTCTCATGCAGCGTAAAAGCAGAGTCGCCTTTGGCTTTACAGACGTTATCTGTACAGGTCCAGAGAGTGTTTATAGAAATTGTGTCTTACTGATAAGGACAGAGCGACCCGGCCAGAAGCTTAATGGTGTGAACTGGCTTAATGCTCCTAAAGCCCATGGGGTGCTCCAGGTTGTTCCCCACAGACCCATCATGGTGAACATACCCTCCTATGGCAGGGGTGGTTACTATACCCTCTCACCCATCTTTTTCTCTAGTTGTTCCCCAACCTCATCCCGCAGTCTCCTCTCCTGTGCCCTGGGTGAGAATACACTCCAAGACCATGTCTTTGGTGGATGACAGTGACCCTCCGGGGAGCTGCAGCGGAGCCCTGCCTTCCTCAAGAGGGCTGGCTGTGGGCCGAGCGCTGGTCCGGACAAGTGTGCGGCAGACTTCCCACGGACTTCAAAGGGAGCATCTTTGGTCTTCCAAGGGCGCTGCCTCTGAATCGCAGACGTCAAGGATGGAAAAGACCTGTTAAGTCACATCCCGTCCTATCTTCCTGCCAAAGAAGGGCTCTTCTGCACAGGAATATGTCTCAAGAGTGTTCATCTTGCGTTGCTTCGGCTCCTGCCAGCCTGGGGATCACTGATAAGACCCATGAGACTGCAGAGCCCTTTGCAGACACAACCAAAAAACATCCTCTGGCTGAAGCTCTGGTTCCTGCTGGTCCCAGCCCACTGCCATGCTGATCTCCTGAAGCTGAGGATGGTGCCAGTATCCTTTCCTTTCTAGCAGACAGCTGCATTCCTTTGGATCGGTGTGAAATTTCAGTTGCAGTTCCTTCCTAATTCCTTTTAATCATTGCAAATACTGCAGGCAAGATGGTGAGCTGCGCTGCCGCTCGGCAGAAATCAGTGAGGTCAGATAAGGGAAATATTTTCATTAACTGCACGGGAACTTGAGCTCTCCCCTGGTCCCCCCCGGCTCTGAACGGACCTGCTCAGCTCCTGTCTTTGCAGCTCTCCCACCAAAGCACTGATCTCTGTTCGGCTCAGGCGTGACGAGCAAGAATGTGACAGAAGGAAAGGGCTTGGTGCTCACCAGGAGTGTGACGGGTGCCTGCTTGCATTACCTCCTGCCAAAAATCTGTGTAGTGCAGACCCCATGGGAGCTGGGAGGGTTACACCTGCGTGGCCACACCGGCATCAGGCATTTTTCCCATTTCTGAGATGCTCGTTCTGGTTTGGGTTGGATTTCGAAGATTTCTTGGCATCCAGGTGTGTCATCGACACCCTTCCCTCTAGCTTGTGCAAATCTGTCCCCTCTTCCCTGCTGGCTTTATGTTAAAGAAGGGATAAAACCAAAGTTCACTTTTTCCCCGCCCCGGCCCCGGCTTGGAGAAGCTTTGGATCTGGATCTGAACTAAAAGTGGCTCATTCCTTTCTCAATTTCCCATGTTTAATTCAAAAGGAAACATTAAAATGGCAGGAGCTGAGCCAAGACAGGGAGGGTTCCTACGAAATAGTTATTCTAACACTGTTACCATGGCAAAAACTCTTATCTCCTGATGTTGGTGCCCCGCACCCATCACGGCGGTATCTGAGCTGCTCAAGGTGAACCTCTTCCCGCAGACATACGGGGCAGCTCCAGTTTGGACTTTGCTGCAGCATGTGAGAAAAGTGTTGTGTAATCCCAGTCGAGGGTTTTGTCAACTGTGTTAGCACTGAGATCTTTCTTGGAATTTGTAGCAAACATGTCCTACAGAACAGTTTGGTTTTTATTTTGTTTCTTCTTTCTTTTTTTTTTTTTTTTTTTTTTTTTAAATAAAAACAAAACACAAAAGAGAACAAAACAGATGAGGAAAAAAGACATTAGCCTGCCTTCTTGTATTGTAACTGGACAGCGTCTGGGCATCAGCCTCAAGGATTTTGTGGTCTATTTTCCTTCCACTCGATTTAACTTCCTTCTTGCTCTAATTCTGAAATTATTCCCACATTTCACTGAATCCTTCCATTTTAGTTTCCATCTTGCTTTGGTCTTTCACGCTGCTGTTTGATCTGGGATCTCCACTGTTCTTGTTACATCAGTGTCGAAAGACACTTGGGTGTTTCTGCTGCCCGAAGCTCTTGCTTTCAAAATAACTCTCAGCTTATTGCATCTGGGGGCAAGGTATTATGGTCTGAGGGCAAGCACCGTTGGCGGGTGCATAATGCTGGCAAAGAACTGAAGGCAAGGATTTGGAGAGAGATTTTGTTGGGCAAAAAGAGGCCCTTTGTGCCACCAGACTCCAGCCATTTCCAGCTACCCCTCTGATTTACTCTGGAGCGATGGGGACAACACTTAGCCTTGCCTTTTCCTTGACTGCCAGCTTTGCAAAGAGGGTCTTACAGGGTATATCTCGAATCCCATGGGACACCTAGTGCTGTTTCCAGGAGGAGGGGCCTGGAAGTGGCTCTGTCCCTTTTGGGTTGGTGTTACCAGCAGAGAAGTTTCTGCTCCACGCAACTGCCACCGGAGGTCAATGCAGCAGTGACACTGGGTATTCCCAGAGAATAAATAGATTCCCTGCCTCCTCAGGGGTATCAGCAGCGGATGATGTGTATAGAAAAAGGCCCTCTGAAGCTTGTTGGCTTGTTCCTGGAGAGGTCGGATACTGCTGGGCACCTCGGCTGTATTATACAAGCCAAATGGCCCATAGGGCCAACAGCATTAAAATCCACGTGCTCATGGATAAGTGTGATCCAACTGATTGTAGCTGGTTTGGATTTCCATAAGTAGTATGGCAGAGCTCCTCCCTAGGAGCATTGAAGAAACTGAGCAGCTTGGACAGGAGTGCGGATTAGTGATCGGTGGACAGGCAGGGAACAGTGGGTAGGGAAAAAGGGCTGGTTCCTGCAGGGAGGGATGTCACGGATGGACAAACCAGGGTCTGGCTCTGAGCTTAGCTCTGCTTCGAGCAGGGAGTTGGGTTGGAGACCCCAAAGGTCCCACCGCCTGAAATTGTGACTGTGTGAGCTGCGCTGCTGTGTTCATCAATCACCTGGAAGGGTGGGTGAGCAGTGAGGTAGGAAGTTTGCTGACAATACTCCAGCAAAAGGTATGGATATTTGCTGAAGATATCAAAGATAAGAACTGCAGAGGGACCTTATGACTCTGAGTGACTAGGTAATAATATGGCAGATGAAATACAATGTAGATAAAGTGAAGTGATGTGTATGGGAAAAACCATACCAGATTCCACATATAAAATGATAGACGCTGAGCTGACCATTATCTCAGATGAGAGAGACCTCAGGGTTTCTGTAGATGGTTCAATGGAAATCTCAGGTCAGTGCCTGGCAGTGGTCACAAATCAAATCAGGAGTGATCAGAAAAGGAGTATTAAACAAAACAGAGAACATCAACATCTGTTAGACAAATACACAGCGCACTCACAACATGAATACCGCATGTGGTTCTGGTCCTTCCAGCTCCAAAAGGACATGTAGGACTAGGAAAGGTTCAGGGAAGAGCAGCAGGGGTGATCAAAGTTATGGGATGGCTTCCACACAACTGTCAGCTAAGGAGGTTCAGTCTTTTCCTTCTGGAAAAGAGGCAGAAGAGATGATGGAGGGCTAAAAGTATGTGTCACAGAGGAAATGAATAAAGATCCATTGTCCTCTCTTCTAGTACAAGAACTGGGGAATCTCAAGTGAAGACAGTAGGAGCTAAGTTCAAAACAATCAAAAGGAGGGCTGTGTTATATAGCATGGGGAGAAAACTTTGCAAAAGGATGTTGCGGGTGCTAAAAGTTGAAAGAGGTTCAGCTTACCGGACCAAATTCATGGACAAAGCATTCTATCATGGGTTGCTAAATAGGGAGGAGGCACGTCTAGCTGAGGTCATGGAGCTGGCATTAGTTGGAACCTGGCAGAATACTTGGGGAAATACTATATATACCTGAGCTGCTCTGCTCCTCCCTTGGCATCTGTATATGGCTGCTGTGGGGTTTGTGGAGGGGATGAACCCGTCTTACCTTATGTAAAGTCAGGGACATCAATCCAGGGATGAGCCTGGCTTTGTGTCTCTGGAGAAAAAAGAAGCTGAGGCATGAGCACAGCAAGAAGCGTTAAAAAATCTCCAACCATAAGCAGAGTGTGACACCCTAGAGAGAGGAGGAGGATGGAGACTGGTACAGGGGCAGGTGGTAGAGGGACATTGAGGCATCCCAGTGATTGATGTAGTATGAAAACTTAGATTGACGGGCGGTCAGATGGCCTGAGTGGCTAGGACGGATTTCAGGTAAATGCCCAGCTCCAGTTTCCCGTAGGCAATAGACTCTTGTGCATTAAAAGATGAATGACCTTTAGCAATTTTGCAAACTAGTGAACGGGGCCCCAAGCCTATTGAACTCAGAAGAAGATCTCTCTTTAAGCTAGACATGTCGAAGTTGTGTGCCTAAAATTGAGCATATATGTAGTGTTTTGCTGGATCGTGATCGAAAAAGCAATCAAAACTTCTGCAGCAGGAAATGTATGCTGTTCAGTTATTTAGACACATGCTGTTTAGTTTGAATTGTTTGAATGTTTCACATTACACTACAAATCTTCAAGGGTAAAGAAATAAATTGCATAAGATACGGCCAGGGCCCTGAACCAGGCTCTGGTTTGGTCTCTTCTGGGAGGCGAGGTACCATGATGGGGTGTTTCAGCAGGCAGGAATTACTGCCTCCGGGTCCTGCTCCTACAACAGCATTGTGTTTTTGCACGGGCTGGAAGTCATGATCAATGCTGTTTGAGTGCAAAACCACCAGGTTGTGATGTATTTGCTCATACCTCCCTTATTGCCTTATTCTGCAAGACCCGTGATGGCATTAGAGCTACTTGCGGGGCATAAGTTACTCAAGACGAGTAATTGGGTGGCATGGGGGTTGCAGGTTTCCAAGAAAAACAGGGCCTCCGAGAAGCGAACTGAACGGCAGGCAGACGTCCCAGGCTGTATCCTGCCATCGCGTTTTAAGCAGAACTGCCCCGCTGAAATCAAGAGGCTTCGTGCTGCTTTCATACCCATGGAGATCAGCGGGGGAGCTCTTCTTAAAAACCTGTTGGGACCATATGGCCTTTTATCGCTAGAGCTCCTATTTATGTTAAAAACTGCTAAGAAAATAACCTACAGTTGTTTTGTCATGCTTCAAGCGAGATATTTTGTTTATCTGGCCTAATTTTTAATTTTTTTTTTTTTTTCCCTGTTACCCTTTCTAGGTTCCCTGCTATTCTTATGGTCAAAAGTTGTCCAAACTGGCCATCTTGAGAATAGCCTGTAACTATATCCTTTCCCTGGCCAGACTAGCAGACCTGGATTACAGCGCTGACCACAGTAACATGAGCTTCTCTGAATGCGTGGAGCAGTGCACTAGGACCTTACAAGCAGAAGGAAGATCTAAAAAAAGGAAGGTATGTTATGGCCTCCCCCTCCCACCCCCCAAATAACGGTAAAAGTTACAAAAGGGGAAAAAAAAAGAAAAAATCCAAAGTGGTTTCCTTCCTTTCTCAACCTCTTGAAATTTTCCTGATTTTTTTATCCCTTGCCTTTCTCTCTCACTTTTTCTCCTCCATCTGTCTGATCTTGTAATAACCGCATTCCTCTCTAATCAAAAGCTTTTCTCTCCTCCCCATCCTCCGCGCCGGGCTCTTCCTCTCGTTAGTCGCCCATCGTGTGTTTTGACACGAGCGTGATCCTATTAGAGTCATCTTGGGGCTGTTATTTGTTAAACCAAACCAACCTCAAGTCGCCTTTTGGAGCCCATAAAACACGGTCGCCCGCCTGTGTTTTCTGTTTTGTTTAATCTAACACTTATCTCTGAGAAAAATCACCCGACAACAAAAAAAAAGTAGCTAATGGAGACGTTGTATGTATAAACACATTAGTAAGATGTATGACCTGAAGGACATGTGGGTATCTTGAGGAAACAACGTTAAATCTAATTACGCCTTGCATTCCTTTAGGTTACTTAACACTGAACCAATTAGGTGAAATCATCGTCAAGCGGCAGGAGGAGGAAGCAGAGCGTTCTGCCAGTTTTCCTCTCGGAGAGTGACATGGGTGAATTAAAGGAGTGATTGATGTCTTTGTTCGGGCTTTTATGACAAAAAGAGTTTTGTAAACTTGAATTGAACTTCCCCCTGCTTTCTGGGCTCGCTTGTCAGGCGGGATAATAAATCAGTGGGATTTTAATGGATGAATGGGCAGCTAAGCCGGGGAGCAGGCTCCTTCCCCGGTGTCGTTAAGATCTGCCTCTGATTCGGGCAGGTTTCCTCACTTTTCCTCCTCTTTAGCCCAACAAATCATCCTGCAGCAATTCAGTTTATAAATAAACACAATAGCACACTCCCTGTCGCTTCCTCTCGCTGTCACGGGCTGTATTTATGCCCCCGGAGCAGCAGTGCCAGGTGGAGACGTGGCACCGCTCACCCACGGCCGACAGCACCAGCTGAGATGCCTGGGGAGGTGCGGGGGCAGCTCCTGGGCACGGCGCGAAATTGGGGGTTCATTGTGGGGTCCGTAGTGCCACAGGCGGTGGTGTCCCAGGGACACTGATGTGATGCCACCAACCCTAGGGTGAGGTGAGAGTTGGGTCTTGGGTCCCCTCTCCCAGTCGAGATGGGGGAGAAGAAGGGGATGAGCATCCTTTTTGGGCTTCAGCAGATTGCTAGTTGGGTCGTGGGTCCCCTCCCCAAGTTGAGATGGGGGGGAACAAGAGGATGAGCATCCTTCTTGGGGCTTCAGCAGATTTCTGGGTTGGTGGTCAGGCTTTGGGTGCCCGATGGGCTGAGACCCATTGTCTTATGTAAATCAACGCAAGCTTAAAGACAGAAAACACGGAGCCAGATTTCAAATGGCTCCAAATCCCAGAGTGTTCACATCTGAGGGTTAGGGTTGGGCCCATCCTTAATTAAAAAAATAAATTAAGAATTAAAAGCCTTCCATTTATGGCGTTTGTTCTCTAAACTTCGCTCCGAAGCGGACATGTGGAGAAAAGCCCCGAGCCCTTCGAGAGCACGTCAACTCTCACGGGGCATCGGCACATCCCGCCTCCCAACTGGCCACTGCCAATCCGCAGAAACAGCGTCACCGGGAGAAAATCTGCCTTTTCTCCACGTTCTTGAAGGACACCCACCCTAACTCTTCTCCAAAGGCCCTCTCCAAAAAGAAAGCTGGGCTTTGTAGCTGAGGCAGGGTCTTGGTCTCTGCTCTGCCTTGCTTTTCTTTCTGGAAAGTGTCTTGCAAATGTAATTCTGCCATTTGGGAAGGTCCAAGTTTAGGGCAGCCCAAGAGCCTGCAGATTCCCCATTTTATTTCCAGCAGTATTTGCTTAGGTGATGGCAAGAGCACATTCAGCTGATGATGAAGCCAAAACCAGTAGGTACCACTAAGTAACACCAGTAATTCCCAGTAGACAGGAATGGGGATGCAAAGCCTGGATTAGGAGGACTCATCTTGGTATCTCCCTTTCTCCTTGAGCCAAGCAAATCAATGGCATCGTGAGCATGAGTGAGGGAAATGCCGTTGTCAAAGGGAAATTATAGATCCGGGATGGCTGTGCAGGGAAGATCCGAGTTCTGGATGTCAGGTGGTGTGAAGGGATGTCTCTCGTGGGGGGTCTTGCGCGGGCGGCTGGATAAGGATACAATGGCTTGGCCCAAAATCACCGCGCCCTCATTAATTTTGAAACCGGCACGTTTTTCTAAGCTGTGTGTGTTTTTAATCAGGTCTCCGAAACCACTGCTCGCTGAGCAGTTCCTCTGAATTATCGACTTTGGGGTGGTTGTTATATTTTTGTTGTTGTTTTTTGGGTTTCCTTTTTTATTCCTTCTTAAAAAAAAAAAAAAAATCAGAGCAAGCCTGAGCACAGACCTCCAGTCCTTGAGCTCTGCAGTTGGGTACACAGCACCCTTATCTCCTGTCATCTCCATTTTATTGTGTCTCTGCCTCTATCACTCGCTTTCTCAGCTCTCCGATTGTGGTGTGCTATGGCACCGTGAGTGTTTCACACAAAAAAGTAGCTGGTTGGAGTTTGTTTTGGCAGGCAGGGGCTCCAGATGTTGCGTTTGCTGGATTGTGCGTCGCCTTTTGCTTTGTTTTTGAGGGCGAATTATCTGCTGTCCCTAACGTTAGGTTGTTGTTCAGACTTTGCTGTTGCAATAGAAAATTTAATGGGTGT
>WAAD01042403.1:370438-431088 GCA_013389945.1 Fregata magnificens
TTTGTTAATTAGAAAAGTTGGCTTTAGCCTTTCAAACTTGACTAGGAAAAAAAAATCCCCTTTGCAGTCCTAACTACAGTTATACGGTGATTTTAGTTGTTGCAATTGAGACTTGACCGAGGGTGTTTGGTGATGGGAGATCTCATTTATAAGTGGCAAAGGGGGTAATTGAAGGGCTTCAAATGCCTTTTCCTTTTAAAAAAAAGCTGCGGGGGGGAGGGGTGAATTCTGATGATAGTTTTCATTTTTTAAAGCTGCCTTTTGCTTGGTTATACAAGCGATCTGGACTAAACCTTGCCTTTCCCCATGCACACAAGAGTCGCACCACATCAGAGATTTGGGTTCCGACACCCTCAGCAGAGCCCTGAGTCCTGCTGGGGCCACACTGATGTCCTGGGAAAAGGGGGGGATCTGCCCTTGGCTCCAGCCAAGAGCATCCTCCAGCAGCGCTGAGGATGCGACAGCAAAAGGAGGTGGATCAGAAAGGGGGGTCCAAGTTTCCTCATCCCTGTTGTACCCTGTTTCTGCACAGGAGATGATCCCGAGTGGCCAGAGGTCATCTGAAAGCCTTGCACGGATTTTGTAGGGTTTCAGCTCCAGCCTGCTGTTTGCACAGTCTCTTTTTTTAGCCTTTTCCCCCCAGGGTCAAATTCTGGTGCCCTGCAGGAAGGCGGTGTTATGGCTCAGGGTAGGGTTAGGGCTTTAGGGTGCATGGCCAGGTGCTCTCCCCGGAGGCTGGTGGTCTTGTGGGTGCAGAGCTGTGCACCGCAGCCCCCCACATCCCCCAGCCCCACAGGATCCAGCCCCCAGGGCTACGGGGCAGACCTTACCTCCCCACCAGGCAGCACAACCGCAGCCCTTCGGTCTACACAGAGCAGGATCCGACTGCTAACAAATACCCTATACAACACACCCAGCACCCAGCACTGAACAGAAAACCCCGAGCGCTAAAAAAACCCCCGAACTCCCATCGTATGGTTCGTTTTCTTTTCCTTCCCCTCCCCTCTTTGCTTTTGATTAGCCCTCGTGCTAGGCAGCAACATCGCCGCGGCCATGGGAGCTAAGCCGGAGCAGGGAGGGATGGGTGAGGGATTTTTTTTTTGCTTCATCCTCCCCCCCGTCCCAGCTCTTCTGGCAGTCGCAGACTCCAGATGTTCGGAGCGCGAGCTGGGAAGTCCTGCTGGCGCCACTTGGGGCAGAGGGCAGGGGAAAGGCACGCGAGCTGGAACCCGGAGTACTCAGTCACTGCAGGACTTGGCGCATTCCCCAGCTCGCTGCTGGCACATTCCCCGGCTCTCTCCTGGCCATCTGTTCCAAAAAAACACTTTCAGAACCTCATCATCACTCAGGATACAACACTGCGAGCAGCTGTTAGCAAGGCAGAAGGAAAAAAAAAAAAAAAAAACCCCACACACACACATTAAAAAAAAAAAAAAAAAACCAAACCATGCGAAAGGTCTCTTTGTGAGAGAGGAAACTGGGTTATGAATAACAGGCGAGCAGTTGGAGCTCAATAAAAGTTTTCGGCTGGAATTTAGTTTCTTGTTTTTGTGCCTGTGTGTGTGGATGCACACAGACGCAAGGAATTAAAAATTAAAAATGCGCTATATATATATATATATTACCCAATAATTAAATGATATAGAAGCATATATAGAATGAAAAGCCACTCTATTTGTTGCAGTCTGCTGCACTAAAAGGCTCACATTGTGTGTGTAATTATTGCATTATATAAAATAGTTATTGTGGTGGTCTGCCATGCCTTGATGCCACCTCATTGCCACTTTTCTAAAAGCAGAGCTCCGGCTGTAGGTAACAATTATTCCCATTGAAAAATTCAAAGGAGAGCGTTCTGCGGGCATATTTACTTGCAGAAGTGAACAAGTTAAGGTTTAGATAAAAGAGAAATGGTAGTGGCAGGCTTGATTTGTATGGCACTGAAACCATTCACTTGGAGCATATTTTTTCTATAACACTGTATCACGACTCGTGATTTATTTAGACAGAGCCCCAAGATAAAGCCACTGCTCCCACCCCCTGGTTTGCATGGATGATCCTGGCTGCCGGGGCTTGCTGTTATTGATCATCTGATATTGATTATTATAACACATTGGGAGCCAGCACAGTAAAAATCTTGATGATCTGCATGGCATTTCTTCCTCACCGCTTCCCGTCCTGTGCAGGTTTGGGAGGGGGGGTCTGATAATGAGGTTCGATCTCCCTTTCTCTGCAGTTTGACTTAGCAGAGATTCCTCTTTAAAAATAGCTTCATTTCCCTGCTAGGACTTGCAGGCGAGAGCGGGCAGCCAGCCAGTCTGCTTCCCCACGGCCGCCGGCTCCGCGGGCCCCGGGGAGGAGCTGGACCACAGGAGAGCAGCGACCTGCTCCGAGCCGTCCATCTGCCTGCGGGACAACGGAACGGCGGCATCCCTGGGGCAGGGGGGCCTGGATCCGCCTGGCCATGAGTTATCCCTGCCCCATGCTAGCTGAAGGATTATGCACCCGGGGAACAGACCTGCTTAAAAATAAGGCAGCGAGGGGGTAGTGAGGCTGCGTAAGCACCATAGCGGATTCCCTTGCTTATCGCTTGCGTTTGATATGTCCCTGCAACCCAAAACAGCAATTGTAAATGGGGCACGGGTGTGAGGCTAAGGGCTCCTGACAAGTTCATGAGCAAGTTCACCCAGCGCCAGGCTGGGAGGTAGCAGCAGCTATGTGCATCCCCGAGGGCACCGCACACCCTGTGTTGGCCCGTCGGGGGGTTGAGCATCAGTACCGCAAAGAGCTGGGCCGAAAGCTTTTTCTTGCAAAAGGGATGTGATGTGGGACCCCCACTGTTGCATGACAACACCCCAAAACCCCCTTTGCTTTAAGGGGTGTTGGAGCAGCCGCATAGCAGCATGCAAAGGCTGGGGCCTGGGATTCGCTCCCATGGTGGGAGCAGGCTCCCAGCATAGGCTCCCTTCCCTTTGTAGCGAGGGTATTACCAAGAATAGGGTAAGATCCGCCCCACAGATATCAGGTAACTACAGCAAAAGGAAAATGTGAGTAGAAGAGACAGGAGAAGCCCTGGAACAAAGGCTGACTCAATTCCAGAAGTGCTTTGATTTATAGAGATTGAAATGCTCCGGGATGCTGCAAACTCACCAAGGTCATTGGGCCAGTTGTCAAATTCAAGAGCCATGGGAGTTCTGATATTATTAGTTTAAAGCAGACCCTGGTTAATAAATCTGTCTTCAGAGCTCCTGGCTGGAGTGGAAAAAGGTGGAAGGGGGGAAAGAAAGGAGCCTGTTTCCACCTAACATAACCCATGGCCAGCATCGAGCAGCGCCTGGGGACCAACCAAGTGGTGCCAACAAGGTCTGCTGAGATCCTCCACCGTGTTGCAGAGGGATCTCTCCATTCCTCTTTCCATTTTCTTTGCCTTGAAGGTCCAGCCCTTACCTGCCCTTGGCTGGTTTGCACATACTCCCTCTTGCCCGCCCTATGGCTGATCTTCCCCAATTGCAAAGACTTCAGAGCAGAGACCTGCCACTGAGGCTTCTCTTCCTAAAACCATCCTGCTTCCCAAAACCCACCAATGCTTTTTATCAGCATCGAGCACCCTGAGCTAGAGGGGGGGTCTCTCTGAATGAACGAAGGAGGTGTTACAGCTCATGGTAATTCCTAACTGCAATCTCAGGTCCTGTTCAGCACTTTCAAGAGCACCGGAGGCACAGGAGAGGGGACCAGGGGCCCTGTGACTCTGGTGGCTTTGGCTTCGGGCATGAGGCTGCTATTGCTGGGTAATTCATTCCTGCAGTGGAAAAGGTTTTGCTTGCTAAGACTGCTGTTCCAGACGGGAACAGGGAGGATTTGTCTCTCTACTGTCTTTTAATATTAATGAGAGCGGTCATTACTTCCCTCCTTTTTCTTCTTTTACATTTTCTTTCCATGTGGGATAAATTAAACAACCAATTTTTCTATTACAGGTTATTAGTATATAATATTTGTCATTGGAAAATAATTTTAGGGGTTTCCTAGCAAAAACATTTGTGCTACACAAGGCTGTTTGTCATTCTCCCACCTAAATCTCATTTATTCAAAATCCCAAATCCCAGTTAGGGCCTTGAATTAGGGCAATAGTTTCTGCGATCTGCTGCTCCGAGCAGCGCTAGGTAGTGTCTTACAGTCAGCAGAGACATCTCCTTATTGATAATAATTGCAATAACGAGCTCTGTTTTCAGAATTGGCGTATGCCAGATGTGAAGAGTTCATTATTGCTTACATAGGAGAGCAACCGATGGGGGCTGGGACCGATGGAGTGACATTTATCTGGGGACTTTGTAATCACTGGGGTGCGCTGGGATGCAACCAGCCCACGGCTCCGTCCTGTCCTCCGGCAGAGCTGCACGGCCAAACGCCTCCTCCACCATATCCAGATGTGCTGACCCCAACTCCAGGAGTCTGGGGTCTAGCAGAGACCAGCATTTCTTGCATGGAGGATGACCTGGGCCCTTTCAGCAAAATACTTGTATCGAGGGAAATCCTGATGGTCCTGGGGCAATCCTGTGCTTCCCAGGGTCTGCACTTTGCAGGAGGGGGTGGCAAGGTGGGTTTTGGGTCCCCCTGCCCCTTAGCCTGGTGTGGATGCTCAGCTGTCATGGCTGATCTCACAAGAAGCTGCCCTAATGATAGCACTAAAATAAAATAAATAAAATTAAATTAAATTCAATTAAATTAAAAAATAAAATAAAACAAACCATCAGTATCTTAGTAATATTTTATACCTTAATATTACAATATCCAGTAATGGAAAAGGAGAGGCAGTACAGAAACAAAATGGATTGAGGAAAAAATGTTTTTCATGCCAAGCTTTAAGGAGTTTGACCTTTTTAAGACTGTCAGAAAGACGGCTGATCTCTCGAGGGAATTGATGACCGTGTCCAAAGGACCTTCAGAGGCCGTACTGCACCCTGAAGGGCTCTTAAATCCACTGGCAAAAAGCAAGAAACGGTGGTTGGACTTGGTAAATGGGATGTCACTTCCAAGTTTCTAATTCCTAAGTTACTTAAAGGAGGATTTAGGAGCCCACGTGATGAAGGCAGTTTGGACAACGGAGATGTGATCTCATGAAAGAGCAGGCCCTGAGGATTTTACTCTGGTTTGAACTATGCTAACGATTGTTTGTAGGATATTCGCGGGGCTTATTTTAATGTTAAAGGGGGTTTAGATGAGGTTTTCCCTGTCTGAAGCTGCTGTGCTTTGGAGTAGTACATTTTCCAATGGACCTGGCTGTCATATTCTGTAGCCCAATGCAATTACCTGAGTACATCTGCCACGGCCATGACTCGCAGGGGGATGCGCAGGCACAAGGGACAGGTTGCAAGTCCTGCAGGCTGAGAAGCCGTGCACACAGAAAAGTAAATGCGATCACTAAAATACAGAAGTAAACCCCATATCCTGCACAAATCCAGCTTGTCCCAACTCCTTTGCTTTCCCTCTGTAATTCTGAGACTGGCTTCTGAAGCTGAAAATAGACCCAAAAAGTTGCGGGTCTTGTCAAAAGCAGGTATTTGCCATCATTTCTATTTTTTTTGCAGCAGGAGCTGGAGCCAGCACCTAATTACCTGGTTGCCTTTCTTCCCCAAACCTTCCTCGTCCCCTCTCTGCCAGTCCCTCTGCTCTATGTGGGTTCTGGCCACCGTTGTGGCACCTACAGGTGGTTGCTCTGCAAGCCCAACTCTTAGCTGGTCCCATGGCCAGTGGTCCCCGAGGACACCCCAGTGTGTGTTAGTGATGGTTGTTGGTGCAAGGAGCCACCGGGACACCATGTGTTCTCTGTTCTGATGGTGCATCTTTCTCTTTCCAGGAGTAATAATCAGGAAGGCAGGATTCAGAAGACCTTCCAGCCAGAGTTACATCTGTTCTTGGCAAAGGTTGCATGATCCAGATGAAGACTGCAAGCAGCTTTTTTGCAGAAACCCCTTTTCGAGATGACAATTGGCCAAGGAACTTTCTTAATCTCTGGAACAGAAAAGGAAAAAAAAAAAGGACGGGGATGCTTCTTATTGTTGTTAAGCCAGCCACCTTTTAGTACGTGCAATTTATTTAGCACTTTTCCCTTTGCTTAACTGGGAAATGTTACCCTCTCAGCTCATGTGTACAGTAATTTTTTGTTGTTGTTGTTGTTGCTGTTGTGCCAAAGATTTGATGGAGCTTCTACACTGTGTCTTATTTTTGCCTTAACGTTAAATCTTTGAGCCAAAGAAAAGTCAGAGGTGCCACTCAGATGGTGGCGAGCAAGCCAGCCAGCTGTCGGTGACAAATCCGAATATCTGAATCCTTCTGTGAGTCGCCTCTTATTTCTCCTGCCTACACTTCTCTGCCTGCAGCCCCGGAGCCAGCGTTCAGTGTGGGCAAGAGCTGGGACAACACCAAATCGTGCTTCAGCCTTCAGGTTTGCTTCTTTCTTTGAGCTGCTCCGTAGTTCTGCCTTTTGGGCAATTTCCTGACGTTCCTGCCTGTGCGACGTATCCACAGGGTAGAAATACTGACACGAAGTGAGAGCTGAAACAGGAGCTATGATTTTTTTTTTTAATAAATAAATAAAATTAAATAAGCAAAAGCTAAGTGCCATGTAAAGCAAAAAAAAAAAAAATCAAAAGGAAATCAAAAGAAAGTTCAGCTAGGCAGAATGAAATGCAGCAAAACGATTCAGCGGGCGTTTCAGGTTTGTGAAGTCGTTTTTTTCCTTGGGGTTTTTCAAGTGCTCAGAAACCCGTGTAATGCAAAAGCATTTGAATCCTGTACTGTACCTTTCACTTCAAATTGAAGTAAAAAAAAAAGAAAAGACTGAGAAGCATTTGCTTGGAGTAAGCAGACTTTATAGGTAATGCAGTTCGTTATGCAAGACATCGGCTAATGATGGGGGGCAGAGCTCTGTGTTCAAGTAGAAAAAAATATGGGTTTCCGAACCAAGGAGATGATTAACATATTTTGTTTCCCGCTCAAGGGGAAAGGTTATTTGCGAGGCCAGATTCGCATCCTGGCTACATCAGCGTAAATCGGGTTCCCGGGTGTCTGACTTACTCCAGTCTGAATCTGGCCGGGCATCGCCAGGCACTGGGAGGGCGAGGGGCTGGGGTGGGCGAGCATCAGTGAGCAGGGGAATAGTCTCTGTTTTACTGACGTGAATACAAAACTTGAACTCCTCAGTGCCTGCCCGTTTATTTCCCAGGCTGAGCAATTGGCAGATGAATGCCGAGCTGGGGAGCCAATATGCAAAACCTGAGCTCACCGGAGCAGGGTCTGGGTCTGGGGCGAGCCAGGCTGTGCGGTGATGGTTTGCTCGCTGCCAGGTCCCCTGGCCCAGTCGAGGATGGGCTAGCTCCCGGTGAGGGTGCTTGAGATGTCTTCTACCTGATTTCTGGGACACACAGGGGATGGCTGTGTCCAAGCCGCCTCCCAGGAGCTCATTATACTGCTCACCCCTCTGCCCTCTACCGCCGGTCATTATTAGCAGCCCAATAAAATACATTTTTAGATTGTCATTTGTATTTCTTTATTAAAGCACAGTTTTTAACCCTGTCTTTACCTGTATATAACCTTGTTATATACATTAAGGCCAGCTTTTTAGCTTATAACAGGGAGAGGGGCTGAGCTCATGGACTGCAGGGGTGTTCGCACCCATGTCAAGGGGTTGGGTTTAAAGCACATTTGCTTTTGAGAACTGGCAAGCAGCTGGACCTCAGGGATGTGGCCCAGCCACAGAAAACAGAAACGGAAGTGGAAGGCAGTAAAAAAAAACCAACAGCATCGCAAGATGACCTAAAGGGGGAACTGCAGTTTTTGTACAAGGCCGTGCTGCAATTCTCCCATCTGGGTTTTGATGGGGACAACTTGGGGTTGTCTCCACCCTGGCACACACAGGCTATATACTCTGTAGCCAGGGGCTAAGGAAACCCTGTGGGCATTTCTGTCTTCGAGCAGCGTCCAAAATTCACCAAGCATTTTTAATTTGAGAAATACCGTTGTGTTTTAGTCACGAGTTCTGCAGTGGCTCTCAGTTTGTGTGCGTTAATAATTATCAGTAAGGCAAGGTCTGCAGTGAGAGTCAGCGATACAATACTCCTGATATTCTTTATTCACCTCTTTTTTTTCCTTTCAATTCCTGTTGATAGATAAGGAATTTGCTGCAAATACGTAAGTCACAAGGGCGACATCACTGGGTTGCAACTGGGGCTTTAGGTTATGCAATATTGTTTGTCCCCCTGATTAGGGAAACATTAACCCTTGGGATCAAGTTGCTTCATTTACAAACTCCCAAATTCACTTTCCTTAAACATTGCCTGCTATTCCCACCCTACCACTGCCCTCCAGTAAATGCAGGCAGATAGCCCTTAAAAGATTAAAAAAAAAAGTTTTGCTTGGTTTAAGTGAACAAGCCTCTGCAAGAGGCTGCGTGGATGCTTTTGCATCCCAGCAGGAGGTCAGGCGAGGCCATCCCTACCACTGCCCCATGCTGCCCAGCCCAGCTCCACCAACCAACTCTAACAACAACAAGGGTAAATTTTTACCAAAGGGTGGCAAACATGTGAGTTTGAACACCGTAGCAGAGGTGATACTCTGCTTTCCTGGCCAGGCACGCAGCCAGGGTCAGCCGAGGTACAGAGCCGACCTTGCCTCACTCCTCCCCAGCAAACATGCCGAGTGATCGCTCTCCTCTGCCGATAACAAGGTAATGATGTTTGTATCATGCTGGAAAAGCAAAACAGCCCTTGCGATGTCCTCTCCCCAGGGTCAGCAGATCCAAAGCCTTTGCTCCCAGTTGGCGCCGGCCCCCAGCTCCAAGTCTTGGACGGGAGGGCACGGGAGCCCTTGTAACACAGCCGCAGTGTAGGACGATTTGCAGGAACTCAGCTGACCATGACCCACCACAGGACAGAGGGGAGATGAAGTTCATTAGGTAAAGGGGATGCTCAGAGGCCAGTGGGATTTGTTTGTGGTTTTCCCAGATGCTGAATGCCGAATTAAACCAGAATCACACACCTGGACATGAAGCACTGCACCCCATTAATGCTCATACCGCATCCGCTGCTCGGATGCCAGCTGCAGTGGGTGAAGGGCATTAGCGTTTCCACTTATTTCTTATTGCTGAGGGAATTTAGAGGCCAATGAGATACCAGAGGTGAGGACCAAGGTGAGGATCATCTTATGAACGTGGCAACACCGCCAGACTTGTTCCAAATATTGCACAGGATTTGCAGCAGCAGTCACCATCTACCTGCTGGTTAAATAAATGTCCTTGCAGCTGCCAAGTCTGTCTTGCACGAGGAGCCCTGCCCTGCACAGACACCTCTAAATCCAAAACCTTCAAGCCAGGTTTTCTATCAGCTTAAGTTGCCAGGGGTTGAAAGGCTGTCTACAGAGTCTCAAAAATACCGTGGGTAATAATCTGCCCCATAAAGCCAGATTCTTCTATCTTTCAAGAGTTTTCTGTTCTTCACGGTCGGTGAGATCAGCAGAGCAGCAGGGGAACAGTAGGACCTTTCCTACCATTTCTACCCTTGAAGACTGAGCATGAAAGCACACCGAGAACAGACACACTGCAAAAGGACACAGCTCACCAGGTGCCTGGGCCTCTGAAAACACCCCTGCCCGCTTCACATAAATCAACAGCTCCCACTTTCCAGCCTCTTGGGCTCATTAAGCATTGAGGAGATAAAGCACAAGGCGAGCGATCAGTGCAGAGCCCTCGCACAAAGGACCAGCCTCCTCCTGGCAGAGACCCCCACGGTGATGCTGCCCCTGCTTGAATCCTGGCCATGACCAGACCAAGCCCGGGCAAAAAGCAAAGCAGGATGGGCCCCAAAAGGCTGCATCGACCCGGGATGGGGAGCCCTGGCCACCATACTTGCATATTTTCTACTGTGAAGTGGCTCGTGCTCTACTGTGTGTCTCCATCGAGGGCAGTGGTATTATTTTGGCTTTATCCTGATGCAAACTCATGCTGGCCCTTTTTATCGGAAGTGGCTCTTCATAGACCAATGCGACCACATTTGCACAACAACTCTCTCCAGGCTCAGCTGAGCACCTCCATCTCCCTCTGCCCCACATGAACAGAAATATTCCTGCTCAGGCTGGCCCGTCAGTATTTCCATGGCCAGGTAAAATGGCTTTGGCAGGCTGGTGCTGGCCCCCATGGTTCCCGTTCATCATCCCTGCTCTAACCAGGGTATTTCCATACTGAAACAGGATGGCACAGGCAAAGCAAAGACCTCTGCCCAAACCAAAGAGGCCAAGTGCAAGCCAAGTCCTGTCAATAACTCCCAACCTCTGCTCTGGAGAGGTAAACCAAATTCCCATTAACTGGATGAGGGTGGTTGACCCTTATCCTGTTGCTGTGGAGAAAGGATGCTTGACATTGCAAGTTAGCGCTGTCAGAAGTGCTGCTGAGGTGCTGCAGACAGAGCCCAGAAAGCAGGTTAACCTGTTGACAAAGGAAACAAATTTCAGCCTAAACCATGCAGCAGATCTAAATAGGTAGATGTTGAAACAGAAGTCACCACCTGAAATTTTTGATACAGTGGTATAGGAAAAAAAGTCCCCGTTGCATCTGCCGTCCACCTACCTGCCCTCCACACCAAGGGCTGAGATGATGGACCTCGGAGTGCCAGGATGGCAGTGCATAAATCAACCCATTAACCAACGTGGATCAACCCAAATCACCCATAAACCCATATGCACCAACCAAAATCACTCATAAAGCTGCACGCAAAGGTCAGGACCGGCCTTGCACCCCTTCCGTGTCATTCATCCACACCACACCCGGCGCTGCCTGACGGATGCCAGCACTAACACATTTTCCCTACAAGCTACCTACATTTGGCAGGGATCAGTGGTCACCTTTCAGGGAAGGTTTAAAGTGCCTCAAAGCACTTTTATTACAAATCTTGGGCCAAGCCCAGCTCTTCCAAACTGGAAGGTGAGACGCACCATTTGCACAGCTCACCTGGTGACATGCTGCCCCAACTGCTTCCTGCTGCGTTTCTGGGATTTATTCCCTCCCTCTACAGCCCTGGGTCCTGGAGAACCACCTAACTAACTAACTAGGAGATCCATCATCTAAGCAAGATGATGTGGATCCCTCTTCCTAGATGGCTGCTTTGATGAATACAGTTGTCATATATATGCACATATGCACATGCACAGGCACAAAACTATACCGAGAGGGTTTCCACTTTGGTTTTCAGATGTAATACTTCACGGAGTCTACCCTATTTCACTGGGAGTTTCCTTATTCCTGCCCCTGCACTGCTACATGTCGCAGTGGCACCAGTTGCACTGCAGCTGTAAGAGGTGTATTGTAATTATCAGTAATTGTATTCACTTACTCCATATAAAAATATCAGCACAGTAACATGAATGATTTGTGTAATGATATATTTGCTGTTATTAGGACCTAATATGTTGTGCCTGTAATTACATACTATGCCCCATATAATAGGCCTGGAATTGCTGTGTAAATTTTGGGTAATTACAGAAAACTATGCTACAAACAGGTCCCCCTAGACCAAGTCGAGCATTCACTACCAGGAAATAACCATTATTAAAGGCTCTGCAGTAGACAAACCAATAGACTGAAAGCCAAAAGCCGTCCGAATATATAGCAGTAATGATGGGGAGAAAGAAAGAGAATGCAGGTATATTAGGGGGAGAAATAACCAGTGCAGGGGAGCAATAGGAGTACCAGTCCAGGTAGTCTTATCCCTGGGGAATATTTCTTCTAACTCCGATTTTGGCAATACTCCGATAAAAATCCAAGGAACCTCCAGTGCGTGCAACGTAAGCTCCAAGTAGCACAAACTCATTCAGATGCAACTGCTTCAAAGGATTTAGAAGCCATACTCATCATTAAAAAAGGAAGTTATAATGCTTGAATCTAGATTAAAAGTCTGCCAGAGGTCATTACAGCTTAATGCATAGTCAGGCTTTTCTAAATCGGCTGGAAACATTGACATTGATTAAAATTTATCCTCTCCTTCCCAGATCCAAGAGCTTTTCCAGATTTCAACACACTTTTTTTGGTGAAGCTGATCCTTGCTTTCCTCACTGCAGGATCTGCACATCTTCCATCTAAAATCAATAGCAATAGCATGGTCCCCCATGGGCTTCTTGCAGTCATGAGCGTTTCTCCCAAGGATGGGACGTGATGGGAAGAAGTGAGATCAGCCATTTTTATGGCTGAGTGAATAGTTATGGGCTTTGAGAGCTTTCTCATGGTCATGAACCTCAGAACAACTTCTGATTATTTTAATTTCACTGCAGCCTTCCAGCTTCGTCATCTACACTGCCAACTTCTATTAAGGTTCCATTAGAAGCCAATGAAACACAGGGCTTTTTACAATACCCTTGACAGAACAATTTCCCTTGCTGGATACAGTACAAATTTTTAGCCAGAAATACATCTTTTTGGTTAAAAAAAAAAAAGAGAGAGAGAGAGGGAGAAAGACAGACAATTTCAAGCAGATCAAAATATTTCATAAAATGTTGTCAGACTGTCTCAGCCTGAAAAAACAATCCAGAAAAGGCTGATTTTCAAAGCAAAACATTGATTTTTCCTTTCTGCCTATCATAATTACATTTGTTTCCACTTGCTTATGAAAAGCCCTAGATATCAGACAGTATCTCATTTTGTGTAGAGCTAAGTGTTTTGTGCAGATCAAAACGTTTTCCACAACACTTTGTCACTGATAAATGTTCAGTAATTGAATTTTACTGTTATTAGTTGCACCTTTTCCTTCAAGGATCCTAACATCTCTTCACTTTAAGTGTAACTAAACTTAGCAACAGAGAGAAGGACAAACCCTGCCCTCAGATATAACCAGGTGAATTCAAGCAAATCCTGATTGAAACAAAATGTGTAGTAAAAGGTAAGGGCTGAGGGGAGGATAAAATTTAACCCTAAGGTACACATAGAATAACCTTGCCCAAGACACTGTTTTAAAAGTTTTAACCCACAACATACCGATAACTTATAAAATCGGTGGCCTTCCATATCAGTATTGAAATGACAAGTCTGATTTGGGGCATCCGTTCATGTGCTTGATCTTCCTGATGTTCATGGGACTTCTCACAGCATTAAGCACAAGCAACCAGTTTGGTGCCCCAGTGACCCCGTGTCAGGGATGGGTTTTGTGCAGCAAAAGATCACGTAGCTTCAAATATTGGTAGATATTAAAATTAAGTTCCTGTCCCCATAAGCATGTTCCCTCTCGTTTGGCACATATTGCACTAAAAGAGATGACTAGGGCTGGCCCCCATCCCACGTACGTAAGCATGTGTAAAACATGGGCTTAAATATCAGGGTCTTTGCAACGAAGCAGAAGATCTCATTGCTCTATGCCTTTCCATGGTATGCATTATAATAGTATGTAAGTCACAAATTACACCATAAATCACTCCTGGAGTTGCTGTGCAGAAGAAAGCAAGGGAGTTTTTTCAGAAGAAGCCTGAGAGGGCTGAAAGTGAGACAAGTTGGCAAGACCCACAGACAGGATTGAGCTCCTGTTTGAGGAGACAGCGGAGGAGAGCGGGACTGAGGGGTGAGCAGGGCCCCGAGCAGCCGAGGCTGATGCGGGAAGAGCCGTGATGGACTGAGGTCCCCACCTCATCGGCAGCGCACGTGTTGGAGCAACTGTGAGGCTGACATGAAATATTGAGTGGGTGCTCCTTGCGAGAGCGATGCCTCTTCGGTGAGCTGAATGGAGAGGATCCTGCACAAAAGTACTACATAATGGTCATGAGGCCTTCATGAGACATAAGCTTGTGAAATCTAAATGAAGATGGGAGATAAAACCTTCATTCTGGAATCTCCTAACTTCTCCGCAATGGAGTTCATCGCTTCAGTGCAGTTTATAAGCACATACTACCTATGCACTCCAACACTGACCTGAGTTTTACAGACTGCACGTTTGCACGTCTACAGTTCAAACCTAATTGCAATGACCTCACATAAAATAGTAATAATCAACTATCAATAATACTTTGGGAACTGGGGGAAAAATAAAGGGAAAATGTTCATTCTTAATAAAAACTGGTGCTGACGGTCAGGAAATTGAACCTTCCTCTAGCATTAGTTACAGGAGCCAAAAACATTGCTGCTGAATGTTTCTGGGGAGCATATGCTTTATACACTTGAAAGATACTCTTCTATATCAAGTCTTTGTAATTGCAGAGACGTGGAAAATAAAGGCAGAAATCATAAAGATTTCCTTTTCCTCTGGTAGGTAATCAGCCCAGGGTATATTTATGTACAAGCAGAGACCTGTCTTCATCCCAGCCTCTCTCCTCCCCGCATCCCCAGGATGCAGTCCTATGTGCAGTTAGCTGATGTTTCTCTAATGAATCAAACCATTTGCTCCAGAAATACAAGATGCAGGGCCAATATTTTCAAAAGCTGCCTTTAAAACTCTGGCAGCAATTTACTGTGGTCGTGTTTCCGAGTGTGAAGTTCTTCATGTATGAATGCTTGCACTCAGGATTTATTTGCTTGGACTGCACTCACATCCGTGCGGGGAGCGTGACCGTGAACCCGAAGTTTTCCATGTGCTATCTACTAGATGGGGAAAAAATGGGTTTAAAGGATTAGAAACCAGGTAAGGACTGGAAACCTAGTAAGGCTTTGCAGATCAGGGGTGGTGTTTAGGGCTATAGAGCAGGGAGTGAGTTAGAGGAAAGGAAAATGAAAAAAATTTTGCATTTATGTGAAGCAAACCCAACAGTTTGCTACATTCACTACAATCTTTCCTTGCTTGCACTTCACTAAGGGGGTGAGAAGTGCCTTTCTTTGCACGTCTGGGAGCACAGCACATGGGGCATGGTGCACAGATCCCAGAGGTGGCCTCAGACCTGGAAATGGTCTGACCACATCAGCATCATCCAAAATCAAGACTAATTAGTCCTTGCGGGAGCATATCAGCTCCAGTGCTGCTATACAGACATAAGATTGCCATCAGGACCTGACTGGGGACCTGCCGTTTGGATGTACTAACCCTCGCTGACCTTGCTTGGGGACCCCTAACACACCCCTGCTTCACACCTCATCTGTTATCTGCTGTGTTTAGAAGGGAAGGGGCACAGCTCAACCTAAGCAAGATGTTTGCAGTGCATATTTTTGAATGATTAGTGACATGAACTGTCTCAGATGTACAGTGCAGGACGACAGCATATTGTGCACACCATAAGTGCAAACTAGAAAGATGTCCCTTGCACCAGCCCACAAGCAAATCTGCCCTATTTCTGTACCACCCCCCCAATTTTAGCCTTTTCTACTTTTAAAGAAATGCAAAATTTAATACAGAAATAAAACCACTGAGAGTCTTGCAGCTTTTATGGAGAAAAGTGTGCTTGCTCAGGAAGCGTGAAATTAAAAGCTCTCGAGCGTGCATTTGCCCGGCACCACACCACGTGTACCTCGCCAGCTCCGCAATGGGCTGAGAGCTCGCTAATTCGCTCCATGGCCTCATCCTGCAAACATGCACCCCTGCAAGCGAGGCTTACTCATGGAAACACTATGCCTGCATTCCTGTTAGCGAGCGGCTCGGGAGGAACCTGCTCCCCAGGCTGCCCAGGGGACATGGCTGGCACCACTGGGAGGGCTCCAGCAGCACAGCAAGCCACCAAGCCTGGCCAAGAGCATGGGATCCCACATGCTCTGAAGGACACCCACTGACCATGCTCAAGGCCACACTTGGATGTTTTCTGACAACACGGACACCAAAATCTCTTCTTGAAATAAAGACCCTTCAAGCAGCTCTCAACAGGCTCCAGAGACACGCCCAGGAGTTTTCTAAAAGCAGCTTCCCTGCCTGTCCATCCCTGTGTTATCAGAGTTTGCTTTGTGGTGTGTTTTCCTTAGGAAAATTTGGATGGTGTTGTTCCACAGCCCCCTCCAACAGCCTTCAAGTCCTCAAGGCTGGGTGTGAGACACACAAAATGGGCTCCTGTCAGTTGACTCCCAAATCATGACACTGCCTTGCATGTTTGCAAGGCTGTGTAATGGTCAGTCTCCCACTCCTCAACTTCACGGGTCAGACACAGCAGGGCAAGCTGGCCTCTGATCCACAAACCATGTTTTCTGAGGCAAGACAGGACCACACCGGGTCTGGAAGCTATGTCACCTCCCAGGGCTCCCAGCTCAGACAGTCGCCATGGAGGTTGTAACCGCGTGCTGTGACACATAACCCTCTGTCCCTGCCTGCGTAGCCTCCCATCCCCTGCCTGGACGCTCAACGTATGTGATCTCACACTTTGGAAGAGAAGAAAGCCAACAGACCTGCCCTTCTTTGAGAGATGGGGTAGCAAAAAGTTGCTTGCTTGCTTTCAAACCCAATGGGGTTTGAAAGGTTTGTTCCCTCTGGGGGAGAACTCCTTGTGCGTTTGAGGTTTGTCCCCACCATGACAGAGCTTGAGGTACTCCCCAGGACCTCAGAAATCCCCTGAGGACCACAGTGCCTTTGCAGAGCTTCAGGGAGCGCCTGCTGTGACCCCCTCCGGCATGGCTACAGCTCTATTGGTAACAGTGCACCAACGTGCACGTAATGCATTCCAGACTCCTTTGGTTTGACTGATGCATATTTTGACATCTCAGAGAAAACATTTTGCAAGATGCACAGTCAAAGGCTCTTTCAAGCCGAGAAGTTGTGGAAAGCCGCGTGAGCTCTCCAAGGCACTATCTCTCTCTCTCTGCCAGCTGCTCTAATGAAAGCTCCCTGTGCAGGCCAGAAGATACAGCAGGGAATAATACACTCCTTTAAATAGTATCCTAGCTGGCTTGAGGAGGCCATGAACATTTTAACTCACTTATAATTTTCCTGCGGTTCAACCCTCTCTCCTGCAGCAGTCTTCTCAGAGCACCAGGGCCAAGCGAAGACATGGGAAGCCTTTAAAATGGCATTAGCTAACCCATGACCGTTCAGGGAGTGCTTGTGTTCATGTCCTTTCCTGAGCAATACTGCGTGCCACACAATGCCTACCCTGTAGTGTGCTGCTTAGACCTTAATTACCTGGAGGTAATTGGCACATGAAGACGCAGCACTGAGGTCAGCAGAGGAGACCTTGTTCCACCAGGGACTGATCTCAAAGAGATGATTGCTTCAATAACACGTGGCGCTGGCCAGAAAATGCTCCCCTAACATCTTCCACGTGACATTTTTCCAGAGGCAAGGCCAGCTAAAGAGGTCCCTGAATGTCCTCCTCCTTCGGACCCATGCAACCATCTATAAACCAAGTCAGTGAAAGAAAATACTTGGGCTCAAGGGGGGAAATAAATTAATTGAGATTAAAAAAAGTGCACAGACCCCATTTGCAGCACGACCCACAAGCAATTCTTCTGGTGCAGCAGTGGGACGGCAAACTGCTGAGCAACAGCAGGAAAGCATTTGGGACTAAGGAGCATTGGGATTCCCTTAAAGCAGCTTTGCTCAAGAAGAAGCTTGAATAGGAGACTGTCTCCTGGATGACTAGAAGGAGCAGCATGAGAGCAATGTTGAGAGGTTTAGGATTTTTATATAGAAAGAGTTATTTAGAATAATTCCCAGTCTCCTGCCCCATAGGAAATTTCTAATAAAAACTTAAGATTCCGTGGCAACAGCAGTCTCTAGCCTAAATAAAAAATAAAAAGAGGAGAAATTGTTTTGGAGACAAATATCAAAAGGATCATTTTCTCTGCTGAAAGCTGAAATTCTTCCACAAAAATGTCATTTTGCCACTCCCCAGAAAACCAGAAAAAATATCAGCATTTTTCCATGGCCATTGCCTCATTGTCTTCAACTTCAATGTTCCTTCTGCAGAGCCTCCCAGCCCTGCCCTCACCTCACTGTGCCCATCAGCTCACATACAGCCTCTCCAGGATGGGACAGGTTTCTCTCTCATTCAGCTCACAGCACACCCAGTGCTGGCTTTTTAATCAGATTATTTTACTGATGGTGATACTCTGATACAGCCATAGCTTTGTGATGCTGAATGTGTGTGATACCAGAGCATGTCAAAGGTGCTGGGGTTCCTCTCCGGTTTAATTTCTTTGCACCACCCTGTGATTCTTGTCTTGCTCTGCCACTGCCCCAAAATGCATCTACTTATCCCGAAGGTTCAATGTAACAGAAATAATTGGTGGCACTGTAATACTTTTCGACATTGTGAGGCAAATGGTGTCAAACAGCCCTACAAGTGTCCCATGTTTTACAGGGGCATTTTAGGGAACATCCCTAAATTTTATCAGGTGATTTCCTTTGTTATGCAGCTCAACAAAGGATATTTTAAATCACCCGTCTTGGCATGGGTTTGTTTGCTAGTCTAAACAATTTCTGTTGCATAGGTCTACCAGCAACTCATTCAAGTTTATCATAGAAAATTAGAAAAAAAAGTTGCATCCTCATGGAAGTCTCAGCAGAACCAGATCTTCTCTTAGCTGGGAAGAACTGGTTTCTCTATCAGCCTTTACCCTGAGAGAAAGAACTTCTTCATATTTGCTTTACAAGGAGAAATTCGGCCCTCCTGGGGACCAAAAATACCTATCCTCACTTATTTCCAAAGTTTGGGAATGGGTTCATCTGCATTGAGCCGAACCACAGTCAGGGTTCCTCAGACCCAAAGCACAACTCCGTTTGCTAGAAATTCATCTCCACATACTATTTCCAGCACAAGGAGAGTCCATGAAAACAGCTTTTTATGGGAGCTGAACTGCTTCCACACCTCCAGCTGAAGCTGTGTGAGAAAGGACTCTCTGTTTTAACCGTACTGAAATACTGTGGCTCTTCCAGTGACGGTGAGGACAGGTGGCCTTTCCCTGCTTCCCAAACTGAAATTGCAGCAGCTTTTCACTTTGTAAAGCAGCCCTTTGGTAAGTTTGTAATGAGGGTGTGCACCATGCCCTGTCACCAGCCCAGCACAATGGCGCCAGGGGCACAGTGACAGCACGCCGCCTCTGCGAGCGACCCTACGTCCTGCACGTGCTGCCACCTAAACAGTGTCAGCACCTGCGGTGGGTTGACACCAGGTGCCCACCAAAGCCGCTCTATCGTTCCCCCCTCCTCAACTGGGCAGGGGAGAGAAAATATAACGAAAGGCTCATGGGTCGAGATAAGGACAGGGAGAGATCACTCACCAATTACCATCACAGGCAAAACAGACTCGACTTGGGGAAATTAGTTTAATTTTATTACCAATCAAATCAGAGTAGGATAATGAGAAAATAAAAACCAAGTCTTAAAACACCTTCCCCCCACCCCTCCCTTCTTCCCGGGCTTAACTTCACTCCCGATTATTCTCTACCTCCTCCCCACCAGCGGCACAGGGGGACAGGGAATGGGGGTTGTGGTCGGTTCATCACACGTTGTCTCTGCCGCTCCTTCCTCCTCAGGGGGAGGACTCCTCACACCCTTCCCCTGCTCCAGCGTGGGGGCCCTCCCACGGGAGACAGTCCTCCACGAACTTCTCCGAAGTGAGTCCTTTCACGGGGCTACAGTTCTTCATGAACTGCTCCAGCGTGGGTCCTTTCCACGGGGTGCAGTCCTTCAGGAACAGACTGCTCCAGCGTGGGTCCCCCGTGGGGTCACAAGTCCTGCCAGCAAACCTGCTCCAGCGTGGGCTCCTCTCTCCACGGGTCCACAGGTCCTGCCAGGAGCCTGCTCCAGCACGGGCTTCCCACAAGGTCACAGCCTCCTTCGGGCATCCACCTGCTCCAGCATGGGGTCCTCCACGGGCTGCAGGTGGATATCTGCTCCACCATGGACCTCCATGGGCTGCAGGGGGACAGCCTGCCTCACCATGGTCTTCACCATGGGCTGCAGGGGAATCTCTGCTCCGGTGCCTGGAGCACCTCCTCCCCCTCCACCTTCACTGACCTTGGTGTCTGCAGAGTTCTTCCTCTCATATTCCCACTTCTCTCTTTGGCTGCAGTTGTGCAGGTATTTTCCCCTTCTTAAATGTGTTATCCCAGAGGCACTACCACCATCGCTGATGGGCTTGGCCTTGGCCAGCGGCGGGTCCACCTTGGAGCCGGCTGGCATTGGCTCTATCAGACATGGGGGAGGCTTCTAGCAGCTTCTCACAGAAGCCACCCCTGTAGCCCCTCCACTACCAAAACCTTGCCACGCAAACCCAATACACCACCACATGTGGACCTGTTGCTGCGGGGCTCACCGTCCTTGCAGACGTTTGCAGTGACAGCAACTGGGACGCCTGCCTTTGCCTTTCTCCTCTGGACTCGGCCGCGTCAAAATCCAGAGGCAGAGTAACTCTGTGTTTGAGGATTATGAATGCTGAGGGTTTGAAGCAGGCCCTGGAGGAGATGCAAACCAGCCAGATTGGGCACCAAATCTGTTCTCTTGTGAGCTTTCCCATCTCAGGTGTCTCACACAAATGCTGACCACAGATGGTCACCTATCTTACTGTTCCCTGCCCCATTCCCTTAAATTACACATAGCTACCAATACCACACCTGCTCAGCTGCATGCCTTGCATGGAAAACCTCCGTTCACCCCAAATCTTTCAGTTCTTTCCTCACCTTCCATGTAACTTTCACCCATTTTTTTCTACCCGCATCTCGTCGTCACCCATGGGGCAGTTCAGTCGCTTTTTTCCTTTGTCGTCTGCTCAAGGAAGGGAATGTCAGAATTGATGTATCCAAGAAAAGCAGCCTGTTATCCCAGCAAAGCCTGAAGCAAAGACATATTCGTGTTCTGGGCTGGGTGCATACCATGCTAGCCCATGGACAAGTTTGTTTTATTTGGGGATCTTCCCCTCGGACATCATCATAGCATTCAGACCCATGTTCAGGACCTGCACCTGGGTCGGGGCAACCGCCGGTATCAGTACAGGCTGGGGGATGAAAGGATTGAGACCAGCCCTGGGAAGAAGGACTTGGGGGTACTGGTAGATGAAAAGCTGGACATGAGCCAGCTATGTGCACTTGCAGTCCAGAAGGCCAACCGTATCCTGGGCTGCATCAAAAGAAGTGTGGTCAGCAGGTCGAGGGAGGTGATTCTGCCCCTCTGCTCTGCTCTGGTGACACCCCACCTGCAGGACTGCGTCCAGCTCTGGGGTCCTCAGCACAGGAAAGACATGGACCTGTTGGAGCGGGTCCAGAGGAGGGCCACAGAAATGATCAGAGGGATGGAACACCTCTTCTATGAGGAAAGGCTGAGAGAGTTGGGGTTGTTCAGCCTGAAGAAGAGAAGGCTCTAGGGAGACCTTTTTGTGGCCTTTCAGTACTTAAAGGGGGCTTATAAGGAAGATGGGGACAAACTTTTTAGTAGGGCCTGTTGCGATAGGACAAGGGGTAATGGTTTTAAACTAAAAGAGGGTAGGTTCAGACTAGATAGAAGGAAGAAATTCTTTACAATGAGGGTGGTGAAACACTGGCACAGGTTGCCCAGAGAGGCAAGGTCAGGCTGGATGGGGCTCTGAGCAACCTGATCTAGTTGAAGATGTCCCTGCTCATTGCAGGGGTGGTTGGACTAGATGACCTTTAAAGGTCCCTTCCAACCCAAACCACTCTATGATTCTGTGATATCAGGTGCACCCAAGCCACAGACAGCTTCAAAAACTCAGTGATGCCACCATTTTAAATGCATGCACAAGCCAAAGCCCTGCAGAAACACATGCAACATACTCTTTGCATGTCAGCTTATCACACAAGGATGCAGTTCATTCCTGAACGTGTCCTCCATGGAGAGCACAGCGTAGAGTACCTAACCTGAGGTCAGAGCTGTAGTGCATTCCCCATTAGTATCACCATCACCAATTCACTGCCTGAAACCCCACAAATTATAAATCTACTTAGCACGAGCACCCAACCCCTATACACTAGCCTTTCCACCCAACTACTGCTCTTGCCCTCAGTCCTTGCAATGTCTCAATCAGCTTGTTCAACACGGAGTCACCACTTTCCCTGGGATGGCAGGAGGGAGGGAAGGAGCAGTCACCCAGGAGCCCAGCCCTCAGATGAAGGCTGATACCTGCAGAGCTCCCAGCCAGGGACCCCACCATGGTTTGCTGTCCCCTGAGCTGGGAAGGAGCAGGCTGCGAGCACATCCATCGCTCAGCTGCGGGAGCCTGCAGCCCAGCGAATTAAGTATTCATCAACCACTAAACTCATAAATAGACAGTAGGCGCCAGAATCCTCAGCTGTGGCTCCTTGGACTACACTGGATTTACGCTGATTTAAGCCAGCTGAGGATCCGCGCCACAGGGCCAAGTCCCGCCGGCCTACCTCAAGCTGATGGCTAGTTGACGTGACTGATGACTAAGATTTCCATTTAGCCTAACTCAAAGCATGAGCAGTGCCTATGTAGTGCTACCATTGTTGACTCCAGCCTTTTGTCTCGGGCTGTAACCGATAGGCCTAATAACCGAAATCATACTGCATGCATTCATTCACCCTCTTCGCAAACAGCATGTTATTGAGCTCAGTGGTGAAAAGGCATGCACAAACACAATGGAGCTGGGATTAAGCCCAGCTGCATTACCAAAGTAAATACTTTTGCTGCTGACAGTTTGTCTGTGGGGATTTGGAGAAAAGTTTTGTGCATCTACTTAGGCAACATATGGTTTTATTTTCCCTGTTAACAAAAACAGTAGTGGTCAAAAGTCAACACCCTCTGATGACTGTTCGGTGGCCAATGTGGAATGGGCTTGGTGGTCTAAGGCCAGTTCCTTACATGTCCACATAAAAATGATCCTCTTCCTGCATTCCTCTCTCACTTGGCACTGTGGTTTACAGTCTCCGCAAGGAAGCCGAGGGGTTTTTGAGGTTAATCTCATCTGTCCTCCTTCCTGATTGAAAGCCATCGGTGACGTGGTTTGGGTTAAGATACCTTGCTAGCTTCTTTAATTCCTCTTGTGATGAAAACTCCTCCACAATCTGTTTCCTTGAAGCCTAAAGAGAGTCAGAATTAATCCCCGTTAGCCAGTGGCCGGGGCATGCCAGCTAGTCTGACTTCTAAAGCAAACACAGAGCCGACAAGGACGAGCACCATGCCAAGAACACAAATGGTCTGAATTTAGCCCTTCATCTCCAAGCCGAACGCGTACTGTTCTCCAAAGATCTCTGCAACACTCAGTCAACAGCTGGTCACCTTCACATCTGAAACCGAGAAGAAAATCCACAAGGGCCTGGCTTTATATTTGGCGATGACTTCAGTGGGGTGGTAAAGGGCAAAAAGTTGGCTGAGCTTCCACGGGTGCCCATCTCACATAGCTCCAGTGAAGTAATTGGCAGATACTGGCACTCAGCATCATTGGGAAGAAAAAAAACCAACCACCGCCACCACCGAACCCTCCATAGCTGATCCGCCTAAAAGATTTTAAAGCTTTCAAGGTGCAAACAGGTCTTGTCTATGCTGAGGTAATGAGAATTACAGCAACTAGAGCACAAGTGCTAACACTTAGCATGTGCAGGGTCAGAGGCAGCTCAAGAGCTGCGAAGGGGTGTGAACTAGACCCGCCACATGAAGTAATTGTTTTTAAGGGAGTGTATCCAAGCTGGAACACAGCGATGCAGAACATGCACACTAAGACAGGTGTAATCCTAGGCACAGTGGGTGGGAAACAAGGCTGGAAAATCACAATTAAGAAGCCAAGAGGTGTTGCATAATTCAGACTTCCCTGCCAAGATGAAGGTAGTTTTATTGAGGGCCAAATCCTGCGTGATGCCCAGCTACTCCTGCAATGTGTTTGCCATCCTCAGATGCTACTGACATCTCTGGAAGCTGAAGGTCCAAAATATTTTGCAGGGGATGCTCAAACCTGCCCATGGACAGCCAGCGATGGGCAGGCAGCCAGGGCTGGAGGAGCTAAGCCAGGAAAAGAAAATGCCGCAGCTCAGGTTGACAGGCAAAGGGAGCTCACAAATGAGCCGTCGCAGTCCCACGGTCACACATGCATCCATCCACGGAGGAAAAAGGTAAAGCCAGAAATTGTTTCTGTTCCTATGAAAGACAATCGGTGAAAACAAAAGCTTATAGTAACGTTTTTCTGCAGAAGTTCGGGGGTTTTCATTGAAAAAGCAAAAACTGAAAAATGTTTGGTTTCTGGCAATCAAAAACTGGAAACATTTTGGCCACAAACCAAAACAATTTGGGGTTTCTGGGTTTTGGTTTTGTTTTGGGTTTTCGCCAAACTCCTTAGCTTTCCTTTGCCAAAAAACTGCACATTTTTCAAGCTTTTTCTTTCTCAATGAAAACCCCAAAATTGTTGTTGAAATTGGACATTTCCCACAGAATTTTTTTTTTTTTTAAAAAAGCATTTTCGGCAAAAAGAATGTTTTGAATGAACAATTTCATCTGGCTCTGTAAGCAGATCCCTTGGAGGGACTACCACACCTTCACTTTTATCTCCTCTCCCCAGCTCACTTTTCTCACCCATGGGACTCAGGGCTGTGACCATGGTCTAGTTTTGACCACCACATGGCCAAGATTTACAGCTGTGGAGCAGCCATGCTGACCTGCCTAGGGACAAACAGGTCTGACGTGGGAATGGCTTGAGCTTTTTCTATGAAATACCAACTATCTCAGTGGAAATTATTAAGAAATGTAGCAAAGGAAAGTAAGTATCTGGAGTCTAAATTCAGTAGATCTTGTACTAGGACCACAGGGACCACATTTGTGCCCACGGTTCTGGGAGATGAAGATGCTGGTACCTGTCCTCCAAAGCATCCAAACAGCATTTACCCACAGGTTTGTTAGAGCTGCTGGCCCTGGGTCCACCATAAGCTCCACAAAGTACATGGTTGATACAGTCTACATCAATATTCAAGGTTTGGCACAGGAAAGGTGGACATGAAAAATGTACGGGAAAAATTAAGTATTATGGACTTCTAACACAAACACAACACTAGCGACTAAAAAGAAAATTAAGAACGTCAATACTTTTCTACCCCAAGCACTGAACTCAGAGATGGAGCTGAAGAGTGAACCCAGCTCAGAACTGAGAAGGTGTTTGCACCCTGTCTCCAGGGATAACTTTGATCTGACCCAACGCTGAAACCAGAAACTGCACAGAAGTGAGGGAAATTTGGACTGGAGTCTGAATGCCAGAGTTTAGACTGCACTTTTACAACACAGATCCAAACTACAATAATAAATCTCAACTTCCTGAAGTTCTGTGAATGTGAATTTGGACCGGGTTTTGAATTTCAGTCTTCCAACCAATCTCCCATTAAATGGCCATTGAAAGAGACATTCTTTGCCCAGTTAAAATGAAGAGATCTTGGAGTCTTTAGAATAAAGTAGAGCCATCTTATGGCTGCTTTTTTCCTGGAAATATCCTCTTTTCTTGCTTTCAAGGTCTGTTTGGATGTTTTCTTTGGTTGAGGCACTGAACTAGGTATTTGATGACCTTGCCAGGGCCAGGACTTCTGTGAGGAAGGCCAGGAGAAGGAAGGCGAACATGGGGAAGGCAATGTCGGTGGCAAGTGGGAGAGTACGCCAGGAGGGAGAGGGGAGGTGAAGAGTCTCAAATTTAGGCAAAAATGGGATTGCCACACAGCAAAAATACCAACTTGGAAGACTTTGAGCAGGATGTTTGGAGGGATCAGCCGAGACAAGAACCGATGACAGGAAGAGATGGATTCAGGGTGGGTTGGAGAAGGGAAGGAATAAGGAACAGGTGGGTGAGGATGAGGCAGGTCAGGAGCTGGTTATGAGGACGAAGGTACCTGCCAGGAGTTGGGGACAGGACAGGGGTAAGGAGGAGGGTCTGAGGGGCCAGTAGGTTCTCACGGGGCAGGTAAGGAGAAGGCAGTAATGGAGGATTAAGAGGGCTAGGTAGATGGTGAGGAAGAGGAGTAGATGAAGTTTTGTTTTTCTTTTTTTTTTTCACATTTGGATAATAATGGCCCTCACACTATTTTTAATCTGATTTTCAGCAAAGTTTATTTAAGCCTTGACATAGTGCACCTCTGCCTGTCAGCTGAGCTGTGGTTAACAGTGCTGTCCCCTAAGCCCAAGGCAAGCAAGGCGAGGGGAATAAATTAGTTTAAATCTCTGCAAAAGGTTTCCCAGTTGCAACAGGGTGATAACACAGGCACAGTAAATTATTGTGATTCAACTCACTGTTAAGTCATGCATCTGAACGCTCCAAATACAAAAGAGACACTCTGTCATTAATACAAACCTAGAAACAAGCTAAAATACCAGCACAGGCTGGTTTTAGAGGCCCTTAAGCGGAGCAGTTAGCCTGAAAGGTGAGCTGGGGCTGCTCGTGATGAAAGCCCCACAAATGGAGAGGTGGCTGACATGCCAGACAGCCCTGGCAGAGAAGGAAATATATAGATTTATGCTGACATTTGAACTGTAATGTCCTTATAATAAACCATGCCCCAGGAGTGGGTGTTATTTGGATTGTCTTGACATCAGATAGTGAGAAACCCAAGAAGGGGAAACTGAGGCAGGGCCAAGGTTTGACATCCAGCTGCATAAACTCCTTTCATGGTTCTTTATATCAGGACTGTTTTCACCCATCCTGTACTCACATAGTTAAGCGGATCTAGGAAGCTACAATTCCTTTGCTTTCCAAAGCTGTTACTCAGGAAAAGACTAATTAAGTGGCAGTGTTATTACAGCAGGTCCTGGAGTCTGAACACAACCAGCAGCGATTAGGCAGGCGTCAGCTACTGGGCGGGATTTCCCACCGCCCAGCTGTGTAATTATCACAGCAGCTAAGCCAAAATCATTTGACAAAGAAAACCAGCTGCAGGCTGCGGGTCTGGGAGATAGCACATGTCCAGCAGAGAGAGAAACAATAACCTCTTCTCCTCTGTATTGTTCCAAAAGAAAGATCAATGAAGACAAGCACGCCACGTTCCTGCAGAGGAGCAGATAGCAATATCGATTTCTGGGGAGCACCTGGAATAAGAATCAGGGGAACAATACAGGTCACTGCGGTTTTCTCAGAGAATTGAATATTCACTGCTGTCTCCCTCGCCCAGGGACATGGAGGTGGCAGGTGGGAGCTGCTAAGGTGGGAGGATCTGTTGCATTGCTTTGAAATATGGACCCTGTGCTGCAGCATCATCCCTGCAGAGAGGGGCTAAGGGCTGTCTTTAATACCCCCAATAAAGCACTGAAGTGGACTTTGAGTAATGGAAGAGCTTTGAGTTTGTTTCCTGAAAAGAGATTTCTGTTGTCTGTGACCTTGTGTAACCTTCTGCCTTGCTTTCCCCATCTCTAAAATGGTGGCATCTGTGTTAGCTACCTCACCGGTTGTCTCAGCCACATTGCATGATGCCTTCAAACAAACAGGACAGAGCCTGGCCCACAGCTTGGGGGCTTTCTTCTGCGTGTCTGTGCCACCAGATGCACCTTCAACAGATGTCTTCCCTGTCTATGGCCACAAGGCTTTTGATTGCATGTGAAATGGCCATTAGCATCTCCAAAGCTGTTCTTCCCTCCCAGCAACAAGCTGCCTGCCAGCAGGGATGGCTGATGTACAGGAGGGAGCAGAGAGCCAAACACAGGAGAGACAAACTGGACTGCCAGCATGTGTGGGAGAGGAACTGGAGTTATTTGGAAGAGTGTATGCAGCCCCTTGCCATGGATCAGCAATGCGTTTAGTGGTGTAGCAGGACAAAAGCAGGTTAAGAGAATGAGGAGAGGTTGCAGTTGGGGAATATATCACCACCACCAGCACAGTGTTGTCTCCACCCTGCAAGCTGCCCACCAGGTCCAGCTGACCTGTGTAGGTAGAGAGTCTTCCCTGGGTTGTCTCTGGTATGTAGGTGTCCCAGCACATCGCAGCATGGTGTAGATCTTGCTGTGAGGAGCTCAGCGTGAGTCGCACATCCAGCACGTGGCAACGGCCAGGGCTAGATATGGGACCCACCTGGACCTCCTGGCATGAAGGATGGTGTGGAAGACAAGGCCCTTGGAAAAGAAGGACAAGGACAAAAGATAACATTTTCCAGAGTAGCAGCACAAAGGCATCTAGTTCCATTTATATGTAGTAGTTCCCACCCAATTCCAATTTCATCTCACCATCCAAAGCTATCTCTTCACTCCCATCTGCATTTATTTGGAGCAATCCTCTCCCTTCCTTCAAACAGCCAGACAGGACCTTTTCAAGAGGTCCCTAATGAAAACTCTTTACTTGGTGGAGCCTGTAAGCAGGGACAGACCTCACTTGATCTGGTGCATGAGGAACTCATTGCTTTCATGAAGGTCCCAGCCTCAGCCTCTAACTACATTCTCAGTGTCTGTGCAAATCTGCCAACCATTAGCAAATGCCTTCTCAGAGGGCTCTTCAACCTGCAAATCCATTTGCACTTAAATTGCCTGACACACAGCACTTGGCCTAGATGAGTAACGAAGTGTGTGACCTTCCAGCGATCAAGCATTGCTAATATCTCAACTATTTCAAATGTTTAATAACTTAATTTAATGCAGTGAGAATGATTTGATTGAATGCGCAATATCTGTAGCAGCTAATTAACCACAGTAGCCCAGAGAGGTCTTGGACTTCATACAACCTTTCAATATAATTACAAATTTTTAACAGCAAAATGAATTTAAATCCAGCCTGACACAGCAATCCATCTTCATCTCCAGACAAAAGGTAGCACATGCGGTATTAACATTTAAGCAAAAGCCATGGGCAGCGGAGAGAGACAAGGAGCATTAGCAGATGTGCAGAATGAATTACTAACAGCGCTGTGGGAGGGGAGGGGTGGACAAGTGCATTGCATTGTACAGGTCGGATTTACAACATGGCCACTCACTTTGGTGGCTTTGCCTGTAATCCATGAGTTTAGACTTCATGGCAAAGGCAGGGCCCTTTAGGTCTACCTGCCTCTCCTCTGGAGGACCAGGTGTGTTGTTACTGACTTCTCCTCCTCCTGCATGTGCAGCATGCCACACACCGGCAGGCACGGGTGATCACATCCCTGCTTTTATTAGAGCTGTTTCCCAGCAAAGTGGATCTGAACACAACAATCCCCCCAGTCCTCTGTGCCTGGGTAGGCAAGAAAGTGTCCCAATGGTCTTCTTGCTCCCGTCTTGCAGTGCCTCATGGGCACCCTCTACCCTCCTGTGAGCCACGCCTGGAGCTTCTCCTGGAGATTTCCCCCTCTCCCATCCTCCCGGACATGGGTTATGTGCTGCGGCTTGCAGGGACAGGAGGATTTGGGTACAGAGCTTGCAGGGTCAAAGTTTGACCACACTTGCTATAGCCGCGATGGGGATTAAACTGGACTTTAGGATACTAGGTGGGACTCATGGCCCCCTAATGTGCCATTTCAAGTAGTTCAGGGGAGTCAGAGGCATCTGTTCCTCTCCACTGGCTGTAAAACACATCAGATGTGTGATTCAGGAAGGGAATAGGTTTGGGACCATCCTACATGCAGAGCATCTCTGCACAGAAAACTGTTGTTGGCATTAATGGATGCAACAAGCATGGCATGGGGTCACTTCTTTGCAAAGCCCTGACATTCAGCAGTATCTGACCGGAAAGCTCAACAACTATGAGACACCTTCCCAGCCCCCTCCAGATAATAATAACAAGAGGAGAAGAACGTATTTAGAGTTTTCATTTGCTTTCTTGGTTTGAGCCTTCTGCATTCAGAGAGCCTCCCCTAAGACCCATGAAGGCAAAAACCAGATTTTAAGTGAAAGGTGAGATTTCTCCTTCAACAAGCAACCACCTGCCCTCAGCTGCTTGGACGAGGCATTTTAAGCCTCTCTGGAGCCTGTACTACTGTAAAGCTACCGCAGTTAATTTCCGTGGAAGTGTTCCCAATTTACGCTGGTGTAAATAAGAACAGGATTAGACTGACAGAAAAACAGACAAAAAAACTACGAGAATAAAACACAGACATCCTACTATCATGATAGTGAGTAGCATTAGTGGATATTAGTAGCTCAGAATAAATAGATAGGACATAAAGGAACTATTTGTTCTTGCTGTTAAGAACCTTTCAGACTCCCACTTAGCTTGTATCTGTCAAAGACATTTTTTCCCCAAGAGTTTGTGAAACATTACCATAAATCTGTCCCATGTAGAGTCTTAATTGCCGAGTTCAAAACTAGGCTGACTCTGCCAAATGCGATAGCATCAGCTGGTGGCGTCATTTGTCATTGTTACAGGCAAATAAACCAGTGAGTTAATCAAAGGGGATGAAATATGAGGTGGTTTCATTTTTTGGAGTCCTGAATCCAATTCCTTCTCCTTTCTTCTCACCAGTCTGCACCAAAATGCCAACAGCACCAGCTGGCCAAAAGGCACTCATTCAAAAATCCATTGTAGACAACACATAGGCACATTCTCAACTGATAAAATCAAGGAGAAATGGGAGGAGATAATAGTAAGTAGGAGACAAAGAGAAAAAAACATTCTCTGGACAGTGCAGCTGAAGGAGATGAGCAGATAGGCAATCACTGCTGCTCAGACGGCATTTCGGTCCAAGGCCCCTCTGTATCAAACTGACATGAGGTCTCTCTGGAAGGACAGCATGGTGAAACACATTCTTTCAAGGGCCCCTTGGACTAGTGCATAAAATAAGCAGAGAACAAAATCTGAATGAGTCCGAGTGTTTGGGAATCCCGTTTGTTGGCAATACGTTGCCTGGAAGCTCAGATCTGGGCTTCTGCTAATCCTACGCGGATCCCAGCTGTGAGGTGCTCCTTGACCGCACAATCACTGCCCTTCTCCTGCAGACAGAAACAGGGAATCTTTGCTTGCAAATCTTTGCTTTCAATATGCCAGTGCTGGCCTTTAGCAGACTTAAAGTAGATGAGAAGATAATGTTTTTTGGTCAAAAGGTGTCCTGCTTATCTCCTTCTTAGATCCCTTTGGTGGAAAGACAGGAATTATCTACCAGATGGAGACCTAATGTATTTCATGTGGTACCTCAAACTGATAGAGCAGGCTCCCTAATGCTCAAGGGATTCAGTCAAAGGGTTCTCTTATCTCATACAGACTTCTAGCTTCCCTGAACCACTGTGAAGAAATGAAGTGGCCGGTGCCACACTGGAAGTCTACGGAGCGGTACAGGCACTCACAAATGAACAAAATGATGGGATTAGCATTTGAGCTGCCAGCTGAGTACATGCTCCTAGCCTGTTACAACTGCAAAGTAAATGTATTAGCTGAAACCTGTGCACCTTACAGTTGTCAATATGTGCCTTATGGTTGACCCCAGGACAGAGCTAAGGTCTTCCAAGTCCATGGCCAACACCAGCAAGAGCATCTCCCTCATTCTGAATATTTTGAAGGCATCTTCTCATACTTTCTTTTCCCCCTTAGTCCATCCCCCACTACCTCTCCTGGCAAACTTTACTACAAATCTAACCCAATAGACCTGAGCTTACATGTATTTGTAGAGAAGTGGAAGACTAAGAGCAAAACAGCTCTGTCCTCATCCTCCACCCAACTGCCCTTACCCCAACCACAAAAGCCCCAAAATCTTGCACATATAATAGTTCTCATTCCTCATGCCTTTTTCTCTTTCTTAATTTTCCCTCTCTTTAACAAGAAAATCACACTTTACTCTCATCATCCCTTGACCTGAAGTTTGTTCAGGTAGGATCAGAACAGATAAAGGGTGAGGACCAGATACTTCTCCACAACCAGCTGTGACTCCTTTAAACTCCATCTTCTTGGTATCTTCACATCCAGAGATGAGCAGGTGTAGCCCTGCCCAGGTGCTGCTCTCCTGATTGGGGGGTCAGATGGCACAAGGTGAGCTACTCAGCTTTGCACTTTGAGATGCCAGAAGAAAAAAGTTGTTTTCTTCCTCCATATATGTGGAATAGCCTCCTCAATAGCTGTGGAAGAGGTGGAGAGAACAGTGACATTCCCTTTGCTCAGAGCTCCCACAGTTTTTAGGACTTTTACCCCAGAACCCAACAGCATCTGTGAAAAAACCCAAAATGGTAATTTAAAGAAAAACAAAGTCGCCTCTCCCAGGGCTTGATCTTATGTCCTTTGAATTTGACCTCCTGTCCACTAATGTGTATGAAAATACCCTTCACAATGAAACATTTCTTCATAAGCAATTATCTTAATTTTTATTACACAGGAATTCCTTTTCCTGTCAGACGGGGTTTGGGTGAGCTGAGCGTGGCTCATGGCACCTCTAGTTCCTCCCAACAGATATCACGGTGGATGATCTCACAGAACGTGCATTTCCCCTCCACACAAGTTTCAAAATTGGACCACATCCCTACAGATTTCCTACAGCTTAGAAGGAGGGTCCATCTGATTTGTCCCTCCAGCTCAAGAAGAGCAGTGGCCAGACATGCTACAAGTTTTTAGGAAGCAAAAGATGAAACAGAAGAGAGAAATGCCATTGTAATAAACAAGTGGAAAGCAAATATACACTAGAAAGAAGGAATAAACTGCAAGAAAGAAGCAGCATGAAGGAAATTTGGAATAATAACTGGTACGGTAGTAAGTTTCTGCAGGTAGGACGTATGACCAAGATCTCCTCTGTTTGCCTAAAATGCACAATTAGCACACTGGCTTAGTGCATACAATAGCAGTTGGCCTCAGAGGTCGCATCATCCTACAAGGCTCAAGATCGTCTCCTTCACCACAAGTGAGGGATCCCACTGCTGAGTATCTTGAGCTGATGTCTACTGAGGATACTCATTGTATCCCCACATCTGGCATCACAGAGCATTGGTCATGGTCTCAGACCCCAGTGCCCTGTGCCAATGGCTCACTACATCGGCATGTTCCCATTCTGAAAGCAGAAACCAAACCAAAAACATGTGTCATCTTGCCAAAACTCACAACTCCACCCCAAATCTCATGACCTTTGAAATCTCTGATCCTAGAAGCAAGTCTTTTACCTCTACCTGGAAAGAATTCCGTAGTGGAGAGCATCCCGTCCCATACACCCATACAAAAAGAAAAATAGCACATGTTTTCATTCAGCCCTACCAATGAGCTCTCAGCCCCACTGAAGAGAGCCATTGTGGAGCGACTGCATTATAAAAGATGTTAAGACCTCTTCCAGACCATAAAATATGCAACAAAACAGAGTGCCAAATACCAGTCCTTTCCATGGCCCAAGACAAAGAGCCGCCCTGCAAAGCATTAATCCCTGCAGCTGCCTTGAACTATTCATGTCTCTCGGCTTTACGTAAGGAGCCATTCCATTCTGGCTACTGCTCTCCCCGAAACAGAGATTTGCAGAGTCTTTAACACAATTAAAGGTCATTTTGTGAACAGAGAACTCAAAGATTTGAATGGGAGACTGTGACTTCTTAGCAGAGAAGGCCAGACTATTTATTTTCAGTGGAGAGTAAATTTACCCAAAAATGCAGTTATGATTGTTTCTCCCTTACACACATCAACACCCCTTTCTTTTATCTAATAGCTTCATGGTTAGTATGTTCACTTAGAGTAGGAAGGACCCCGCTTCAATTTCCTCCTTTTCCTGAGGCGATCTGAACATCTCCCATCTTCCTGCCCCAAACCACCAGACCACAGGACAGAGCTACACAATTAAGCATTACCAAAGCCCAGTGGGTTGTCTTATTGAGGCCAGCTCCGCAGGAGAAGCGTGTTGTCCCGTGGGCCAGCCAGGGACCACGCACTACCTCCTACTGCTGGGGATGGCAGCACCCAGCTTCAGATGCCCCCCAAGAGAAGGTGACCTGTAGGAGACACAAAACCACCTGCAGAAATGTGGGAAGCATCATGGTTTGCTGAGGTCTGGGCAAAATATACTCCCAGTCTAGATACAGGCTGCAATGTGCCATCTGAGTCACCCTGTTATAGACCTCTGGTGGGATTTTTCATTTTCTCTTACTGACACTATTACATTTTTCATACATAAACATGAATATTGGGAAACCTAATCTACTGGCTAGACAGAGAAAGCCATAGTCTCTCCTTCTGTGGCAGAAAGGATTTTTAGGGTTTCGTCATACAAAGCTCTAAGAAGTAGATTTGAAGAACATCCTCTGCTGAATATCATATAACTTTGTGGTAGGACTGATTGCCTTAGAGTTTGGGTTTTGAAGCTGGACCCTCCACCGGTGGGGGAGGAAATTGCATCTAAGTTTCCTTCACTGTGGGTAAACACCCAAAGAGACGGGCCTTTGGATATAAGGCAGCTACCACTTCCACACGGCTATTTGGTTCTTTGCTTTTTGTACAAAGGTCTGAAAATAAAATGTTTTTCTTTAAACCAAAAGAGCATGTAGCTCGACACAAGAATGTTTTTTAATTTCTTGGGTTATTGAAAGAAAGCTAAAAATTTTCAGCTTGGCTGGAGCAAAACCTAAATTTTTTACAAATGTTTGGTTCTGTAACTAAGGCACACAAACAAACAAAAATCTGTTTCTCACAGCTCAGCTTCTCACCCCAATAAAAGGTCTTTCTCCAAACCACTAGTTTTCAGTGGGTATGAGATGCCACCTTTGGTGGTTTGCTTATTTGGAGGCTAGGAGACCTCTGCTTAAAAGCAACTAGAAGAAATCCCTCCTAGTGACAAGAAGCCTGTGTTTCTGGCACAAAAAGGAGGCCAAATGAGAGTCTGTGATGCTGCACTTCAGCTAGGGTAGGTCACTTAGAGGGGTCTAATAGGCAAAAGCTGCCACCCAGCAGAGTCCCTCTGAGGAGTCCCTCTGAGGACTTGTCCAAACCACTCCCCAGGGTGCCCAGCTGACATCTTTGGATGAGCACTGAAGCCTCCTGGGACAAAAAAAAAAAAACCTGCAAAACCACGAAGAGCTGGCAAGATTAAGCTAATTGTCCTTCCCTTTGAGCCATCGAAGTATTTTTAAATGGACCTTGAATAACAGAGCCCTCCTCACTTGTATTGTCCATGCAGTAGTTGAGAGCTTCTAGCCCCAGGCAGTGTCTTATGGACATCATTCTGAATAGGAAACAATAATACAGTTGTCTCATTACTGAAGGGACTTATTTTCCTCACCGTTCAGGTTCCCGGCTGTCCTGAAGCCCCTAATGGTTCTGGTGCCCTTACTTCCAAGTGCTCTGATGAAGTACTACCAAATCCTGGCTCCCAAGCCCATCCCACACCAGTTTTATGTGACAGCAAACCCTCAGTTTAGAGGTTCCCAGAAGTTTAATGTGCAGTGACCGAAATAAACTGCCTGTTTGGTGACCCAAAATGGCTCGGACAATTACATATCCATTGGGACTCTCAGAGCTGCTGGGTGCACGGAAACTAGTCTGTACTGAGCCGTCAGCTGTGAAAGCATTTTCATTAATGAATATGTGAATGAACTGGGAGGAAAAAAATCAGGTCAGTGTTTTTCCAATGTTTATGGCATTTGCAATCTAAATTTTTGGGTAAGCTACTGACAGCAAGCTGGACACAACAGCAAAATTTCAGGTTTGTTGGGGTAGGCTCATCCCTCCCGCGCACCAGGTCCAGTGGGGTTAGAGAAGATGTTACTCCAAACACCCAAAATAGGGGTTATTAAATACAGGCTGCTTTATACTGTCATGTGTCAGTGTAGCCAACTGTAGCAGTATATTAGGTAACCTGGTCTTAGAGTGGAGCCACATCTAGGGTTATATATCGGCAATTTGAAAAAAGCACCTTTCGGAGTCTTTCATCAGCACTGTCAAAGGGCTATTGAAAAGAGGACATAAAAAAGCAAAACAACCCCCAAACAGATATATTTTAAGATGTGCTGAAAGGATGGATTTTGAACTTTACAGATGAATAAATTGGGGTGGCAGACCCAGTGAAGCCTGTTTTCGTGAAGATTTTTCCCCTACAACACACCCACACTGTCGCAGGCTGGAAAAGACAAGACACATGCCGTGGCTGTCGCTGCCCTACGCACTGCCCAGCAGCAAAGGGGTTGTGGCACTGCCAGCACAGCATCTCACCAGGGGTGGAATCCAGGTGCCTCCTCTCCCTCCCATCAGTTTGCACAAATCCATTAAAAACCAAACAATCTATGAGATCACCTTGCCTTTGTCAAATTTGGTTGACCAAGTGATTCAGGTGAAGGTAATAACTGGATAGCAGAGAGGCCGCTGATGAAAGGGAAAGGACCAAAGAGGGTACAAAACATACCCAGGATACTTGGAAAGATCCCTGGGCTTTGAGACGGTTACCAGTTAAAAACCACAGGCAATGTGACTTGAGACAGACTTGTGCAACAGGCTGCTTCAGAGCGTGCACGCTGCTGAAATCCCCAGTCAGGGACACATTTCACTAATATTTCACTGTCTTGCACCAACCCTCTAGCCTGCTCTATCTGAATTTACAGGAATGTAGGCTTGAACTGTGCTCAGCTACAAGCCCAAACTCAAACTCTGGTAGTACAGGTGCTGGAAACCAGGACCAGGCTTTGAAACTGTGGATAGCGTAGACCTTACTTAGGCAACTTCAAGCAGAGGTGCAAACCTCCCATGCAAAGTGGAGATGCTTTCTACGCCTCACCCGCTCCCTTCCCCTGGCTAATTCTCCACGTGCTCCAGAAATGCATCAACCAAAGGCACTGTTAATACTCTGTGGCAGAGGGTCAATCTCCAACCTCCACAGCCCAGCTCCTCTGGTTTTTGGGGTTTGCTGGGCAGTTGAACACCTATAAGCAAGAAATCACTCCATGCTACCATGGGGAAAGCAGGACTTGAGCTACCCCTTGAAATACTCTTGAAAGACAAATGCTGATGCTCAGGGGGGAGCAAGTGAGGGTGTAAACCCCATGGATTTTTCACCCAATCATGAAACCAATTCCAAGGTAAAGTTCAACCACCAACACTCAGAGTGGGAAATGTTTCAGCCACTTGGGTCTTGGGCTCCTGAGCTGTGTTTGCCTTTCCTTGGCTTTACCTTCTTGCTGCTCTCCTTGTTCTTGCTACCCCTCCTTGTTTTCCCCTTCCCCAGTCCAATCTCTCTTCCCCAACAACTCTCCTGTTTATCTCTCAGCTGGGTCCTTTTCATGGCCTTTCTTCGCCTGGGAGAGAAACGAAAGGCTTTACGCCCAGTCTCTGGGCTCATTCCTGCACAGCAAACAGCAGCGGTTCCCACAAAATGGGCTGCTCTCCTCTCCAAAATCACAACCCAACCTCCTTCATAGAGGAGGACAGATCCATCCCAGCTCACGGCGTTCAGCCCAGATGCACGCTGCGGGGTCAACACGAGCATCGCTGGGAAAACCCTGACCCAACGTTGCTCTGTTATTAAAATGTGCCTCGCACTCAGCCAGCAAAGCCCTGCAGACTGATTTGGGTGCGACAACTGTTGCTGCTGCTGCTGAACATTTCGCAAATATCTGATGATACAGCCCCGCTCCTACAGGCACCATGGTATAATTAGGCAAAAGCGCGATGGAAGGAAAGATAAAAAGAAAACACGGGTAGATTTGGCACACAGCCTGCTGCTCTCTTCCTTTGCTTATAATATGTAGAAGAGAGAAAAAGCAGAGGAGAATGAAGGATTTTTTTGTGTGTATTTGCAGTGCACGCAGGCCTTGCAGTATTATGAAAGGCTAATTTGATGATCTGCAGTTTTACATTCTGTTCTTCCCAAGATTTGTGAAGAAGTACATGGGATAGGCAAAAAACACAGTGCAAGGGGACTCTAAATCTCTCTCCAAAGACAATTAACTGTTATGATTATTCACTAATAATGAGTTTGTGTTTGCAAACTAGCCCGACCGCAGAATATGTTAAACACGTTATCATCGGCTCCGAGCTCGGTGAAACCTGATAGTGCTTCAAAACAGACCAGGTTCCTCGCTGCGAGCAGCATTGCTTGCTTTTTTATCTTCTGCCTCCAAATTTCAGTATTATTTTAAAACTATAATTGAATTTCAATCCTCTGTGTGTGTGTGTGTGTGTGTGAAGAAAGGAAACACTTCTCCCAAGATTTACTGCATGTCTGTTACTGTGTGGGCTGTTTTGACTCTGCAGCATAGCAGAGGCCATGCAAACCGCGCGCTATTGGAATCAGTTCAAACTTTTACAGTCCTTCAAATTGGGGCTGGAGCCGGAGAGGAAATACTAAAATCCTGTATATACAACTTCTGTCTGTGAGGGGGAGAGAAATTCCATGAAAATTAAGAACTCAATGATGTATAAATTTATATTCTGTTTAAAGGGTGGGTTGGGTTTTTCTTTTTTCTTTTCTTTTTAGGGTCTTTTTTTTTTTTCTCTTGAAGAAACAATTGAACTCTTATATAAGGAAACCTAGGATCTTTAAATAACACTGGGTCCTGCGAGCTGGTAGTAGAATAGGGGCTCAATCTTTTTAAGCCAAGCCATCTAATTAGCATGTGAGCCAAGTTTTATGAAGGTGAGTCAGTTCAGACGTGTTGCTCCTGAGAAAGCCAAGCCAATTTCTTTTAATGGCATGTGCTGTGAGAATTAAACCAGATTCTGCAACCAGCATATTGTCCTTCCCGGCCGCAAACAGCCACCGGTAGGCTACAGTCAACAAGCTCCTGCCCAGCAGGGACCTGCAAGCACCATGGCCAGGATGGAAGGAAGAGAGGATTCAGGATGCTTTTAGCACCCTCTGATGGTTGCACAGCCTTGCCCCAAAGAGCCTTTCAGTAGACAAAAAAAATCAAATATAATAACCGCATCTTGGGGTTTCCTATCCCGCCAGCAGGATGCCTGGTGCCTGGTACCCCACTGGCCCCGCTCCGCCAGTACGGTCCTAGCACAGCACCGGTTTTGGAAACACGGATGCCGTGACCCACCCTCGGTGGCTTTCCAAAGGGATCTCGCAGCCTCCCTGGCTTCTGCGCACAGTTCTCATCCAGAAGGAAGCTGCTCTAACCAGGACTATTCCCATATTGTTTCCATTACATTTTTATGACTGTCATGTGGACAGGGGAAAAAGGGAGGCGGGGGGAGACAAATAAGAGAAAAAGAGAACCAGGACGTCAAGTTCTGCCTTTGAGGAGGGAGCTGACAAAAACGTGATGGTCAACTCCCTCTAGAACATACTTGCAGACACTGAAAATGTGAGTGAGCACAGGCAGACCCACAATGGGAAGGACCAAATACTTCTTCAAATGCAGTTTTACAGCCCCTCTTGCAAGCAAGAAGGCTACAACCTCAGTCCCCCTTCCTTTTTTGGGGGTTTTTTTTTTGGCCTGGGCAATTTGCTCTGATCACACAGGTCAGGAGAAAGTAAGCACAGCGATTTGACAAATTGCTTTCTGCCAGGAAACCCTCGCGCAGCCCCAGCGGGATGCGATGCTCAGCCCTTCCCCAGCCAACACCACGTGCTTTTGCTCCACAGTTGACACCGCATGACCCCGTGGGTCACAGCACCGCGATGGGCATGTCGCAGCAGGGCCCAGCACCATGGCTGTTTGCAGCTCATATCCGCAGGACCACACACACCGATGTGTGTCCCCAGATCCTTGCTGGCTGCTGGCGTGGACCAAACCATCCCTGTGACAAACATCTGACCCTGCTAAGCCCCATCTGGAAAATGGGATCATTTTATTTCAGTATGGGTCCCTCAGCTGGCTGGTGCTAATGGGTTAAATTGCTGTGGCTCGGCCCCAGGTTGATGCCACCATGCTGGAGCAGGAGAGCTCATCTCTCTTACCCCACACCAGTGTCCATGCCACTAGGGTCTGCCTCTGCTGTGCAGGTCTCTGTCGGTCCCTGCCCTTCCTCCACATGCTGAAACACTTCTGGAGTTTGTCCTGCTGCCAAAGGGGAGAAAAATGGGAATCTTGCAGAATTTGTCAGTGAGATGGAAGTTTGCTAACCTGGTCAGGGCATGAAAGGCAGAACTGAAGACGTCTTATTCTGTCAAGAAACGGGTGGTGATATCGGGACTGGCTATCAAAGGAAGAAAGAAGAGAGACAGATGAAAAAGGAAAATAATCTTCTCCAAGTACTTTTACTTAGTAAAAACCCTGCGCTGAATGCAAGCTCTTTCTATAGCTGGTCCTCACTGTGGTATTTCTTAAGAGTTGTGTCTGAGCACCTCACCTTAATTTTCCAATATCTCCTGAAATCAAGTATGTACGGTTATTGCCTTTGTGTCAGGGTACACACAAGATTCAAAGCAACATATCAACCACAGCAGCAACCACATGCAAAGTGGTTGCATCCAATAGTCTTACAACATGTCAATAAGGGCCAGGTGCACATAACTAGGGTGGATTATCTTGGCCATGTATGGGCACACGTCCATCAGCATTGTTTTAACCTTTCCCCAGAAAATGTCATTTTTGTCACAGAAATTTTTTGACCACAAGCAAACCATCAGACCTAAAATGTGAATCACAGTGCTTTATGGGAGCTCAGGTTTTCTCTTGGGGTTTCCAGGGTCAGGAGGCACAGCCAAACCATCTCCACAAATGCACCATGAGAACAGCTTTCAGTCAAAAAGGAGATAAAACCAGGTGGCAGAAACAAACCAAGATGGAAAAAGCAAATTACCACTGCCACTTTCAGCTGCAACATTTTCAATTCTGTTTTGACAGACCCAAAAAGACTTTTGTTTTCATCAAAAGTTTCTGCAAAAGAAAAATCACTTTCAGGCAAGGACCCATTGTTTCCTTCCTTTCTGCTGAGTGATGACAGATCTCGCAGAAGCCCTAAGCATAGGTGAAGTAGGAGAACCACATAAATACAAGCTAATATGCATCTATACTTCCTTCCCGTGGAATACCATAAACCCTTGTAAATTCTGCAACGTGAGCAGCTGGGTCAGAGGCAGAGGGGAACAATAAACAACGTAGGAAGCGATTGCTAGCATTGCTGGAGAAGCTCCTGGAAACCCCAAGAGCAGGGTCCCCTGTGGTGCTGTGGGCTGTGTACTGAGTTCATGTGGTCCCCAGGCCAAACGGATTATGAGAAAGCAAGGAGAGGTGGAATAGCTGCTGCAGGGTCACCTAACACATCCGTGGCAAAGCCATGCTCTCCATCCCCTCACACCCTGTCTGGACACCTGTGTGCAGACACCAGAATAAGTCAAAGATGGGCAGCAACCTCTCGCTCCCACAGTTTGTGCCTCTTTTTCCATCCTCATGCTCCATGATGGCTGGAGAGAGTGGGACAGGCTTCGGTATATTTTTTTAAAAGCCTTCCAGAGGTAGAGAGTGCACCACCTCTCCAGCTGAGTGACTTATGGTAGGAAGAGGCATCTCTGAATGGAAATATCATGGTTTCGTCTCATGCTTGCACCACTTCTTAGGGAAAAAGTAAAACGATTGACTTCGGGATCTCTCACCAATGGCTTGTGTGTGGTTCCTGAAGCATCGGCACAGCTCCTTCCTCAGTCGTTAGCAATTTCTCGGCATCCTTTTGGATGTAGCACAAAGGCAGCGTGACTGCACCACACAATGTCACGTGGACTCAATCTCTTGGGCATCATCGTGCTCATGTGCTGCCACCTAGGACGTGCCGGCAGGGACATCGGCTGCCCAGGTTGCCCTGCGGCTCTTTGTTGGGACTACACAGCCCACTCTGCCCCAACACCCCAGGGCTGCCACAGGCGCCAGCCACCGTCAGGCCAGCTGTGATGTGTCTACACATCTCTGCTCCCTAGGTAGTCATCTCCTAAAAAAGCTCATTTAGGCCACAGAATGAAAGCTGAGAAGAGACACGGTTGCTGTCTATAAATACATCAGGGGCAAGCACCAGGGAGGCAGTTGAGCTATTGAAGCTAAAAGACAATGTTGGCACAGGAACAAACGGGCATGAAGAGGCCAGGAATAAATTAGGCGAGAAATTAGAGAGAGAAGACAACCCTCTGAGAAGCTCTCGCCTGGAACAGCCTTCCAATAAGGACTACAAGACACAAAGCGCTTTTCTGTCAGATGGATCTGACTAAATTAATGAAGATGTGGGATGGACGTGGGGTGGCTGTATGTCACTGCTGCCTGAAACACAAAGGGTCACAGCGTGCATCCAGGTGATCCTTCCTAGTCCCATTCTTGAATGTGTAGGTACCACTATGCTAGACATGTAGGCAAATACAGAAATATAGCTATAAATGTTAGATTTGATCTAAGCTGCCCCAATCTCCCATCAAAGTGTGCATGTTTGGAAATGTAGCTAAGAGAAAAAAGCCCACTATAAATTTTTTCATGAGTTTGGCCATTTTTATTAACTGTTTTGTGCTGGTGCCCACCAGGACTCTAATGCAAAACATGCTGATGAGGAACCATGGTCCCTACGCCACAGTGCAGGTCTTCTCCAAAGTGCAGGTGAAATTGGAATCCACCCCCTTGACAAGGAAGGGGTAGGACTAGACTGCTCATCCTATGGAAAGAGGTAAGGAAATGGCGTGATCCATCCAGAAGACCAGATGGAGAAAACCAGTAAGACTTACCTTTGCTGCTGTCAAGAGCCTCTAAGATAACACATCCTGCCATCAGTGGTTGCCACCACCACATCATGCCCCCAGCCCTCCACAGTCAAAGGTGGAAGTGAAACAAAGCCTAATGTGGAACAGAGAGCTCCTTCCCTTTGCACTGAGAGAGGAAGGAAACCCACAGTGCAGCCCCAACAAAGCGGCATTGGGCACGGCCATGGTGCTGGCAGCCCATTGCAGCCTTGCAGGCTGCTGCCCCTCCTCACCCCCAGCATGGGCAGTGCTAGCAAAAGGGATGCAACCCCCTGAAATATCACTGCCCCAGCCTGGGGTCTGATTTTCCACCTTGGCAGGAGGAGCACACTGGCATCCTCAGGGCTTTAAACAGGTTTACGAGATCCAGCCTGCACAGATGGGGTCTCCCTCGGTGCCATGCCTGCTGCAGGGCTCCCCAGGGAGCCTTTTCACCCCATGTGTTGCAAAGCCAAGTGTGGGCGAGGAGGTGGGCAGAGATAGCTGCAGTTCGCTGCCTTGTTCATGCATACAAATTGGGGATTTATGGCAGCTGAAAGGGGAGAGACCAGCTTTCCCGAGGAGCTCTGAACACTTCCCACCACCCTCAATACCAACATATGACTAAGTAATAGCATCTACTGGAGGGAAATTGTAGGTGCTCCAAAAAACATATTCATTATATATTTTTTTCTCCTCCTCAGGCCATAAGAAAGCTCTGGTTTAGCAGCTGGAGATTTGCCAAAAGCCAGCCCCCGTTATAAGATCACACTTTTGAAAAGATTGCAGAAAAAGGTTTGTACGATGCATAAATGTATATGATAGATGGGTTCCTTGACATCCCTGAGATAACCTGAGTATAGCTTAGATAACTCAGGTACTGTAACTCAGATTCATTCTGTAAACACTTCTAGGCTGCATTATCTTTCAAATCTATTTTACTCAGGCTATATTATCCCAGTCATCCCAAATGACAGCCAATAAACCCTTCCTACCACACCCCATATCATATGTTCCCTATATACTTCATATTTAACAAAGCTCGCTAGGGATGTTTTAATCTGATTGTTTTAAAAAAATACGTCTAGAAAGCCCATTCAGGGCAGATGGGTGGGTGAAAGGCCTAATTACTAAACTTATAATTCCTATATAGCTCTCAATTCCTCTCTGCATTTAGGTTCAATCCTGGGAACGCTGTTACAGAGCATAGCACGCGTTGCGTGTATTTTTTCAATAAAAATCAATGGCTCTTCTCACAGGCACAGAATCAGCTTACATAAAACCCCACAAGCTCTTCTTCTGGCCCACTGTCTTCAAGTATTTTTAGGATCTTTCTGACCATTGGAGACTCTGAAAATGTGAGCAATTATATCAGGTTTAAGAGATGTTGGATGGGGGACTATCAGGAGAAGAGCCATTTCATGTAACTCTTCTGATTCCCAGAGAACCACAGAAGGCTCCACCACATCTACAAGTGCATCTAGAGGAAAACAACTGACTTTAATTCACTTTAACAATGGAGAGAAATGCACTCTTGAAGCTGTGCAATAATCAACCATGCAATAGCCCATGTATTACAAGCTTAATACTTACTCCAAAAACATTTTCACCTCAGATGCACTTGGTTTGCAGACTTCAGGAACATGCTCCCACTCCTCCCAAGGGAGACGAAGGCAGGGGATGTTTGGAAGTCCTCTCCATTCTGCATTGCCCAAAGGCGTTTGCCCCCTCACTGCATTCCCTGAAGGAGCATAGCACGAGCCCAGGAGCTAACCCCACACTTGTGAATTGAGACCGTCTTCCCATTCCAACACACGGCTCTCGCACATTTTTGTTTCGAAATGAAACGGTGTTAAGGAGGCCTTTGGGAAATGAAACAAAAATGGCGTTTTATTTCTTCTTTTTTTTTTTTCTATCCATCACTTCTCCTCAAGACCTCAAGTCCCAGGACATCCTGCCTGACACAATCCAGAGCTGGCCCCTTCAGGCTCTAAATGAAGTCACAGCTTCAGGGTTTCCAGGCAGAAAGTTCACTGAAAGGGCCATGGGAGGGGTTTTGTCCTTTCTAAGGAGGATGAGAAGTTACATGAGAAACCTGGATGCTGGTTGCAAAGGTAGGAACTCAACTCTTTGAGGAGCAGGAGAAACCCATGAATAATTTTTCTTCTTGTGCCCATATGGATGGTGTTTTAACAAGGTATAGCTTAATTCAAAAGTATTCACAGCAGCTCACAATAGTGACAAGAATAAATGAGCCATGACATTTCACTCCAACAGCAGTAGATGGGGAATTCACAGATGGGAATTCGTGAAATCTATGAATTCCCTGCAGCCCCCTCCTCTCTCTGTGTTCGTCTGAAAGACTCATTTTTCAGTTCCCTGTTATAACACAGGAACAGCCTCCCCTCACTCACCAGAGAGCTACAAGAACATGAGGTGCTTAAATATTCTTGCATGGGAATATTTCTTATGTACCCAAAGAACATCCCTCCTCCCTACCCTCCCGTAAAGGATAAAAAGCCCCAGCTCTGCCTAAGTAAGAGCCTCAAGAAGGAGGAAAGGAGGTGATCCCTTCACGCTTTTTGTACCTCAGAAGTACAGAAGCATAGGAGGGGCACACACTGCAGCTAAATGTGCTTCTATTTCTGGAGGTATTTCTCCTCTTTATGATCACGCGTCGCTTCGCTGTCACTGTGCAGGGACCTCAGTAGATGTATCTGCCATGTCTTCAAGCATAACTCTTGGGAGCTATGTGAAGATTCACAAGTCCCTAAGTTTCAACCTCAATTTTCTCGCTTTGCTTATCGTTCAGATGCAGTAAGAAAAAGGGATCCACCTTGAAACCCAATGACAGCAAGTTAGCCCATTTCACCCCGCCTCAAAGCAGGCAGGAACATGCAATCTGGAAATCGTCATCACCTCGTAAAAGTGGCCACTTACTTTGAGGACCCAATAAGTCAGAGTTAGCTTCATAAGTGAAGCTTGGCACAGCTTTCGTCCCAACTTTCCTATATGAAATTTTAGGCTTAACACCTTTTTTCCTGCAAAATTTCCTTTTGAGCATTCAACTATTTTCCTGCTAAAGTTTGCCTTATGCTGAGATATGAAAAGCACAGATTTTGGCTAAAAATGAGTCACTGAGGTCAGAAAGTTTCTACAGATCTCATAAACTCCACAGCCTTAAGTGATTTAAGGCTACAACCCCAGGGTTTCTTTTGGGCCAGCCTTTGACCAAACTGGGAATTTGATTGCCCACCGTTCAGTTCCCAGTGGAGACTGTCACTTCAGGAGATATTTTACAATTTGAGATCGATTTCAAGATGGTGGCTCTGACAGAAGCATCTATTGTGTTGCATGGACCATTGAGACAAAGGTTGTTGCAGCAACAGAGTTCTGACAGCCATCCACACGATGAAGCAGTGCAAAAAGGGAGGAGTGGTCCCTCTGCGGGCCCCTCTCCTAGGTTTCTGGTCCTCAGCATCATAGGCTGCTGGCTTCCCATGCCACACTCATGTTGCTCCATTCCAGAGCACTGCAAGTTCATTTTTACAAATCTTTCACCATTTCCCTCTAAAACCCCCTCCTCTACCTGCTGAAAGGTGGTTTCTTCGCCTCGTGTGTTGGGATGCAGAGGGGCACCCACCCCAGCTCAGCCACCTGGGAGCCGGCAGCCATGCAGGACGCCAGGGCTGCGGTTTCCAGCACAACAAAAATAACATCAAGACTATCAACCTATTTCAGGACCGTTGCCTCATGCAGGGCAACCCAGCCAAACTATTCCAGGCTGCTACTGTACTTGCTGATGGATGCTGCCTGCGTGTGCCCGGCATACTGTACATTCCCTTGTAAGGGCTTGCCCCATTCCCTGCTATGCTCTGAGTTGTCATCTGGCCATTTGCCCCACACCTGCTGATGGGAAGGTCCCCACGACACCCACTCTTGAAAAACCTTGCCCGAGGCTCTCCTGGGAGCTCCCTGGCAGGTTACGATGACTTCAAATTGAAGGAGGTGCTGAGCTGAGATGGTGCATTGTGGTCCTGCAGTGCAGGGTCACAGTTCTCCGGTCATGCAGCATCCCATGCAGCCGACACATGCTTCTCACTAGGAAACTGCTTTAAAAATCACTCCTACGCTCATTAGGTCTTCTGCAGTCAGCTAGAGCCCGAGACTAGGGCATCAGAGGAGGGAGGTAGATGTGAGAGCTGGGTCCAACACGGGATCGCCTCCTCAGGTCTACGTCAGAGATCCTAGAGTTGGAGCTTTGCTCAGGGTTTATCATCACTGACATCAGCTATTTATAACAGCAGAACCAAATTTTTACAAGGGGCACAGGGGCGCTTCGATCATCACTCGGGAGCGGGATGGCAGCAGGCTGTGTTGGTGTAACACCTTGAGAAATGGGATTCTGGGCCACACCAAGGTCTGCAGGGATGAGTAATAGTAATGAGGTAATCTTGGAAGAGAAATAGTTAAAAGCTGGTGGATATGAGGATTTCTGAGAGTCAAAACATTTCAGATCTCAACACAGAGTGCTAAGGACTGGGGCTGGAATTCATCCTATCCAACTGTATTTTTAATAAGATGTCTCACTGCCCTGTGTTTTCTTTACAGCCTGTGAAGGCGATTCAAACTCTAGGTCTAGGGCAACTCATCTCTCTCTATTGACTTCAGAGGGAACTTAGACCAGATGCCACTTCAAAGTTAAGGACCTGAGTTAGTGGGTCAACCTGAGCTGAAACCTCCAGTTTACCACCAAAATGAATAGAGCTCCTACACAAACGTCCCCATAACACATTGAACCTGATGTCTGCCAACACTGGCCTGTGGGAAACCCCTCAAGAGCAGGGAGGAGGATGTGGCCTCCATGGCCAACCAGCCTGCTGAGTCTCTCTGCTGAAATGGGTGGTCATACCCAAAATTACTCCCATGGAGGGGATGACTTCTTGATTTTGAAAGCTCTCCACCAACAGCTTGATTGAAAATGTCCAGAGATGAGGGAGTCCCTGATGCAAGCCTTGCAAGCCAACAGATTGGCTCTGAACTTTCTTTGGGGAACGGAGCAACCCCCTCTGAAGTTACACACTTAACCTCAGTAATACAAATGTGTGGGGTTTTTTCCCATCTGCCTTTTTGCCCCACTGAAAGCACAGAAGACACAGTGCTTAAATAGTATTTCACCTGTCCTCCTCTTCCTCACCATGCTCCCTTCAAAATCTGCCCTGTATACAAGCTACTCTCTCCCTCTTGAGCTTGAGGCACATCTCCTCCAGCGGCCTGCATCCACCAATGATATTGGGCACCTAAAAAACGCATAGCAGGCACTTTCAACTCAACTCAAAATTCACATCCCTAAAATTCACACAGCTGCTGCTTGCTCCATGGTTCCCACTAGCAAAGTGCCTACCTGCCTGTTTGTGGGCACCGTCTCTCTGTAGCACTGCTTGTTCCTCCTGTTTCAAGGCTTTTCCTTATGAGAAAACATTTAAATACCAGATTTAAAAATAAGCATGATTCTTACTATGCAATGCACATCAAGCTAAAGAGCAGCATGAGTATAGAGAGCCACAGCCCTCCCAAAAGACTCAAGACACATTTTGGCATTGCTCATTTCTCACACCACGCACAAAGACAGTCACAGTGCTGTCAAACTCTTGGGTTTTGCTCTGGAAATGGATCCTTCATCAACGCAAAGCACAGCAGCCGTAACAGCTCATGTCACGGGAGGCACCGAATACCTGCCGTGAGCAGCAGGAGCGGACGTGGCCACGCACGGAGGCAAGCTTGCAGCAGGAGGTGCTGCCTGCTGCTCCAGTGACCCGCAGCCATCTTGCACTGGTATCTGAGGAGCTGACAATGTGACTAATTGACACTTAAGCACGAGATTTTGCATCCAAGGAGCATCATTTGCTGCAAAACCTCCTTCCCATTTGCCACCCGTGGGGGTAAGTCAATCAGGATAGTTAAGCGTTCAAAACCAACAGAAGCTCTGCAGCTTTTTGGCAGCAATGCGTCCCTGCAATACTGCTTCCTGACATGCACAACCTTCAGTCAAAAGCACCACTCAACACTGGGCACCTTCAAAAGTTCACCCAGCGATCCCGAGCCAGCTCACTGCCCCATCGCCCCACGTTTAGATGGACCACTTTGCAAAACCTGGAAGCTGTTCCCTTGACCGATCAGATAAGGCTGCTGCAGGATCCAATTTCTCAGCAATGCTCCTGGCCTGCAGCTGAAGCAATTCCTGCAGTAGCCCGGCCTGATAAAACTGCTGCTAGATTCCTCCCTTTTTGGCTGAAGATTTAATTTGAGATCTAGTATCCCACTGTGCACTCCCCCAGACTTCCAAAATGTTCTCCTCTAAACAGCCTTCCCATTTTGCGCTGCCAGGCTTTGCACATCTGGAGTCCAGACTTCATTGTCACTGACCCAGGACTCACCATAGTTCTCCTCCTCCAGCTCAAAATTAAACACATACAGTCATCCTGATCTGAGCGCAACCCTTCTGCCAGGTGGTGTCAGCATCCCACAGCGCCAGGTCCAACAGCTCATATTCACTTTTAAAACAAAACACCCCCAGCTCAAGGCACCCATGCTGAATTTCTAGGAACCCCAAAAAACCTCCACTGTGTCCTTAGTAATCACTACAGCCTCTCCACCCACATCAGTCTGAGGATGAAATCCGCAAAAATCTATTATCAGGCTTCTTATTTCTCCCTGAGGTGGAAAAACCCCAAAATAGCCCGTGGAAGTGGACTGTAACGGTACCCCCGCAGAAGCATTGGCAGTCACTGGTTAAGTCCCCACCAGTGGGAAGCCTCTGCAGGCGAATGTGCTGGTGGGTGTAATTTCTGTTCCCCGCCACATAAGCCCATGCACCATTTGGAGTCACGGAGTGGTTAGGATCAGGCCACGGAGGCCAGGCTGTCTCCAGCCCTGTAGGAAGTGCAAGAACCACCCTCTCCTCTGCTTTATTTATTTCTGAGAAAGTTACCCAGCTCCATGCCTGCCTTGTGCAGGGTGTCTTCTGCATGTATGTCACCCTGCCCAGAGCCATCACGTAGACCTCTTGCAGCTGTAGACCCTTAGGATGGCACAGGACCAGAGGAAGAAAAAAAGATCCACGTTATATAGCCGCTTTGCTCTAACATAAAAACTCTCCCCTGATCCATATTCTACTTGTGCAACCAGTTTTGAATTTGTCTGCAGCTTCTGGTGACTTTCAGGGTGTCACATTCAGGAGAGTAAACTTCTGGCAGATAAAGCTCTTTCTTTTGCCTCACCAAGATGAATCCCTTTGTTTACGGAGCCTGTCCCCATCCAGACATCCAGCTTACGCAAGAAAAGAAACTCTCCAGGTGCAGTTTCTCCTGCTCCTGATTGAGAAGAACACCCTCATCTTCTTCATCTTCTGCTCTGAATCATCAAGTGTAAATTAGCAGTAATGTTGCCCACAAGGAAGAGCCTGGAGGAAACATAGACTGGACAGATGTTCTGCTTTCAGAAGAGAGCAAGTGATATATATGCAAGAGCAACGGGTGCTGTGAGAGGAGTGAGACTGCTATCTAGCAACCCTTGGAGGAAAGGGTCAGGACCAGCTACTGTCAGCTTGATACTATCAAGCAAAAGAGAGAAGCACAGGGAGACCTGAATCCATCCTTAAAAAACTCCTTCCTCTAGCATCACCTAACCTGACCCTTGCTGTATTAAAAATATAATCATTTTTGCTCAAATCTTGAATACTGAGGTCCAATTCATCACTGGACACTGTGATGGGTGGCAGAACCACGTCCTGTGCATGTGTCTCTCCTCTTTAGCAGGCACCTAGTGTATCTCAGTGAATCCGATGTTGACAAGATGGGTTTTAACATTGTAGAGCTCTTGGGTGCCTGAATGACAGCGCTGAAGAATGACATCTGCTGCTGCTGGAATGGGCACTTGTTCAACACTGACTCAAGAGAGGAAAATGCCACTTACTGAACCTCCAATACTTGTTTCTCAACAACCCAAAGCTCTTGGAGGTCTCCCATCTAAATGCTAACCAGGCCCGTTGCTGCGTGGCTTTTGGGACCTCACAAGAACAGGCGCAGTATGAGGACGCTACGCTATCTGGGGCAAACCGGGAGACAGTCAATTTATAGAAAGACCCTCCTGGATTTTTAATAGGCTAATACTGAATGTTTTATTTGAGCTCTCCTGCTTCAAATTTCAGCTGTCGGTGGGTCGGTGCATAAAATACACAGGTTTTGTTTGTGTGCATTCGTGTCTGAGTGTGGTGCTTTGAGCCAGGGGGTCTGTGACCAGCAGGGAAACAAAAGAGAGGAGGAGGAAGTGGCTAGTCAAAGGAAAAAGATATTGTTACCTTCACACACATTTTAGGGTGGTAGTTTTCTCCTGGCATCACCTCCCAAGGTCTCAGTCTGCAGTCTGCTCTCAGTGTACTTGTTCAGGCAAAAATCCATGGTCAGAATATGGGATTTCATCTGTGTTCCCCACCAACCCACCCTGAAACACTCACTCAAAATAAATTATGCCAAAGAGAAATCCTCCCTAAGAATTGTGCACGAATTAGCATCCTGCGGGGACCTCTTTAACCCGCCCCCGTCCTACCAAAGACCCACACCGAGCTCAGGTTTTATGGGACAGAGCCACAGGCACTATCCTCATCAGCTGGGGAAATGAGAAACCGAGCCTTGATCCTGCCAGCTTCTGAGCAGCCTGGCCTCATCCAGCAAAGCAGTTAAGTATGCGGCTTATGCTACAGCTTAACTGGCTCGAGATGCCTGGCTAAAGGGCCTCGGAGAAGAGCAAAATAGCGCTTGGCGTATATTGTGCATCCATCTGTCTGTCACTGCCCTCTGCCGGGGAGCGTGGCAGCTTCGGGACCCCGCGTGTCCAGCGTGGTCACACAGGCCTGGGACATGAGTGGTGTGAGCGTGAGGCAGCGATGCTGAGGATGGAGAGGGGAGGATGCAAACCTGCACCCGTTTTCAGGCAAACTTTACCTCCCTCCCACACCACACAGGGAAGATGAAACGCAAACCGGAGCAGTGAGCGATGCCGCGATGCCGATGTACCCACACATGAGAGCCCGCCTAGCTGATGCAGACACCTATAACATCCATAAATTATAAACACACTGAGCAGTGTAAAATTAATATTAACTTGCCTTGAACTCCAGTATAACCTTACTAAAATAGTGTAGCTCGCAAGAACATGCGAGTGCTTTGTAACACTGATGGCATAGCCATAGTTGCATATATACGTCAGCACTGTGATCACCAAAAAGACAGATGGAGATGGTGTAGGTGCACTTAGGAGGTAACAAAAATTGCCAAAGGGATGCCAAGATAAACACAAGGGTCTGCAAAAGGCAGAGCATCCCCCCAATACACAAGGAGAATGGCTGGCAAGACAAAGGAAGCAAGGTGAGCCGTGTCAGGAGCAGAGGAACACACAACCACCAACCCCCTTCCCCTTTTTGGGATTGGGCAGTAGCATAAAAACATCAGGCATAAATGGAGAAAAAAGAAAACAAGCAGTTTGATTGTGACTTGCTCTCTCATGGCTGGTCACCTTGACCTGGGTGACCAGGAGCCACCGAGACTGCAGCCACCGGCACTCACTGCACAGCATCCATCAGTAATGGGTTTTTACAGCTAATGTATATAGTATTGCTGGAGACTGAGTCTTGTATATGCAGTGATGCTGATTAACACAGTGGAAGAACTGACCATCAGCAAGAAGCCTGTTGGGAATTTAGCAAAGTCTAATTCTACAGTTCAAAACTAGCCTGATGTGCCAGTCTTCTAAATACTCCCATCGCAGCCACTTCTAATTCTGCCACAGATGGATGGATGTGTGGATGGATGGACAGATGGATTCATATGCAATGCAGGGCTCTGCTGAAGAAGGACTACGGGCTCAGTAGAGTTTCACTCCATGTCTGCCTGTTTAGGTACCAAACAACACCTCCCCTCTCCCCAAGGCAAAGCGACCACCCCAGCACCCAGGCAGAAGATGGCAGGTGGGAGCTGTACTCTCATCCATCGCCTGTGTTGTCTGCAGATCCCTCCTGTCCCCTTTGGTGGCTTTAGCTGTACCAGAGACTGTGAGGAGCACAGCTAGTGACAGGGGGCCAAAACAACATGGTGGCCATCATAGGTAGTTGTCACTTACCTGCCTTAAGGGGTGGGGAACCCCAAGCCCTGCAAGGTGCCTTATTCTGCTCCTTGTTCACGAGGGTTTTGGACCCTCACACACCCCTTTCTTAGCCCTGTAATACAGGTTAGGGAGAAGAGAACGAGAATTGCCTCCCAAATGACATGAGAAGATACCCCATGTAATCCCAGCATCCAGCATGGGGCTGGAGGAAGGTTTGCAACCCCAGCTCTCCATGCCAGACACCCACTTGTGCTGGCTTCTCCTTCGCTCTGAGAGTTGGGACAAGCACAACATTTGTCGGGAGTATCTTGCTTACACTCCTTCAGTTAGTCTACACACACTGCAAATGGACAATCACAGCAAGGAAGTATGGATCAGAGCCATGCTTTCTCCAGCACACAGCGATGGGACGGTACAAGAAGATACCAAGGAGGCAGATATTTGGGAATCTCTTGACCATAAGGGTCTCCCCCTAAGCTCTAAGAGCTAAAAAACAGCTAAGGCCTGAAAGTACTATTCAGATCTGCTCCAAAACTTGTTAGCATAATCCTTTATGGGTCTGGACTAGTGTTGTGATGCATACAAGTATCTGACCTCCTTTTCAGTTTTGCTAAGTGCCTGGATTCAGCAATACTCCGCAGCAACACATTCCAGATTGCACTTTCCATGAGAAAACCGTGTTCATATGCCCCTTGAATGAGGTGTGTGACATAAAAAAATACAATACAATCACATAAAAAAACAGTGGGAGATCCTTACTTTGGAAAGCACAGCAATAGTTAGCTCATCTCAGAAAGGAAATCCTTGATGCTGAGGCCAGGTCCTCAGCCTGGATTTTTCCTGAGCTCTGCACTTCTCTAACCATATATCCTAGGAAACACTGTAATTGATAAAGAAGTGAAACCCACTGCTTTTCAGCTCCTCATCCCTCCTTTTCATTTTGAAGGAGGCTATTTCAACGCTGAGCTCCAGGATCTAAAGGCCACAGAGTTGGGCAGCGATCAATAGAAATTCTACCTGAGGGTGTGAAGGAAAAGAAACACATCCACACAGGGAAATCTGGCATCAGCAGAAACAGCAAATGAGACAGAGAAAAAGGTTTCCTCTCTCTTGGGGGGAAAGCACAAGAGCTATCCCAGCAACTTTTATGGACCACAGTCTTGCAGCCAAACCTGGAATCTCCTGGCTGCTGCAAAGGACTTTATGAGGTTCCCCCAACACGCACACTGAAGTAGCCTGTTTCATACACTCCACTTGTCCCTTTTGATTTATATCCCTCAAGCTTTGTCTGCTGGAAGAAAAACAGAGCCAACGGCAAGTGAGGCACTTAAAGGAGAGCGCAACCATCAGCAGGACTGCCTTTTTAAAAGCCTTTTTATATAATCACAGCAGTGAGAGCACGGGAGAGCATCCGATCACTTCTGCTGCGGAGCAAACACAACATGCAAAACAACAGAAGGTGAGCATGGTCCTTCCATTCCCTTCCAGCCCAACCTGGTGATGAGGCTGGGTTGTGTTTCCTGACCCTAACATGATTCCCTGCTCATTGCTAGCAAGGAACCCATCAAATCCACTGGTTCCCTCCAGTGAGGATGAAACTCCTGCCTGCAAAGACTCCCTGTTGTAACTTCAAGTATTATCTTTTCAAGCGAAATGAAAAATGCCATGGATCGTGCTTCTGCATCCCTAAAGTCACCCTTAAAATGGTACCTGCAAAAGCCAAAGTTAGAAGGTCTGTGAGCAGCAGGATTAAGCAAGCCTGGATTCCCACCAAATATTGCAGCCAGAGCTGGCTGGCCAAAACAGGGTGGGAAATGACCTACCTTTTTCCTTCCCTACCCAGGCACAGATTTTTACATTGTTTATGAACTTGTAATACCTTTTACGACTCTCCCCATATGTAAAGTTTATTTAAAATTGGCCATGAGCTACCTGGGGGACCAACGGGCAGAGGTCACATTGCATAATCTTTATTTCTTCAGTAAACCTATTGAAAAAAGAAAGAAAAAGGGGGAAAATACTTGTCATTCAATGTGCCAACAACTTGTTCAAGAACAAAGTGAAAGCTAGATGCAGGCTACAGCAGAGGCAACACGCTGAATGGCAGCCACATCTCCTCTTACCTTCCCTGCCTGCCTGCTGCAGGCATGCCTGCCTGCCTGAAGGCACATCAGCAAAAAGCAAACTGCTCTCATATTGAAACTGGGACCCGACCTAAAGAGCTCACAGAGATCATGCAAAACCAAAATTTGAGCTGTTAAAAGATCCATCAGTTTAAAACTTCCCCTAGTGCTCTCCGTAGGCAGTTGGAGGTATTCCGTGGTTCTCCTGTGGGAACCCACTGCCGGACTTGCAGATCCTCCCAGAGCGACATCCGTATGCGTATGCTGGATGAGGGGCCTCAACGCCCAGTTGCCTCCTTGTTTCTGTATAAGAAAACACCTGTGTGTCCTCTGGCTTTCCAGGGAGCTGAGAACACAAGGGATAATTGCAGGCTTTAGGCAATACCACGGGCTTCGGTTTTCAGCTGCTGTTAGCAGGGGCAACCATGTGCCATGGACAGCACGTTACATGTCCTGTGACGTTCCTACTCCTTTCTTTTGTGCAGCCCTTTGATGAGATGTTGAATTGAGCATCATTTAGTTCTCATCTAACAGCTAGTGCAGACAGGAAGAAAAGTCAGAGCCAGAATAAAACCGCTCCAGGTGTATTTGCTTCATTCCTGCATTTTGCAGCAGTATTCCTAGCACCGCTGGTTAAGAAATGATATGTTCTTGGCTTACACTTTTCATGGCAGCTTTACACTGGGAAACATCTCTGTCAAAGGATCGAAAGCCGCACGGGAATGTATTTTATTTGGAGCTCTGCATGTTGATGATTGCCAGCTGCTGGGTCGAACATCAGGATCTCTTCACGGGTACATCAGGAGGTTGTGATCATTTTATGGCAACTTTGTCTTTTGTGGACTGCAGAGAGAAATGACAGCAAAGCTCTGATCTGGGAAGTGCTGTTTGGAAGGACAGTGGTGGGATTCTCCCTGTCTGGCCCACATATGCTCAGGAATCAGCTTAGGGTTAAAAAGGATGAGACCTCCAAGCAATGTCAGCTGGAGCAAGGGCCCAAAAGATGTCATTGCATTGCCATAACTCACCGCGGCCATCACCAGCAGCAAGCAAACCAGTCCAGAACAGGAGAGGAGACTTGACTGTCACACATGCTAGATCAGGGACAGGCTACATCCCCTAATAAGTCACAACAAGCTTGCGAGACTAGCTAAGGGCAAGTGTGTACGCCAAGAACAAATAATATGAGGTCACGCAAGTGCATCCCAAAACAAGAACAGGAGTGGTATGCATACAATTCCTTTATAGTCAAGGATTGGGCTGAGGGTCAGAGATAAGCAGAGCTTGGGAAAAACGCTCAAGTTTTCCAGGCCAGTGTTTTAACCAGTTATGTTTTTCCTCTCTTCTCATCTCCCACAATAACGCAGAAATAACACAGTGATCAGAAAACTTGGAGTAGAGAAAAAGCTGAGGTCCTTCAAACACAAGGAAAAGATTCTCCAGGGACATCAGACATGGCAGAGGTGGCTGCAGTTGATATCAACGTGTAAGCTCACACCCTGCTGTGGCATCAATCAATGCAGCTCCCAGCTCTACACAGATCTGCCCCTGCAAAAAACCCACCCCCATCTCACTTCAGTGGCTTCATGTGCAATGATGTATACGTTGTATACAGACCAAAACATAGCCGCCCTGTGTCACCCCACCTCATCTGTGCTGCAGGTTTCACATGGTAGCTCTTCCTGTTGCCACCACCGCTGCAGGTGCAAGGAGCAGCTGAAGCAAAAGGCCAGTTGAGAGTGCAATGAGCCACGGAGCAAATCCTCCCTAGACAGGCTGCCGGCGGGATTTAGCGGGGAAGTGTTTTACAGTGTCAGGGCCCATTGCATCCCTTGGCTCCAGCTGGCTTCTCCAGGTTTCACACATTATTTTCACAGGAGGAAAGAGAAACTAAAGGGAAGTACAGAGAGAAGGTTTCCTGCAGTTTTTGAGCCTTGCCTTTATTTCTGCACAATGTGGAACCTCTTTTGTCCCCAGATCTCCTCTCCTAAGCTGACATTACCACCACCACTCAAGAAGAGAGGTAAGTCCAAGCCTCGGTGCTCAAACAGACCTGAAGACACATCTCCAACTAAATAACAGCTTCTGCAAGCTGATAAGGTGTGTTTTCCAGGATTGTAAATTTTAAATCAGTCCAAGAGATGCTCTAATTTTGGCCACAGTGGGGTTGAACATGCAGCTCCTTCTGAATCAAGGGCTTGCAATTCCCTCCCCTCTGCCCCAGCATCAACTTTAGCTACAGGGAAGAGTCTGTCCCCAGTTTTATGGCTGGGTTTTACTTTTTCACAACATGTCCTATAAGTAGAGCTAAAAATGCTTCAGGAGGAAGGGTGAGTAACCGCAATCCCAGCATCAGTGTCTAATATCACGCATTGAGCCGAAACGGTAGAAAGAGAGAAGCTGGAAAGAACACTCCCTTCCTCCCTCTGGGGCAGCTAAATCCATCCCCTGCCCACGGTGGGATCAGCTACAGCTGAACCTCTCTGGAGCTCATCCAATGCAGTCTTCAAACTTTCCACTGCTGGAAGACCTCCCGGCACAATCCACGCCAATGCTTCTCTAATCTCATGTTAGAAAAATCTTCTTGCTGAACCTAAACCTCCCAGGATGCTATTTGTGTCCGTTACAGCTTGTCCTTTCCCTGGGATGATGCAGAGGGAAGAAGGGAATCACTTTCTCTGTCATTGACCCTTTGCATCGTCTTCTCTGGACTAGTTGGTCTCTGTTTGCTCATGTATCCTGGCCAGCCATGTTTTCGGAGGTCCCAGGATTTTTGTTGCCCTCCAAGTCTCTCTGGTGGCATAGAGGACTGAGCCAGGCTGGACAGACCTCCATGCATTAGTCCAACTCCCTGGGAAATGGACCTACCCACAACGTATGTAGCAACACTACCTCTAGAGCTGGAGACTGTTCCCTTCCACAAGCCTCTATACAAGAAGATTTCTAGAGTATATGCACATGTTGTTCAGGCTGGCAGAAGTCCTGCTTTTCATAGAATCATAGAATAGTTTTCCTCCAACACACTGGTTTCCTTAAATTTGTGCTCCACATTTCTGAACGCAAAGAGCTAGGACTGAAAATAAGAGGGAAAATAGGAAGGCTTTCCCAACCAGAGCACAGGCAGCTACTGTCTGTACATTCATGTGCCTGAAAAGACCATTTTCGAGTCTCCCTGTGCTACCAAATACAGAAGGGTTTGGGTGAATTCAGCAGGCAAACACCCAGTACCTTCACCTTGGTGCTAATGAATCCCTAACAAGCGAGAAGGTACACCCTCAAAAGTCACGTAACCGCTTCGCTTCTGCATGACAGCTTCCCTCCTGTGGCACTGCACCTGCATGGAACCACCATGCGTTGCGGGTATTTTACTGCTCTGCAAAGTCAGCTCCTCACAGACTTGGTCCAAAGCCTTTTGAAGTCAATGACCCTCTGCATTTTAGTGGGCTTTGGATGAGGTCCTAAATGACCTCTGTGGCAACTTCACAGCAGAGAACCAGGAAACACTACTGATTTCAAGTCTCTTGAACAACACTCACTGTGAGTGCCCAACACAGGAGACACATCCGTGACAGATCAAGGCTGACTCATCACTACAAACTCATGGGCTCAGACTGTTCCCAGGGCTCAGTCCTGACCTCCTACCCATTTGCTTGTAGCATAAGCAATCTGCTGAAACCACCTCATGCAGAGGGGCATCAGCAGCAAGATGAGCTGCAGCACTAGCAACCATCAAACAAGCTCTGGCTTATCAATTACATGCTTCAAAGCAAGGAACAAACTTGAGCATGATTTCTGGTGTCCTGGGTTAAAGCCAGAGCTGCTGAGGATTTTACATGCATCACTGTTGTCCTGTCCATTATCGCTGCCCAGATTTTCCCATGCAGATAAATCTCAGCTTTCCTCAGATCCAGAAGATTCCGGCTGCCTACAAACCTCTGGGAATTGTGAGCAACAGCCTGTATGTCTGTGGAGGCTGGAGCTGGAGGCATCAGTAACCCTGCCCATGCACTCCCACATCCGGAGAAATGAAGATGCATCATAAAATCTCTGTCTCAAGTGTCTTCTTCCACTTTCTTGTGCTGGAAGGGAATAAAATACAGGGGACATTCCTTCAAATGACACCAAATCCCAGTGCTTTGTGAATCGTCGGAAAACAGATCGTCTGGGCAGCCCATGGTTCCGCCTCCAGCCATAGCCAGGGCTTCAGGTTGGCAGCCAAAGGGCTAAGACCCCTTTTGAGGTCATTTCTGCAGGGCTCATGGGTGCAACCACTGAGCCAAGAGCCAGTTATGCTGCATACAAAGGAGAGCTCATTCCTGAGCCCAGAGAAGGACCCCATGCTGGGCTGCACCTGGGGCATCTGCCCTCCAAAAGGCCCTGCAAGGTGGTACAGAGGCAGCTCAGCGCCGCAGCATCTCTGCTGCTCCGTGACTCGGTGCCTAACGCCACAGTTCCCAGAGCAGGGGAAAGGCTTGAGCTTATGGAGGGAAGCAAAGAGACTCTTCCACATGCAGAGAAGGATCACCAGTTCTGGCCAATCAAGACCACGAGGTGGTTCTTCAGAAGCAGCACAAAGCAGGATCAGGGCAGGAGGTGGCAGCGACCTTGACTTATGTCCAAAATACTGCGTTGGACACTCAGAGATTCAGGGTTTCTGGTAAAGGAGGTGGTACTTTTTGGACTGTTCTGAAGAGGTCTGATGAGTTTCTGCCTTGGCAGGCAAGCTCCACACTTCTGTCTTCACCAACCCCAAACACAAAGTGAGCTTTTCCTCCTGCATTGCTGGTGCGTGGAGCAGCAGTGTCACAGCCGAGCAGTGACTTTCCCTGCCCATGCAACCTGCAAACACTACTCAACCTGCCCCTTCCAGGCCTCAGGATGCTGGACTGGGCTGAGGGAATAGGAAAAATTCCCTTTTCCCAAATGCTCTTAAACATTGGTGGGGATGGGGAATAAAATACAAACATCTCAAATCACTAAGTGCTCTTTCCCATCCATTTTCCCTGCAACCACCAGAGGAAGAAAAATAAATAAATAAATAAAGGAGGGACAAACCTAAATACCTCTATGCACAGAGACGCACAATTATTTTTCTCCAGGTGTGGGCAGTAGATCCAGGACCGGTGCTATATTCTGGCCGCCTGAGTGCCACCAGCACTAAAGTCGAGTGTAATGCTCAGCTCAGAGGACACACACTTGTGTCTGTGGGGGCACAGAGTGGGGACACAGTGAGTACGAATGGGGACGTCAGCTCTGCTCCCTCTAGCCCATGTGGCATGTCCCACCTCTTCAGATGGCTTTGCTACAGCCGTGCCCTTGGTCCGCACCTTGCTTGCTGTGAGAACATGCTCCACACCAACAGCCACCACCCACAGAGACATTTCTGTAGAGAAACGGGCTCGTCACCAGATGAGCTACCAAACATCACACACGAACCCACTACAAGGCAGGGAGAAAGCCCTGTTATCCCATCCCTTGTTTGTCACTTTACACCCCTCCTATCTAAGAGCTCTACCACCCATCTTAGACTCATAGAATCATTAAGGTTGGAAAAGACCTCTAAGATCATCAAGTCCAACCATCAACTAACACCAACATGACTCCTGAACTAGGCCCTGGAGTGCCACGTCTACACCTTTTTTGAACACCTCCAGGGTTGACGACTCCACCACCTCTTTGGGCAGCCTGTTGCAATGCCTAACTACTCTTTCGGTAAAGAAATTCTTCCTGATGTCCAATCTAAACCTCCCCTGACGCAACTTGAGGCCATTCCCTCTCGTCCTATCGCTAGTTTCTTGGGAGAAGAGTCCAACACCCGCTTCACTACAACCTCCCTTCAGGTAGTTGTAGAGAGCAATAAGGTCTCCCCTCAGCCTCCTCTTCTCCAAACTAAACAACCCCAGTTCCCTCAGCCGCTCCTCAGAAGACTTGTTTTTCCAGACCCTTCACCAGCTTCGTTGCCCTTCTCTGGACACGCTCCAGCACCTCAGTGTCCTTCTTGTACTGAGGGGCCCAAAACTGAACACAGTACTCGAGGTGCGGCCTCACCAGTGCCGAGTACAGGGGCACGATCACTTCCCTACTCCTGCTGG
>WAAD01042404.1:3735-32639 GCA_013389945.1 Fregata magnificens
ATGATAATAGATACACAAATTAATAATATCAACAGTAAAGGCTATTAGTACCACATCTACCACAACTACAATAGAAATAACAACCACTTTCTCCTGTGCTTTACATTATATACCTCTGTTTTATTCATTAATTCACAAATCAAATATTAATAAGAATCTCTCAAAAGTATCTCTCGGATGTATGCTGACGTATCACTAGTAACCATTAGTATGCCTTTCTTTGCCCTTTGTATCTGTTGCGATCTGAAATACCAGACAAATTTCAGTAGCTGGTGGGCTGGTGTTATTTGTGTGATTACACCAGAAATGAATTTGGCCCACATGCCTGCTTAATTCAACAAGTCCAAGCTGGTGCCTCACCTGTTCTCTTTACACTTTGATTGCCCCATTTCACTGACGTTTCCACTCTGCAACATGTCTCTTTCAGCCACTAATTTTTATCGAGATGTCTTAAAGATCTACTCGAGGTGTTTGCCTTTTCAACATTACATCTGTGTCCCCCAGGGTTTAGTTACACCTTCAGCTCTGTGGCAGAAAAGGCTGTTACACAATGTACTTTTATCCATGCTCTTCCTTCCTGGGAGAGAGGGTTGCGGGAGGATCCTCACAGAGGTTCATACCCTCCTTCCATCACTGCCTCATCAGTTCTGCTTCTGAGACAATTCCCTGGGCAAAACTCAGAGAGAGCAGCTCATGAAGAGGCAGCCTTTCCACAGGTGAGGGCAGGAACTAAGTGCAGCAGGCTAACCAGTGCTGAACAGGGAAGAAGTGACAAGAGCACTCTCATGATGGAGAGACTGAGAAGGATGTGGTTTCATAAAAATCAAGAGTGCTTGGGATCAGGCCAGTTAGAAAGAAGCAGTGCACACTAAAGCCCAGAGCATCTGCTCTCCGTGAAAAGTGCAAGGATGAGAAAAAAGAAAAAGATTCCCTTTAACGAGAAGCAAACCTATTCAGGATAATACATCAAACCTAAGCTTAATACGCAGCCATGTCTACATCTGTAGCTATGGACAGTTCTATGAACATACTTTTTGTTACATTATAAATTTTCTGAGGCAAGTACCATCTGTATTTGCACAGGCGTGGAGTCTGACTGGGGTCTGCAGGAGTTACCACAACAGGCAAGCCAGGCACCTATCTTGGTGCGATTCAGGACACAAGAAATGATATCCAACAAATCTATGAAAGTCCTAGGCCTTATGCATAGCATCACGACTACATGAATAATAGCTTCAATGAGAACCACTGTAATTGATTCTTATAATTAAAATATGAAGTCTCCTGTATCTCATGGGAAATTGTGCTCTTCAGGCTATTTTGTGCTTTCTCTTTCTGACACAGTTGGGGTAGATCTGGGCACTTCTTGCAATTCTAAATCCAGAGTCAATAGCTAAGAATGGCTGTGAAGTGGGGACATCCAGAAGATAATAGGGGTCCCTGCCATTTGGCATTTGGTCAGGAAGAGTATTTCTACAGACATCGTGATTACATCAGAAAAACTCTACTTATAGCTTCCTTATGGAACTTAGGTCGGCCTAAACAAAATCAACACATTCTCCATATGAACCAATAACAAACCAAAAAACAACACTTCAGAAGATTACAATCTTCTAGAAAAGTCTAAATATTCCTGCTCCATTACTGTGTGCCCAGTGACATACTTCTCAACCAGCAGGACAAGTGAGACACAGGTAGAACAAAATGAGAAAAAACACTGGAAAGTTTAATAGTTTGTTGTCTAGACGTTTCCACACAAAAGAGAATCATTGATGTACCTCTAAAATCGCATATAACTTAAACCCCAAACAGCTGCAAATGCATGTGATGGAGATTACTGCTGTATAAAAACAGTAGCTGTGCAAAGAAGGAAGCCCACGGTACCTCCACAGATTGTAGCTAATTCACAGACACTTTTAACACTAGAGACCTGCAAGATAAGGCTTGATTTCTCCTGGGCATATGTGAGCAGGTTCTTGTGAAACCCAAGAGAAAATTCAGTTACTGCAAGTTTGTGTTGAGGAAGGAAGACAGAACCACACCTGGCAGCATCCCTGCTGAGTCAGTAGGTAATGTCTATGCTTCCATCCCATTTACAGACAGGCTGGTAGCTAAACTTGCAGAGAACTCACCGACTGTCCTAGTGTTTGTCCACAGGAAGTTTTTCAGCCTATGCTGAGTTTCACAGTGCTACAACATCTTTTAGTTAGCTCATTTAAGGCCAGGTAAGTCCTTCCCTCACAAGAATTATATAAAAACTGCAGAGCTAGTGAAGCTCTCACAATGTGTAATAAACTATTGCTAGATACAGTTCTGCATTCAGCAGCCTTAAATGTGGGGTAATCATTAAGTATGCCTGTTAAAACTGGTTTTTTTTACAGAGTTACAGAGTACAGAGTGGTCATGGTGTAAAAAAAAAAACCACCTTTCAGTTTCTTCTTAATAGCTATGCCAGCTAATGCAAATTAATTCTGTATGTTATATTTGCAAGCAATCATTCTCCTGGAAGCATGGAAAAGAGCTGTTCCTTTGGATCAAGCCACTAAAGATGTATTGCAAGGTAGATGAGCACTGAATCATTGAAGAAGATAACTGAAAGAGCTGGAACATGGTACATCTGACTGTAAAACTCTCCAGTAAACTTCTTTGTACAGTACCACTTCAAGTCGAAGTCTATATAGGAAATAAAAAAGCACCAACACAAGAAGGCAGTGCTCTGAAACAGCGGTCTCCAAACTTTTTTGAGAGCGCACCCCCAATATATGTATATTTATTTATTTATAAGTTATGTTACAAGTACTACTGAAGTTCTAATCTTTTCTTCCTGCACCACAATGGATCATCCTGTGCACCCCCTGGAGTGCACGCACCCCACTTTGGAGACCACTGCTCTAAAAGAAGTTATTCTAATAATAATAAACACTGTCCTAAGAAATATTTTGCAGTATCTTATACAAGAAAGACCCAAGAGAAAAACAACACAGTTTAGGCTAAGGGGAACATTGATGCTAAGAAACATCTTTAACATCAGCATGTTAAAATATTCAGAGACTGGGAAGTACCATATGTATCCCAGATAAGATCTTTTTATGAACAAAACCAAAAGATTGTTGCTAAAATTTGACTACAGGATTAAACTAGGTTTAGCTGTGAATGATAGGCAGTTGATAAGCATGTTTGGAAGTGGTCTACCCTGGGCAACCTCCAGAGTATCTGGAAGAACAGAGACCCTCATCATCATTTCTACCATTAATAGAAAGGTGAACAGTTACAGCACTTTCTTTCTGCTTTCCTAGAAATCCACGTTCTGTTAGCTAACTCAGTCTCCCTTACACCTTGAGGCTTGATATAGGCAGTGTCAGCATTATTTTCTCCATACGAACAGCCACCATCAAAATGTAATCAAGTTCTACTTACCCAGCTTTAAGAATTTGTCTCACTGCTGAGAATGCTGAGGTCATCTCCTTTAATGACAATTATATTTCTTTTGTCCTTTTTGAATTACAAAAGTGATGTTCTCGCACAAAGTGATGTTCGAGAAACTGCAGAATGAATAATGTGCGGGTTAGCATTTTAGCTTGTGACCATCCCAGAGTTGAGTGCTGAAGCCTTTGAGTTAGAAATAAAACACCCCTGACACCAGCATTTCACATTGATCCTCCACCCATCCCCTTGGCATGTGTGAGACTCATTACAAGGCACCTAGTGTTCCTGCCTTTGGCATGAGACCAAGCTGGTCTGTACTGACAAGGCTGACAGGCTTTAGGGCATGCAAAGAAACAGAGAGAGTGAGAATTAGCCTCCTAAATGTGATAATTAGGATCACTTTCCTTTGTGACTTTCCCAAGGTTGCAAAGGAGGCAGGTGGGGAAGCAGGGAACTGAGCCCTGGCAGCACAGCCCTGGTGAGCTGAGAGGTGAGTGCAGAAACAAGCAACCTGCAGGGGTCATGGGGAGACTTTTAAACCTGCATCTCTGGTGAGGGTGGAGTACATGAGGACCTGGATGTGAGCCAGTAACAGGCAGGAGGAGTGCCAGGGTTTGGCTGGAAGCAGAACGGGGTTTCTCTTTCCCTTGCTGCTTGGCTCCAGTCCGGAAGTCCCCATCTTGTATATCCAATCTTTAATTGCTCCGTCCCATCCCTCCACCTCTGACCCACCCACCGTCTCGTTTGGGCACTGGGACGAGCTGAAATTCCTTTTCCTGCCTGCCCCTGAGCAGAATCTTAATTCTGAGTGACATACAACCTGCCTGCATACAGGCTTGGCAGGCCTGGTCCAGCCAGTGGATTCCTGTCCCAGCTTCTGCTCCACCTTTTTGTGAAAACAAATAAACAAACAAAGAAACAAACAACCCCAACCAAACAACCAAAACAAACCAACAACATGAATAGAATAGCAATTATATTAGTCTAAAATCCTACAGAGTTTACTAAAGCATATCATCCTCAGAATGATTTGTAAACACTAGACCGTACAATTCATAGAAAACACGAACTTGTCTATAACATAAATTTGTCAGAATAAAACATCTGTGGATAAGTTATTCTCTGTTAAAAGTTGCAGGGTTTTTCATTAGGAACTGGTAGTTTATATATCTCTCATAAAAACTCTGGCATCTCCCACCTTTTTGGCACTAGTTTCTCTCTTTCATAATATTCTCGGGTGCTACAGATGATAAAAGAGATGGCTGAGTTTCAGCCGGATGCTTTTGAAGCACCAGTGGGTGATCTGCAATGAGGTGATTACCTGTCAAACAGTTGATCCAATTTGTCATGCTCTATTGGGATTTTAATAAATGTGAAGGATGCAAAAAAGTGATTTGCATAGAGTCAGAAATTGATCCAAACTTTCCTTCCCCCAACATACTGCAGAGAACTCTGAACACTTCAGCTGTGGATTTTGTTTGTTTTTTTTTTTTTTTTTAATGAAAGAAGACCAAGCTACAAATCTCAAACAAGATTCTTATCCAGATTTGAACCATGATGAAGCTCAGTCAGGATATTTGGCTCTAGGTTTTAGATCATCAAATTACAGGAGTAATAAACTCACCGTAACATTTAAGATTCAGATGATTTTAATGTTTTCTAACGTGGAAAGACATTTTGATTTGAGGTTTTGACTACAGAACACGTTGAGTTTACTTTTGTCTATGTTTTTATAAGAGCATTTTCTTCCAAAGGCAGTTTGAACTGAAAGCTCTGCCTGGAGACAGGAGCCTTGCTCCTGCAAGTTTTCAAAGAGAAAGAAGGAATGGAGTATCTCTCTAACTGATCTAGCAGGGTGAGAGGGAATGGGTTGGTAAAGATTTGCATACATTTGGACAAGCATCTTCACTTTTCAATGATTATCTGAAATGCTGTTCCAAACTTTTGGAAAGATGTCTGGTACTTATCAACATCCATGAAATGCTATTCCCTATTGTGTGAGAATCTGGATGAAAATAATTGCACAAAATCCAATGGTATCATGACAGTTGTTAGATTTTCTGTAAGAATTAGAAAAAAGTCCTCACACCCTAATATTGATCTAAAGCAAAGTCTTTCTGATTATTTAACTCTCTTTCCCATTGTCAGTTACTTTCTGAAAATTATTCTTTTAAAGTCAACCTGAAGCTGACTGCACAAAATCTGACTACTTGGCATAGTTGCCTTGTTTAGACTTTCCCTGCGTGAGAGCTGTGAATAATGTTGTTGTCAATCTGCTCTACCAAACCAAGCATTTCTCAAACATCTGCAATCCTTTAATTTCTTCTTGACCAACGTAACAGCCTTCTGTGGGGCAGCTTTCTAGAGGCCATCAAAATCAGCAGCATGTCCTAAACTCCTGGCGAGAGTAATTTCCACAAATGGGACAGGTACCTGCATTCAGAAACCACCTGCCTTGGGAGATGTTGGTTACATCCACGGTGTCCAAATTTTCCATGGCTAACAATTTTTTATTATCTGCTAAGGAGTGGTGTTGGCAGCACTTTCTTATGATGTCACTGGAAGAGCAGTAGGAATGATTTAAAAGCCAGGAGCTTTGAGTTATTGTTTAAGGTACTTGATTAGCTAGGTACTGTATTCTCCTCACATTTGTCTACAAGAAAAGATGCATTTATGGGAAGTTTTCCAGATCTCTCTTCATTAAAGCGAAGAGGTCACATTTTATTTGCTGCTAAATAAAATAGTGTATTACATTGCAGATTATTATACCTAAGTGTGTCTGCTTGGATGATACTTCACAGAAAGCAAGTCAAGTGCAGAGCTATAATTTGTTTCTTCTTGAGAGCCATCTTGGCTCAGAAAAGACCTTTTCTCTCCAAATGTTAAAGGTTTTGTGGAACACTTCTAATCTTGGATTCTCTGTATCATAATTTCAAATGCTTTCTGTTGACTGTTTAAACATAAATCAAAGTATAGCAGGGCAAATTTTGCCTCACAAAGGCCTGGAAACCAAGTCCTACTGGATTAGAGCTTTAAAGGAGACATATTTGGTTTTGTAATGTTTGACTTTCATGTGTACTTCTGCCTTCTGAATTTAACAGCTCCAGCTGTGTGTCTAGAGTACAATTAGACAGTCTAAAAGGGGTTGTGACTTAAGCATTGATCTCACACTTTGGGATTTAAAAAAATGAATTCTCTCCTTTGACAGAAAAGAGGCATACCTGAAACACCCCCATCCCATCTTTTAGGAATATTAGATGGCACAGCTTCATTTTGTATAAATAATTAAAGATTACAGGATAGGTAGCAATCAGAAAAACTGCTGAACTGCAGGAGGAGTGGTACCTTCACTCAAAGGGACAGGTGGAACAGGTTGGTGAAACAGTAACTTGCCTGGCCATATCTACAGGAGCTCAAACATTTCAGCTAACCACAGCCTTTTTCTTCATAGTTATACCCCAAAGGGTTTGAGCCCAGACTACAAAGAATATTCTACATCCACATTGCATTTGGAAGTGGTGTCACATGTATACTGCACAGGTCCTGATGCTTGTTTGGTAATTCATTTATAACCATCGCGTTTCTGTGGCACTGGTAACTTGTATTTGATTTATTTTTGCAGTTAACTTGCAGTTGTCTTGTAAGTTCCAGCACGGAAATCAGTTTCATTCCCTGTAGTTCCTACATGTGATCTAATATTGGATAGAGTATTTGTAAAAAATGATTGCTTTCCTTGCTAAGATAGAATGGAACAATGAGGTGTGTTTTAAAAATAGCAGCTTCATAGAATTACAGAGTCATAGGGATGAAAAGGCCTTGAAAGGTCATCTAATCACCTATGTGCCCCACAGTAAAATCAATTATACCCACATTATTTTTGATAGATGTTTATCTAACATTTTTTATAGCCTTTGGGGATGGAAACTCCACAGGCTCCAGTGCTTCACTATTTATAGTTAGAAAGTTTCCATAATGTCCAATCTGAATGCTTCCTATTGCAATCGGAGCTCACTAGCACTTCCCCTCTCTTCAAAAGTTACAGAATGCAGGTCTTTCTCTTTGCAACAGCTTTTGTGTAAGTTTCTGTGTTTCCTCTCATGCACCTCTTCTTTGGCAAAATAACATAAAAAACAAATATACATGCTGTTTAATCAAAACAGTTTAATTTTTAGGCTAGGTTTGTATGCCAAAAGGAAGAGAAAGGACCAGAGTGATGGAGAGACTACATTAAACATTCAAGTGATAACTTATTTGCTATGAATTACTACCTCAGCCATACCTTGGCATAGAGGTCTGCAACTCATCGTGTGTGGGATATTATTTAATTTAGTGTCAATTCAACATTCAGCAGCATGCTTACAGACATGAATGAGATTGCCAGCTCAGTAGCACTGGAAAGGTCTGGTTTCTCACAGGTTTGTATGTAGGTTACAAAAAAGATTTCTCTTAGGTCTCTTCCTTATTGCTGATATCAGAGTCATGGTGTTCCTGTAATTCTGTCCACTTATTAATGTTATTTAGCCTACAAATAACTAACTACGTAATGCAATTCACTGTATTTTTCCAGCAGCTGTAGTTATTATTTGAGATGATTTCAGAGGCCATGCAAACCTATCAGGTGAAGTGAAATGGTGGCAAGGGGCAGGATCTGCTGGTGACCCAGAGTTTATCTTCTAGAAGGGAACTAGCTGCCAGACTTGCACTTTTGGGACCGCTAGCATGCAAGTCAAGACTAAGGAATAGCTGAACTGCTTGGTACTGTGGGACTTCATAATCTTTTGGAAAATCAGTTATGAAATCATGTCTTTTGTGAGTTTGGGTATTTGGGGGTATTTAAAATGTTATTTGTACTAGAGACTACAGACATTGGTATTTCATATATAAATCTTCTTCTCTTATGTATGCAACTGGAAGTTTTAGCAGTTGCTAAGGTCCAGATTGCATCCACTTAATGTCAATTCTGAGTACCCAAAAATAACCACCTACACTACCTGTATCATGCACTATAGTTCTCGTGAGCCTAATCACAATACTCCTTGTTACTTCTTTCTTTTCCTTTCTCTCCAGCATGCACCTTCTCCCACATTTCAAGTTCACTCTACAGTCTCAAATTTCAATTGCCCTGGTTTGAGGAAATGTCATGTTGTGTTGGAGTCTAAGAATAGAAGGTGCTCATCAGTCAACATTTTTATAGTGTGCTAATCGTCACTGCAGTGAGCTGATTTGGTACTCTGGATTTTGACCACTGCCTTGGTCAATCACTAAGCAGCTCTTTTAATCATCTACCTATTCTTATGGATTTGTTTCCATCATGGCCACCTAGATTAAAAAGAGAGAAGGGAAAAGAGGACAAAAATAATCGCAATTCATGTCTGCAGTGAAAACTATTCAACACAATCTGATTTTAATAAATGCTGAAAATAACCTACGTTAAAAAAGAACACACATTCTCCCTGAAGAATTCCAGTCTGGACTATGAATAAATATATACTATGCATAGACGAGGGAATCTGATTTTATCAAATAGAAGTTTTGTTTCTAAAAAAAAGTCCCTACTTATTAGAAGAATGGTTTTCTTTCCTCAAAGGCATTCATGGATGGAAAAGTTATATTTTCTATGTATTGACATCCTGTACAAAAATGAACTTTGGGTGCAGAACTTTAATATTTACCCCTGCTCATTGTTACTGTAATTAAGAACCAGCAGTGTTACTCTGATTATAGCTTAAGTTACAGCTGTAGTCAAAGAACACCTATCCCATTTGTGTTATGAAAAATAATATAACAAATATGTTGGACAAAAGCATTAAGATTCTGATACACTAATGCTCTCACATTCTTTTATGAATGTCTCAGCTACTTTTGACAACAAAGAATAAGTATATTTAGTAAATAAGTACATATCAGGCAAGAATATATGGCCATATATATGAATAAATTGTATATAAGAAAAGTAGGAATACAGATTCAGAGACTGTGTTCCAACCCATTTCTCCACAGCTACAACCTCCCACAAAGTATCATTTTTTTTCTAGTTAACCTTGGTTTCCTAGCTGCACTGAGGAGATCTGATGTGCATGCCACATGGAAAGGCTTTCCCTTCCTGAGTGCCAAAATTTTGTTCTACCTTATCAGACTATGTAATGATTATTGGGAGCACCCAGTAACAGGGGTATTTTCCTCCCTAGTGGATTGCTGTCAGCAAATCGGTTCTTTCTCACTGGCCTCTACGTCCCAGCCACATTTGACAGGAAATAAAGTTGATCAGATTCCAACAGAAAATAAAATTGATCACATTCCAAAGAATTTGCTCAGTTCTGAGAAAAAGCCTTGCCATAGTATGCAGGTCCTTTTCTGGGATCTTTGGCAATAGCACAAATATATCCCAGTCCTGAGTCTTTCCAGTCTGAGGGTGAGTCTGCCCAAGCCAAAGTTAGTGTCCATAAAGTCAAGGCTACTGTCCCACAGGACAATGTCCGTTTGAGCAAGGAAAATTCTACAGTTTAAAAGAATAAGGACAAATTCACAAATGAAAGTACATCTTTTGTGAAGGCGGGTGGATTGATGTACAAGATTTAACTGAAAAATATGGGAAAAGGAAGACAATGACCTCAATGAAAAAAATAAAAGGGAAAAAATCAGAGCATGACCTAATAAGGCCTAGCTCTATTAGGAAACATAAAATATTGTGCCCCATTCACAGAATCATAATAAAAGTCTGTGTTGAAAGAGATGTTTGGAGGTGATAGTCCATGTCCTGCCTGAGGCCAGGATAACTTCAAAGTGCGATGAGGTTTCTCAGGGCCTTGTCCAGCCAAGTAGTGAAGCTCTTCACAGATGGAGTTTCCTACGAGGGACCCACCTTTCTAGTTCACTTTTTCTTTTACCTCATTTTAAAAGATTATTTATTGAATTTTGCAGATGACACCAAGGTGGGTGGGAGTGTCAATCTGCTCGAGGGAAGGAAGGCCCTGCAGAGGGATCTGGATAGGCTGGATCAATGGGCCGAGGCCAACTGTATGAGGTTTAACAAGGCCAAGTGCCGGGTCCTGCACTTTGGTCACAACAACCCCATGCAACGCTACAGGCTTGGGGAAGAGTGGCTGGAAAGCTGCCCGGCAGAAAAGGACCTGGGGGTGCTGGTTGACAGCTGGCTGAACATGAGCCNACCCGAAAGGAGGTTGTAGGGAAGCGGGTGCTGGACTCTTCTCCCAAGTAACTAGCGATAGGACGAGAGGAAATGGCCTCAAGTTGCATCAGGGGAGGTTTAGATTGGACATCAGGAAAAATTTCTTTACTGAAAGAGTGGTTAGGCATTGGAAGAGGCTGCCCAGAGAGGTGGTGGAGTCGTCAACCCTGGAGGCGTTCAAAAAAGGTGTAGACGTGGCACTCCAGGGCCTAGTTTAGGAGTCATGGTGGTGTTAGTTGACGGTTGGACTTGGTGATCTTAGAGGTCTTTTCCAACCTTAATGATTCTATGATTCTATGAAATATTTTGGCATTGAGCTTCTCCTATATATTTTCTTCAAAAGGCTCTCATTTGAGATTTTCTTCAGAGGCCTCACAAATGTAAGCTGTTCATTTTATATTTCTGAAACCTAGTGGCAGAGAGATCTGTGGACTGACCACACGTTCTGCTTCAGCGACAGGAACCGGAGTGCATAAGCTCTGGTCTTGGCTTGGTAGCTCATCCCAGCTTTTTCCCAAGAGGTAGGGGTCAACGAGAACAATTTTTAATGTCAAGGAAAAGTGTTTCAAATAAGAATAATTATATTCCTCCTTCAGGAAGATAAAAATACAATAGTTGTCCTCAACCTACAAATATTCCTGTGCTTAAATCTTAACACAAGCACTTCCACTACCTTTTGTAACCCATTGATTGTGATGGGATTTCACATCTGTCTATAAGTGTGCTAGTACCTGTTTGCAATACCCAGGTATTAGCACTGAAGACTGCTGAAACTCCTTGTGCCTTGGTGCCTGGTGCTGGAGGAGACAGGTGGGAAGAGGCACACTAAGGGTCTGTACCCGAGAGAGGCACCACAATTCTAAACCTAAAGGGAGTCCCGTCCAAAAGGAGTGTCCTGTGTCATAGTCAGAGGAACCTGGATGTTCATCCAGGATTTCTGGGCACATTGCAGTGGTGCTGCTACTGCTCTGGGGCTGTAGAAACCTAAAAACATTGTAGGGTCCCCAATGACATTTAAAAGCAAGGAAGGGATAAAGAGTGTAACAACTTCAGCCCAGTGGTGTTCCCTGATGGCACAAACTCTCCTGGCGATCCCCACAAGACATGACAACTATGCTGCTTCCCAGGATGCCATGGAGCTGTAACAGGAGGGTGCAGCATGATGCTGCTCTGTGTTACTGATTTGTATTCTAGAATGAAATATTTTAATTAAATTATTGTGGAATGAAAATATGATAATTTTCAGTAGACAACAGAGTAATTGGACGTTAGAGGAGGAAAATGAACTGTGACTGGGGCAGCAGTTTAGTACTGCAGGAAAATTGCAGTAATCCTAATGAGGTGCTAAAAAGCAAAATGAAAGCAGTCCCAGTCAGATAGTTGATTTAAAAACCCAGTTGCTTTAGGGCTTTCATGTAAAATGTATTAAGCTCATTCTTATTTACAACACTTTATCTATTATTGTCATCCACTGTCATGACAGTGTGAGCTTCACTAACTGAACACAAAGACAAGGGGAAGTTGAAGTTAATTAAAAATGCAGTATTTTAAAAAATTAAAACCTTATTTAAGCCCTGGTCAAGTATAGACTCTGTTTTACTGTATTAGTTATGAAAGTAACATGAAAAATTTAAATAAACTCTGAAAGGCCTTGCTATTTCATAAACAAAATATGTATACACAGGATATCTTCCAGCACGGCTGCCTAACCCAGAGATAAACATTGTACGAAACATTCACCAAAATAAATCCAGTTATACATCAAAATACATTTGCCTGGCATAATACATAGGGCATTCATACAGACCTCTGGCTTCAGTGCATTAAGGCATCCTAATTTTCAGCATTTAGCTCCATTCCATATATAATTTCTTTCTTTGTATCTGCAGTGTTATCTGTTGGCTGAATTTAAAAAAGGTTTTCTCAAGCAATAATATGCCTAGATCCAGCCTGATCACTGAATTTGTGCTAGTCTTATGAACTAGCAAAGCACATAGGTATATGTTTAATTGTACCTATGCAAATAGGCTCACTGAGGTCTCGTGTGGTTAGAGCTGGACACTGCGAAGAGTGTTCTACAGGATCTTCCCGAACCTCCACTATTTCTGGTTGAGAAGGTGTAGCAAGGTCAAGAGAACGAGGGAGGTTGATGGTCTAGGACTCAGGAAAAGGAATTTCAAGAAAGGGGCTTTGTTGCATTATATTAATGACTCTGCAAATAGAAAGCGAGATGAAAGGTATGTTCTACTCATTTACTGTTTGGAAGGAAATTAAAATCAGGGCATGAGTCTGCAAATTTTCCACACTCTCTTTGTGTATAGAACATCCCCTGCAAAAACGATTTTTTAATTAAAAAGAAGTGCCAGTGAACTGTTGATATATTATAAAGCCAGAGAAATTCTGACAGCATAAGTATATGTGGACCAATCAAGTGAGAAAGTGGCTGAACATGGAAAGAAGATTACAAAGTAAACAGCAAGTCATCTCAACTGTCTCTCCCACCCATAGATTACCTTACCTTCAGGGAGACAAAGAAAAGACCTGCCATACCACTGAGTACAAGCCTGCCGGTTGTCCTCACTCGCAGGCAGGCCGGCATTATGACTCAGCAGAGCATCTGATACCGTCTGCTGTTTCCACGGTGGTGCGAGCCTGACATCTACTGTGTGCTGCAGCTCAGGAAGCAGCGGGCTATTTAGTGAAAAGTGCTTTCGGAAAGAAGGTGCTCTTGAAGAAGCTGTTGGTTTCATACACCAAAAAACAAATTATGATGTAACTATTCCCATTCCTCTGAACCTTTTTTTCTCTGTTCCTTCTGAGCCAGTAAGTATTGCTCAGGTAAACTATACATCAGTACTGAAGGGGTTATAATAATTTCTAACTTTATCATTACTCAGTAGCAAGTTCATAGATATGAAGTATCTAAGGCAAGGAACTTCCAAGCAAAGCCAAACATAACTTCAAATCTGCAATTAAAAAAAAAAAAAAAAAAGAAAAAAAAAAGTTATTTCAGCCTGCATAAAAGCTATTGACTTCTGTGACTCAGTGAGCCAGCGGATACAGTGACCCAAACAACCTGGCCCTGAACTCTGCCTGCCCCTTGTGTTCTCCACTGGTTGAGGACCTAGAGCCAGCTAACCAGAAGTACTAGACACTGGATTTAAGATGGGAGTGAAGCTGCCTGAACCCAGCTGGAGGTGAAAATGGTGCTAAGTCTCTGTCACATCTTCAGCAGAAAGATATTCAAATGCTTTAAAAAATTTAGGGCAAAGTGTCGAGCTCACTTCCAAAAATAAATTGTAAGATAAAATTTGAAAAGTCAAAGGCAGAGTTTAAAAAGCATTTAGGCACACAGAGGTATACACCAGGTTCAAGAGAAGTAAATCAGACTTAGATCCTAACTCCTCCTGAAGCCTTTAGTTGTTTTAATTTATGTGATTAAGATGCCTAGATACATCTGAAAATTTTACCTTCTGAATTACTTAGCTAGGCATTCAACTCCCACCTGGAATTCAGTTTGATTCCCACCTGGAAACAGCTCTTAATCAGGGAAAAGAAATAGGCACCTCCAGATGCTGACTCATCCCCTTAAATGTGCGTAGCTTAGGATGGGGTAAATTATTCTGTAGAGGTTCATATTTTTTTCCACTAACAGCAGAGAGCAGGTGATCACTTTGACTCCTATATGCCACTCATATTAAATGACCTTATATAAAGTCCCCCCCCAAATTGCCTCAGGAATCATACTAACCTAAGAATTTATCTGGTTGCTCACTACCAGAATAGGGATTCTTGAATCAGATTATTTCCCGGATGTCCTCAAGTGGAATAGAGGACATGACAGTCCCTGAAAAAGGCATTTTCTTCAGGGAGATACTCTTCTGAAAAAAACAGAGCAGAGTCATATGCAAAAGGCAGGAAGAGAAAATCCTATAAACTGACTTAGATTTTATTGCCATAAAAATTCAAAAATTCTGTGAGCACCGCTGAGCTAGGACTCTGGAGCAGTGTATGGTGGACGGCTCTGCGAAGCCTCAGCCTTCAGGCTCATCTCCCACGCTGAGGGCGACCAACAGGAGTGGCAGGCAGGGTTTTTGTTCTGCCTGCTGGGACAAAGAGGCACAAAGCAACATTGAGAATTTGGCCCAGTTTATGTTAAAATTTTAGCAGAGCAGAACAACGTGTAGACATATACATTAATGCATTAATTTTAAAAAGTCATCTGAAAATACTATTCCTCAGACCTAATACAGACTGTAGCACAGCACCTGGTGCCATTAATCAGTTCTGCTATTTTCATAGTTGACACTGGGAATAACCTTGAAGAGGTCACAGTTCCCCAGACTGATACTTTAAAGCATAGGCCTAATGATTCACTTTAATAATTTTAAATTAATTCTCACTTTTTCCCCCATCCTCTGATTCAGTTTTCCACTTTCTGGTAACTGTCTTACACTTTTATCTTGATCAATAATGTTGTGAGTAGTCAGAGTACCTGACAGATGACAACATCTTTGTTATTTAAGGAGGTCTCTTATGACAGGGGACCATCTACTAAGGGCATTTTCTAGAAAAAAAAAGCTTTTACTTTATAATATACTGCAGATGCAGATGGAAAGTGATGTATTATGTGAAGTACTAAACAAAGAAATAAATAACCAGCTATAGGAATATTTTTTTCCTTCCTGTCACAAAGCAATCTAAATTTTAGTATTTATTCTAGAAATGTCCTAGCCTCTTAGAGGCAAATTATGCATGAAATAATGCAATTAAAACTGAAATAAAAGATTTAAATGCAGCCTCTAGAGGCATCGAATGGCACCGCACTGTCTCACTCTTTACTGCCTCTTAAAATGAATGCTCAATTTATAGGAAAACCTTTCCAGTCCTGGCTGTTAGAATCCTCTGGTTTTGATGGCACTAATCGTAATTCAGTTTCCCTATGCCATGGGAACATGTCAACATTTCCTTCATACTCCAAAATGAACAAACAGCTCCATGACCAAACACAATCTTATTACTTAGTGCAAGGAGGAGTGTCTTAAGTCCTGATTTCTTGACTGGTTTGTTCTAGCTTTTTCAGAAGATATTCTTATATCCCTCTTAAGACTCTCAGTTAATGCTTTTGTTATTGGCAGCCTTGAGAATGGCACTTGGAAAATCTCTGATGGCACAACTATGAAGTGAGGGATCTTTGGGAGTGGTGGATGTTATCTTCAAAACTGCTGTAAATGTTATGTCTCCAACACTATCAATAGTGTTAGATAAGGCTGGAAAAGACACACATATTTGCAGTGGTGTAACAACTTGCAAAGAGCCTAAACTATTAATTTTTTCCTCTTCCTTCACTCTAATTTGCTAAAGATTTTTGATGACAGACATTCAACACCCAGAAATACCAGCAAAATAAACGCACATTTTTTTCTCAATTCACTGGCCAAAACCAATGACTTCACAACTGGTTTCATTTTGGAAGGGAAACTCATGGTGAAAGAGGAAGAGGTTACATCAATTTTCAGTTCACAGAACTTAATAAATAGGTTATATTTATCTACTGGCACACCAGGGTTGTAAATAACTTCACTAAAGTTTCTCTGACTATAGTAAACTACATTGAATAATCACGGAAATTGATTTTCTCAACAAGAACAGAGATCAATCTATGGAAACTTCTCTCTCTGACTGTGAGCAATGAAGGGATATCATGACATCAGAATAACTTTAGACAATGCATTTGCATCATAGAAAATGCTGTTTGAGAGGATCACAGATATGTCTTTGACTGCTAACTTGAGTAGCTGAAATATCACAGAGGAACACCAGGATTTATTGTCACACTGTTACTGCGGTGCTGAGTATCTAAGAAGTAATCTCACAAAATCTCAGTGATATCTTTGTGAAAACCAGCAAACCAAAAGCACCCGCTAGTTGGAGATTTTCAGAGCTTGTTACATGGGAGGTCTAAAAGAAATGCCATGAACATGGTTGACATTTGAATTAGTCCACAAAGTTACCTTTTGCCAGTTTCCAGAAGAAGGGAGTGATATATTCTTACCTGAAGACTTGCGAACATGGATACACCAAACAGGGCACTCAGTGAACATGGTCATACCCACCAAGTCCTGACTCACCACAACCAGCAGGGCTTCTATTTGCAGGACCTGCTGTCAGTGGCAGAAACCTGCTTGATTATGTCCCCACGTGGTGGGGTAGTAGATCACTGCTGGTAGCAATAGTTCGCTGCAATTTTGGTCAGGCTCCACTTCTGTAACACTTGAACATCATTACATGACCATTCAAAGTGGTGTAACCTTCAAAAATGTCAAGGCATACAAGAAAATGACAGAAGCAACATCTCACATTGCAAAAAAGCTAAATTGGCTTCCCCTTCATCATACCAACAGGCACATGTTTGGTAAGTGTTGTTTTAGCTAGTATTGACAGAGATAACAGAATCTATTTTTCAAGGGGTCCACTTTTTTAGCAATATGCTTGAAAGAGTTTAAAGAATTTACCTGTTGCAAATGTTCCAAAATGAATGCTTTGTTTAATTATTAAACATAAGCTTTTATGCTGCTGTTAAATTAGTATTTAAGAAAGATAGAAATTTGTACAGAATCCTTTAAGCAAGACTACCAATGCCATAATTAGAGTCTTTTAGGCCTAAAAGTGCAGCCAATCATATTAGCATATTAGCATACCAGCCAATATGCTAGCTAAGTACGATGAAGGCAATGCACACAGACTTTAACATCTGAGAAGTTCTTTACTCAGACTACATTTTTCAGACCTGTTAATTAGAATATTGCCTTGTAACATTTTTCTTATTGTGAAACAAGCCCCAGAAAGCTGCAGGTCTCCACCAGTGAGAGAATCTAAAATGAGAAAGGACAGCATTAGATACAGGTTGCTTCCCAAGCCACACAGAACTTACCCCTAGCCCAAAGTTAATGGCAAAACATCAGTTGTGACAAAACATCACTAAATCTCATAGAAGAGAGGGGACAAAGCCGACCAAACACGATGATCTGTATTACAGAGAAGATAGTACAAAAGGTAGTAGGCAGAGGATAAACTGTATCTAAACATCAGCCATAACAAAACAGCTAGGAACAATGTGGTTGTAGACTACAACACAGCATGTGTTAACAAAAAACATTGTGACTGAAAGCATCTGTAAAAAAAAAATCATTTCTGTCACTACAGACTTCGGAATAGCCCATTATAAAACCTGTGTGCTAGATAACCATTACTGGCATGTGGCATTCACCCATTACTGGCTCGTGGAACCAAAGCAGCTAAAATGTCAGTAAGAATCTGGAAGCCATTACAGACACATCCAGATTTGTTCTGTAAGTGAGTGGTACCGACAGAACATAATAATGAGAAACCCAATATATAGAGCATGGACTGCTCTATAAAGGTAAGAAAGGAGTGCCAGAGAGAACGTGTTTTGTAGATGCTTAGTCAAAGAGTGTATATATAAATACCAAAGCAGACCATATAGTCTTTGATGATAGAGTTTGATGATGCCTAGAGAAATGGGATGTTTTATAATGACTCATATCATAAAAATGAATCACAATGCACCAGCAGCTGTTCATGTTGGCAGAATTACACTTGCTTGCCTCAGATGTATATTAAAAATACAGACATAAACTGCCAGATAGGAATAATAGAGAAGGCAGGAGAACCTACAGGGTTAGGTGGTTTAGTTTTTTAAAGAGGCTTCTTCTCACCCTAAGGGACTAAAAGCAAGGTCCATAAATGTGTGGGGATTTGGTGGGTCACAAGGAAGAAAAAGCCTATAGTATTTGCAGCTGAGGTCCACACAGGAAAAAGTGAGGACACAGGATTACAGAATGCAGTCAATGCTGAGATGTTGTTAGCAGTATTTAATTTCCCTCTACCATCAATTTTCCTGGAGAAATGTTGCATTGGTGCTTTCCACAGGAACTTGAAGAGTCCCAGCTAAACTGAAATACAAAAAAAAAAAAAAAGGAGAAATGCTACAGTCTTTATACATGCAAAGTATTTCAACTACTGAAACAAATCCAGGTAGCTTAGATATTAATGCAGCTAATGAGTACTGGTGTGAAAAAAATAATAATGGGAAGCAATGTCTCTAAAGTATGAGATTTTTTGGTGTTATGATCAGGATTATCTACTTTTCTCTGAAGAAAATTAAACTGTTTTGAAAAGACATAGAAGTGAGACTGAGACAGTACTGCCCAGGATTCTAGACTGTGCAACATTTAGTAATTAAAATGTTAGCAGCCCTAGTAGTACCCAGGGCAACTACTTGGGTTTTCATGGGTAATTCCAGTATAACTACTGAAGCCATCACCAACTGCAAAGCTTCTTTTCTTAGAATTCCACTGGTCTAGCAAGAAATTGCTAATGTAATACTTGATTGTTTATTGGAAACTATTCAGGGTCTGCCTTATAAGAGCTGAAGTCGATAGCTGTCTTGTTACTAATCTTATGAACGATTGTCCCTTACAAAAGCAAAGAAAGATATATGCTCATTGAAAATCACCATTTCTATTCTGGGTTGTGAGTCATTTGCTATTTTGCCACTATGTGTTTTGGCATTTTATTTTAAATCCTCAAGGCAGAAGTGGGTTCTGAGAAGAATCCAAAAGTGATGATACTATTTGTAATATTATTGGTACTATTTGATACTAACTAAGTATTTGTATTCCTGGCTTTAAGATCTACTTCTGAAACATAAGCACATTACCATTATTTTTATCATTATTAGCATTACTCCTATTATTATTATTATTATTACTCTTATTGTTGTTGTTGTTATTATTATTATTATTCCTACTGTTGCAGCCTTCCACAATGATCTCACTGCGCCTGGCACTGTACAAACACCTCAACAGTCATCACCAAAAACCTTCTGCAAAGGCAGGTGCTTGGCAGCCACCAGCGTACCACAGCTCCTCCTGCCATGCAAAACCCTGGGCAGTGCTTGGGGCACTTTGACAGAGGCTACAGAGATCAAATGCACTCTGCCATTTTAATCTTTAACCTTTTCCGTGTTTTAAACGAGAATTTCTAGTACTTTTTGAAATGTGTCTCAGGTGTTTTGCAGTAGCTGAGCAACGGCTGCTTTGGAGCACTCACAATATTTTCCATTGTTTTGACTGGACAGAGCTGTGAAATCACCCTGCTGTTTCATATTCTTTCAGAGTATGCATTATGAAAAACCAGGAGAACATTGCTGATTTAGATTTTTCATTTTGGTCTATTGGGATCCATTTTGTGTGGAGTCATCCCAGGATTTAGAATCAGGGGCATTTTCAATTTATAACAGTTTGGGTTTCATGTTTTCTTTTTTAAAAAAGGAATTTTCATTTTCCTTTTAATATTGGCCTAAAATTCTGAACCACTTTCCTGCTCATTTGCAAACTCTTCCTCCACATATATTCCTGTCTTCAAATGCAGCTGTGACATACTCTATATAATTAATATTAAATTACAGTCTTTATGTTTCCTGCTCTCATCTCACTGTTTAATGTGAATGTGGGATTAGTGTCTTTAGAAGACATGCAAGCCTGCCCTTTCAAAGCAATTATTTTATGAGGCATTTCAAAGATTGCTTTATTTTTACATAATGCTGAAAACAAGTATCAGGCTCTGTGTGTCTGAGCAGAAGGCCTGGAACTTTATCAGCCTTGCAGCCAGTAGGTGTGTTTACACTTTAGTTACAGCTTCCTTATGCATACTGCCACGGCATCTTTAACTGATCGAGTTATATTCTGTTTTGAGTTTGGAGAGAGTGGAGGGGAAAAAAGAAGAGAGGGAAAGAGAAATAAAATGAAGGGAAAGGAGTGAATTACAGTAGATGAAAGGATGCAGAAAGACGTCAACGTCTGCTGGGAATCAGTCAGGATCTTGCTTCCTCTTGGCAACGTTAGAGCTGGAAGGTGAATTAACAGGCAGGAACTGGAAACTGAGTGGTTATTTTCTTGTAAAAAGATTATATATAAAACATGAATAAAGGAATTACATTTGTACGGCTGCCAAGAAACTTGTGCCTAATGGATGCACACCTGATGTATCCACATCATACTTTTGGAATTCATTCTCTCTGAAATATACTATCTGTTTTCATTTTATATTATAATTTAAAAACAAATCAGTCTTTGAGCTGCTGGGTAAAATAATTGTTTTGAAAGTGTGCACACACACATGATTTCAGAAGAAAGCAGTCTAATCCTGCATTCCTACTGAAGCCAGATCAATTTACTGAGGCAGCTACTACCTGCTTCCTTCATTTCTTTGTCAGGTTTCCCTCTCTACAGTCTATTCAAAAACTATGTAACAATTAAAACATAAATTTATAAATCCATTTACCAGCACAATTATGAAATGTTTCCTTTCTTAAACTCAACAGAAAACCTTAGATGTATAATGTGTAATAAAAATATTTCTTCCCGCCATCACTCAAATATGAAAGGAAAATAATTGTAAAGACTGATACAATCAGAAAGTGTTTGGTGAATTTCAAAGCAGATTTATAACTTGGTAAGAAAAATATGACCAGAAAAAAGTCAATTTTCTTTCTCAATAGCCTGTCTACAGCAATGCCTGGTAGCAGCTGCACAGAGAAGAGTACTAAAAACAAGGCAAATACAGAGGTTTGGGGTTCTTCTTTTCTGATTTACCCCCTAGGCTTCCAGTTTTAATGACAGGGACTTTCTGAGTTACAGATTGAAGTAGGATTGTCATCTCATCTGATGGATTTACCTTCTCTTAATTTATCCAATCCTATTTATTTTTTTAGCCTCCACAACATCCTGTAGCAATGCATTTCACTATCGTTGTGAGTCATGTAGAAAGCACCTCGTTTTGTATGTTTGATTTTGTATATTTTATTATGTGCCTTGTGTTATAAGAAATAATGATGCATCATTTCTATTCACCTTCTCTATGGTTTTGATGACTTTACATAGCTTTTCCCCTTAAAAATGCCTTTTCCACAAGCTGAAGAGTCAAAGCTTGTTTATCATATGGAGCCTCTAGCCATATATTCACCCTCCTGCATCACTTGTAGCTCTATTATAGAATGTGTAGATCTCAGTATCTGAACAGTATACAGACCACAGATGACCCCAGCACAGTGATCCATGTTTTGCTCTGAAATTCCTTCCTACTAATTCCTATAATTTAATTTGTCTTCTAGACTACAGTTGAGTACAGAGTTGATATTCTCAAAGGAGTGTCCACAATTACCCCACAGTTTCTTTCTTGTTGGAAATAATTTGCAAATAATGGCATATTTCCTCACTTCATTATTAATCTTTCAGGAAAAGGTTGTCTCATTAAGAGCAAATTCTCCTATGAAAAACAAATGAAGTTACTCCCAAACAAATTGTTATGCATGGGAATATTTTCATTCATTTTGGTATTCCCGTACTTGCAGGCCCCCTAAAGACTCTGCCTTGTAGTCAATGGACTAGGAATGGCCCTAGCGGACAAATTCTTGCACATTCAAGTAGTTATCAACCACTTCTAGGCAGATGTCTATGGCAGTAAATTTGTGAGATCCAATTTTTACCACTTGTCTAACAAGTTGACAAGAAGAGTGAAAGACTAATGCAGAGATTTATAGATTTAATACTGTGGAAAAAAGATATTTCCATCTAGTCTGAGTTCCTGCATAGCACAACTCACTGTGTTTCACCCTGTGAGTCCTGTAACAAGCCTTATAGATGTCTTTTAGAAAGACATATATTCTTTGGACGAAATCTACAGGTAACTTCACACCATTCCCAGTGGTTACACCTGCTAAAAAATTGAGTGTGATTTTGCATCCTGTTCATATACTAGGGGCAAAATAGTTTTGGTCTTTCTCTGCCAGTTTCATGAGTTGCCTTTTAGGACATCTACTTCCCTCTCTCCACCAAAGTATCTCAAACACTGCACAGAATGGGAAATAAGAGCTGTTCAGACAATTACAAGCAGACATGATTTGTTTTCCCCTGGAAGGATTACTTGTCCAGTTACTACTTTCAAACATGTTGGAGCTGATGTTATGGGACCATGTGGAGTTAGCAACTATATATTACAAAAGCCTTTAGAAATCATCACAGATTTCTAAATCGAGCCACACAGGAGATAGTGTTAAGCATGTCTAGAGGAAGAAAAAGGTCTGGGCTTTAAAGGCTGTTACAAAAGTAGCTAGTTTAGTTCCTAGCAGAATTTACAAAAGCAGCTTTATCTCACTGCAATGCTCCTAACTTATTCAGGCAATTCTGTAAATATCACTAGGCCTCTCTCTGCATTACACCTGCACAAATTTTGTCCAAAAACAGTGACTCTGAAATGAATTTTTTTAAAAAGTTCTCACCAATACCATATATTTTTGATGCTCTCACAAACAGACCAGGTACAGGACAGGAGGTGGAATGCAAAACAACATGTGAATAGCTAAGTGAGGGATGGTAGCAGAGACTGACACCCCAAGACAGTCTGCTCAGAGGCATTTTTCTTTTAACATGTGTTGAAATAATCTGGAGTGAAAAAACAGCCATAAACTCAAAGGTCTTTTTTCAGAAAAACAAAATATCTATAAAATAAACAAGCAGTTGGTAGTAGGAAAAGAAATGTATTCTGTGCAGGCTAGAAAACTGCTTGCAAATGAATGCAACACATACTAGAATTATTACCCTCTTCAGAGTTTGGGGGTGGTACATTATATCAGCTTACACTCCTGTTTGGGGCAGAAAATGTGACTTTTGCAGACATGAAAAGAAGGTATGTGAACTGTTTTACGAAGACTGTGGTATAGCTGATCCTCAGATGACCTGACCAGTGTAGGGAGGGAAAATAAAGCAAACACTCTGAGTGCAGTATCCATCAGGTACTAATTACCAGAGGCAAAAGTTTACGTTGCATAAGTACCAGCTATAGGAATGGCAGTAACAGAGCTATCACAGTGCTTGGATGTCCTCCCAAAGCTCTGAGCTGCGTTGTAGATGGCTCAAATTTGCAGCATTTTTATGGACACCTGCCAAATTCAAGAAGAGTTTCTGGTTCAAAGCCAGTATTTTCATTCAGCACTAACCTCTGTGAGGAAAAGTTTATTTTCCTAGAGTGAAATATAAGCATTATAAAATTGCTACCAGATTGGAAAATCTGACACAAATAATTCTGAAATAAAGCATTAGATGTGGGCACGTTTCAATGACTCTTAATGAAGAGCTCAATGTGCTGTAGCAGGGCTGGGGGCTGGGGCTCCGGGCATATGGTTCTGGGGCACTGAGCCTCTGCACCCTGAGATCCTCCCGAGTTTCCATTTTCCTAATGCCCTGGCAGAGTCTCAGGTATCCCTGAGTATCCTTGGGACTTCTTTGCTACAGAGCAGCACTCCAGAAGCAGAGATCCCTAACACTGCTGGGGTTTGGCTGGCTGCCCAGGAGTCAGAGATTTAGAAATACAGGCTCCTCAGCAGTGCATTGGCAGTGCATTGGCAGTGTATTTGTTTGTCTCTATTTAACATTAATTCACAGAAGACAATACATCATCACAAAACATCCTTAAGCTTTATTTAATTGCCACTTTCCAATAAAATTGCTTTTTCTTCCAAACATTCCTGTGCTGTCTTATTTCTGGGGCAATAAGAAATCGGATATTGTAATGTACATCAGCACCTAACTGGCTGCAGCTGCCCATGCTCGTGCCCAGAAGTGATAAAAGTGTGTAGAAATCCAGTTTTGCTGAAACTCAACAAGCTGAAGAAATGGCGTTTAAAATGGAATTTAAGGTTCTTAGCCATCGAATGCTTTTGAAAACTTCACTCTTGCTCTTTGACCAGACTGCAGAATTTTTTGTGCTGAAGAAGTAGTCGGAGGCAGTCTAACCCTGAGCATGAAGCTCAGGTAGTCTGTGGAGCTTGCTGTGCAGCTGACAGGAGGATGTTCTTTTGATTTATAAGCTAAGCTGAAAAACAAGTCTAAGAAATGGCCTCTTACTGCGTTTGCAGGGCTTCCATTAAGATGTCCTGCTGCTTCTCAGCATATTTTTCAAGACAAAATTTTGTCACCTCCTTTTCCCTCTATCTGCATAACCAGAAAAGGTGTTTTGCAATGATTTCTAAGTAATGTGGTATACTGCCACTAATACCTCCTCATACACAGAAAATTGCTAGGCACCTAAGCTAGCTCCCAGGGTGGCAGGGCTTATCCATTGTGCATGGCAGACCCTGACATTTTGACTCTGTTTTTCTGAGGAAATGGTTTATTTCAGTCGTTATCAGAAAGAAAGAGGGGAAGGAGGAGACCACAACTTTGTTGATTTTTCTGTTTCTTTCCCTTACTTTTCTTTAAATTCAATATCTCAATTATTTAGGCACAAAGTGATTAACGAGAACTGAGGACCTTACAGTCGTTTTGAATATTATTTAAGCACATGGTTTAGCTAAGGGCACTCATTTGCTGTGATGTGCCAGAAAGGTCTGTTCTGCTGTGTGACACTGCCTGGTACCTTTTCTTCGTAAAGGGTAAGGTGCTGGATACAGCTCTGGCCCAAATGCCTGTACCCCAGTAGGGATCCCTGAAGCTCCCTTGCTGCTCAGTCCAGAGGCAGGAGAACACTAGAGATTTTGTTAGGCTATCTAATTGTGTTGTTTAGTTGCATGGTGCCAGCATCCAGGAATCTCAGATACAAATGAAACCTCATTGCATCAGACATCCAGATGCCCAGAATCAAGAGCTTACCACCTCACACTCCTTCTGTGTCCCCTCTACCAGCCTACTGCTGCCTCCACCTTTGCATTAATAATCACATTCATTGCCTGGATGTACTGGCTTTCTGTGGAACAGCATGTAGTACTCCACACCAGAGGAAATTTCATTGCTCTGTGCCTCAGTTTCCCTTTCTCTAAAATGGAAGGCAACAACAATACTTCCTTAGAAGTACTGTAAGTAAATCTTAATGTAGTTGATACACTCATAGCTGTGAGTGCTCTAACGATGGTAAAGACGTAAGGAAAAGAAATATCTGTTAATGAATAAGATGTTACAATCAATCAAAGCTTTGCTGCAATGAAGACATCCTAAGGGGCAGCAAGCATTTCTAATTAAGAAAGATGAGAGACAAATAGGATAAGTTGGGTATTTTTTCCCACCTATTTATACAAAGTATTTAAAATACCACAGTCATTTTGTTTGGGAATACATTAATTTTATTGCCACCAAACCATCTAGAGCACCTGGCTAAATCAGTGTCCTCAGAAATATGGTGAAGTAAGTATGTGGTCTCTGCAATAGCTCCAGACAAGCATTTGTTTAAAATGAACAGGCGTATCTACTCTTATGCCTTGGATAACAGCTCCAAGCAGTTAAAGATTATTTTTAGTTTTACCCACTTTTGCTAGCAGTCTAGCTTTCCTCTCCTTCTGAATACATATTGTTTCATCTATGTACCTGTAAAGAGAGAAACACGGATAAATTAGGGGAAACACAGGGACAAAGACCATCCAGAGAGTGCTTGGGAGTGGCTGTCTTATACATCACTATTTTTTAGTTACCTAGTGAGATGGTAGCACATTTTGGCAAGTCAGATTTGCTAAATGCATCTCGTGTACTTCTCATGCTGACCTCAGGGCCAGTCTTTCCATGGGGAAAAACTTTTTCTTTTTTGCCAGGGTTTAATATGTACAAATGTGTAGTCATTTAACAGTTGTTGGCATGCCAATATACATCTAGCTTATTTTCTTTAGTTTTTAAAGACCATTGCTAGTGTTCTTTCCAAGTATAATAAAATAAAAATCTTGTGAAATAAGTGTTCCCTCAAAGTGTAAACCATATAAAATAGAAATGTCCAGGTTATATGCCATGTCATGAACCTTAACTGGTATCCCCTTGCAGCCCTATTCTGGATGACATCTCAGTGAAAAGACAACCCTTATTCTCATACTGAAAGAACATGGAAAAAGAACCATATCATATTCCAAGAGAATCAAACCTCCCAAGTCTAATGCTGAAGGAAGATGAAGTAACATTATACATTTTTGAACTGTCCATTTCACAGACATAAAAAGTAAATATTCCGTTATTCATACAGATAATTTAATTTATCCCTCTCCAGCCAAGAAGATGTATTAATCATTTGTGTTTGATGGGCACTATCAAACATTTATAAAGTCAAAATCGAAACCTCAGGGCTCATAGATCCTTAAAACCCCCTGTACTTAAGTGCTTACACATTAAATGCATTTTGGCCATACAGCTTGTGGCCAAATGCCATATCTGATAATGCTTTTCAATGCCTCAACACAGCTGATCATAATTATCAGTTTACATAATTCATTGCAGTAATAAAAATGGAGGCAAATGACCAAAATCTACACTAGTAGGAAGGGGAAATAGTATAAAATCTAATCCTGGAGCTCAGCAAATTTGGAAGAGAACTACTACTGTTGCATATNGATAAACATATCTAATAAAACCTAGGAATGCTCATTTTGCTGCCTTTATTTTTTTTTGTCATTACCTGCAGGATTAACAAATATTACAACCATGCAAGAGATCAAAGTTAAAAATATGATTTTAATACGTGATTCCTTAAGGAAGCAAGCAAAACACAATACTTTACTCAGGTAAAGGACTGGGATTACAAGGCAGAAAGCATGAAGATGACTATGAAAGCTGGATCTTAATAGTCAAACCAGAGTGACTATGCTCTGGTACAACGTGTGGAGGCAGCTGCACCCTGTAAAAAGATATCATAAATCTATATACAAACCAATATTCACTTAAAGTTCAGAAAACATGAAATAGATGGTACTTTTTCAGAGATTAGATATTTGCTGGGTCGCTGCAGGCAAATACTTCTGTAATACAGATCACTGAAGGTAGGTGTGTTGTATCTACTCTTTTAGAAAAACTGAACACATCTCATTTTCGATTGCCAAAGATGGCACTGGCTTTTATGAAAGAGCACTATAGTTCATCACTGATAGGAGACTTGGATCTATGGTTTTCTTCCTTAGATTGAGAAATTTCATACCTGCTCCAGTGGGAAGAACAGACCAGGTTGTGGGGGACATCTGTCACCCTTTCTTTGGCATGACTTGTCTTTTACTCTGGCTTTAGGAAATGCCCCGACAGTCCAGTCTCCTATAGGAACTCCAATAGCCAGGTTTATTCTCAGTTTGGGATATTAACAAAGTTCATAACAGGGCTAAAAAGAGTTCTATGAGAATGATTCGTTGCAGTTAGTTTTATGAGAAAAGGACAACTATAAAGATAGCACCGTTGTTGATATGGAAAACAACTGGGCACATAACATTGCACACATACTTCTCATCACCCAAACACTACCCAGAACCCACACGTTCATTGGTACTGCTGGTAGAAAACACATTGCCCACATACTCACTTTTCTGCAACTCTTGTCCTATTAAATCATGGTTTCACCTTTCACAGATTCCTGCTCTCCTGGACTTTTCTACTGACAGCCGGTATCAGCCAGGACTCTCAGGCCTGAGTCCCCAGTGAGGGGCTGAAGGAACATGTCCTCAGCATTGTGCTCAAGCCAGCTTTCCTCAGGGACCGTTTTGCATTGTCAGTATTGTTGAGGAAGAGCTCTCCTCTCTCTGCCTGCGCAACCAATGACAAAAGCCAGAAGATACTTGCTTTTACTGTGCTAGCTACTTTTACAAGCTAAAGAAGGCTTTGCGTGTTGTAAAATATGCATTCTCTGTGCTTTCAGTTCTTTTTGGTATATGTTACATGTGTGGTTGTATGCCACTGTCCTCATCTTCTTTCAGAGTTGTGTGTTGGTGTGCCATGGTTTTGCATGAGCTATGAGTTGAGAACTGCTGCCCTGCAGCACAAGAAGGGTAATGGAAAAGGGGTTCTTGGAACAGAGAGAAGAACCAAAAACCCACCTGCTACACAGGGTAAATCGCTACCGTCAGTTCCTGCATTTTTGACACAGGGCTGCATTTTGTTTAGAAAGAGGTTTCTACTCTCACAAGCACAGCTTCTTAGTGATATTCCCCCCATGTATGACACACTGTATGCATGACTGTATGAAAAGCCTGAGTTTTTGAGGCTGATCTCTTTCAGGACTTCTGTATGCATGTGCAGAAGGCAGGCTCTGACTTGAGTTTAGTATGCACACATGTATTTCAGGGGACTGTGGAGGAAACAGTATAGTGCACTCATCTCACATAGCATTGATGAAAATCCAAATCTGATTATGCTGAGGTGAGCAGAGAGTTTGACAAGTGTTTGAAAGCTCAGGCTGTTATATTTTTGCTACTGCA
>WAAD01042406.1:4778-21678 GCA_013389945.1 Fregata magnificens
TTTAAGATTCTGACATAAGAGTTGTCATACAGTGAGAAAGCATGGCTTTCAGAAACCTATATCATTGTTTCAAAGAGAAGTATTAAAAATTCAAAACCAGGTATTCATTTATGAATCAATAAATAGCAGTCATATAGTTTTACGGCTATGTTTAATCTCACATATGTAAAATCTTCAGTGATATATGACCACTATTTGTATGCGTTTTAAGAGCTCTTCTACAAGAATGCTTAGCGTCCTTCCCTTGGGAGCTACACAGTTAAAAGGAAAATGAACGTGAGAGCCTGGAAGAACAAATATATCCAAAGATGAAAAAATAATTTATAAGGAACAAGTCATAGAGAAATCACACATACTGATCAAGTATAACATCAGGACTTTTATAATCTCAGGGCTGTGCTGTAAGCTGTGCAGGCCAGTTCAGTCTAACAGGCTGTTAAAAACCACTCAAGAATTCTCCACTGCCTGCTGCTTCTGCCCTCTCTTCCAGTGCTACACTGCTCCTGCTTCAGCAGGCATTCCTGTCTCTTGCTTGGAATGCTCTACATGTTCATAACCTGCCTCTGAAACCTCTGCTTTCAAAAAATGATCATTGCTGTTTTGGCAGAATATCCATGCATATGATGTTGGCTAAATCTTGTTCTATTTAAAAGAAACAATAAGGAGAAATAAGGCATAACAACATGGTAATATCTCAGTCTGACCTCTGCTCTCTGATAACTTTTCCATCAAATTGCTGACTTAGCCCAAGTTGCTTTTGGCAAACTCCTGTTTCATAACCTCATCTGTCTCCTTTGCAATGAACCAGCTCGTGTTCCTGCAGTGGTTTCTTTGCAAGAGAGGAGGTGTGTTTCCTTAAGGATGGGTTCAACTTCCAACTTTGGGAAGATACGGTTTCTGTTCTCTAGCAGAGATGGATCTTTAGTTTGACTCAATATAGTAATTTTTGGTTTTATAACATTTACTTACGATATGCTCACATTGGGGGGGTTCATGTTCTGGTTTTGACACATCTCATTTATATAACAGTTTCAAGTTCAAGGATGTCGTGGTTCTCTTTACTGATGAGGAAAGTGAAGCACTCTTAGATTATGTGAATCACAGAGGACGTCTGTATAAGACCTGTAATGAAAGTTAAAAAGTCCTTAACTTCCAGGTCTGTGCTGCGTTCACTGGATATTTAAGCTATGGAAAATGTCCCCTTACCATTCAAACTATGTGGATTAATATATAACACTTGTTTTAGATATTGCATCACTTATGCTATTAATTAACCCTAATATTATTTTTTCTGTGAGGTATATTGTCTCTCTGAGCACAGCACTTAGCACAAGTTTTCCTCCTTCTGACATTTTAAAGAAGCTGTACAGAATAAAAAGGGAGAAAATGTTGAAGAATGCAAGCCATTAAAACTCTGCAGTTGTTTTCAATTTGTCTCTATTAAAAATATGCATACATTTTTAATTAGAATTAATGTTGACCTATAAAGAAGACAAGAAACCTTCCCATTTAAAACAAACAAGCAAGGATAAGTAACTCGTCTCTCCTTGCATCTACTAAATTTCAGGTCTGATAGATTATCCTTCAGATTCCAGATGTGTTAAATCCTTCACACTCTAATAATCAGAATACATATTGACAATGCTACTATTGCGTAAGTGGGGAAAGATGACCTTGTGTTTTAAGCTAAAGATGAGATATGGGACTGATTAATTTATTTAGAAATACTTTTAACAAAAGTTGTTGAACTAAAATTATTTTTTTCAGTATATTTTCCAGTGACAGTGATCTGAACTCTGTTGAAGTTGTTTGCAATAATAGTGATTAGATTCCCTCCTGTCCTCCTTTATTTTAACATAAAATGTTATAAGTGTTTGCCTTGATTTTTTACCTTCTGCCAGTTTTTTTTCTTTAATAGTCCATAAGAATTTTTTAAAAATTAAACCGTTTGAAAAAACTGTATTTTTATCACTTTTAAGGGGGAATAAATATTCCTTTCTTATCTCCCCAATACTTCATCTCATCTTCTGTTGAATATGGATATGAATACCTAACTCATTGGTTGCTGTGAAACTAAATTATTTGTCTGGGAAGTTTAAAGATCCTTGGATTTTAAGCCCTATGGATGTATAATTAAGAGCATAAGGAATAGCATAAAGACCTGAGCTATGGCTCATACCCAGTTTTAATGAATAATATATGTGTAATGAAAAGAGAATGGCTGGCGTAATCACTAAATTAACTCTGACTTTTCTGGAAAGAGCATCACGGAGTCTGGAGCTTCCTTCCCTTTGGCCCCAAGAAGAGGCAGAATAGATCTGGGTTCTTTGCTTCAGTGGAGGGCAGGTCTTCTGGCAAGGCACTATCCACTGTGCTGTGGGTTGTGAACCCAGCTCCTGGAATGGATTTGAACCTAACTTTTTCATAAAAAGGAGGGTGAATATGCTAGCAGCTGACACAGACAGATAAATCCCATAATATTGTCAAACTCGACAGAGACTGTACATTTTGTGCAAAAATACTTAAGCCCCAACACTGTCAAATGAAAGAGAGAATTTTATACTGTCTGTTCCCCACTGATATATGTTTGGCTGTCATCTTATTTCATAGTTCAGGCAATTGAAACACTGTTTAAATGTGTATCATAAACCTATAGATGAGAACATTTCCCTACTGGATTTAAACCATTACCCCCAAAGGTGTTAAAGAAACCCTGCTGTGTGTCGCTTTTTAAGATCAAGGGGCATTTTTGATGTTAATGCCTAGAAAAGGCAGATGAACACTAACAGCTGCTTATCCACAGGCTGGTGAATTGAATAGGGAAATACTGTTCTGGAAGTCAGCTCTCCAGAGAAAAATGATAAATTGTGAGCATCTATAAGTAAGAATGATAGTCTCTAAGGATAGTTGAGCAAGGCTGATAATATAAAATATGTAAAACGTGGAAAATATTTAATACTTCTGTTTCTTTTGCTCAAGAGTTGGAGGGGTTGTGTTAACAATATATACGATGCTACTGTACTCAGGCATGCAAGAGAAATGCAATATATTAATTCTCAAATCACTAGTTTGTGAAATGCCTTTCTGGTATCCAGGGATTTTCAGGACTGTTACACTGATAAGGAGTCAAGGGCAGTCTCCTCATGGGCTGGGATGGCTGTCTTGGGAGAAGAAGGGAATAGAAGAAAAGGAACAGCAGATTAAGAGCTGGACAGTTTAGTGTTTCTCTACTTCTGAACTTTGATGTTTTCTCCAGCTCTTCAGTCTGCAACTATTTAAAGCTATCTAGCAGCTTCATTTCTGAGATACGGGCTGCGCTCCCGTGTGGTGATGGATCAACTCTGTAAAAAGGCATGCTATAGCAAGTCATGGTGTACAAGGAGAACCTTCCACTGGATAAACACATTTTACATAATTCCTGTGGGACAGACAGAAAGAGAAGCTTCCCCTGTAGACCCCCATAATGTTATGGTATGAAAGTCCCTATGAGCAAACTACTTAGGAGCCCCGCAACAATGTGGAGGAATTTCTAAGTGTCATGGTTTAACCCCAGCTGGCAACTAAGCACCACCCAGCCGCTCGCTCACTCCCCCCCGGTGGGATCAGGGGGGAGAGTCAGAAGAGTAAAAGTGGGAAAACTCGTGGGTTGAGATAAAGACAGTTTAAGAGGTAAAGCAAAAGCCGTGCGCACAAGCAAAGCAAAGCAAGGAATTCATTCCCGACTTCCCACCAGCGGGCAGGTGTTCAGCCATCCCCAGGAAAGCAGGGCTCCATCACGCATAACGGTGACTTGGGAAGACAAACGCCATCACTCTGAACGTCCCCCCTTTCCTCCTCCTTCCCCCAGGTCTATATGCTGAGCATGACGCCATACGGTGTGGGATGTCCCTTGGGTCAGTTGGGGTCAGCTGTCCCGGCTGTGTCCCCCCCCAACTCCTTGTGCCCCCCCAGCCCACTCGCTGGTGGGGTGGGCTGAGAGGCAGCAAAGGCCTTGGCTCTCTGTAAGCACTGCTCAGCAGTAACTAAACACCCCAGTGTTATCAACAGTGTTTTCAGCACAAATCCAAAACACAGCCCCATACTAGCTACTGTGAAGAAAATTAACTCTATCCCAGCCAAAACCAGCACACTAAGATGCCCAGTCTTCTGCACTGTTTGATCACCCTAATAGAATAATAGAATAACCTTGGAATTTTGCTGGCTTCTTAGGCAGGGATTCCAAAGTAAAAGCCTGATGGAAGGGAATGTACAGCACCATCAAAGGGCTTAAGATGCACTTGCTATTCAGATTTTACCATCAGGGCTCAGATCATGCAGAATTAGAGCAGTCGGAAGGAACTAAATATGCTTTCCTTTTCTGAAGTCTCTTTGAAAGACGGAGACAGCAAACATACCAGGTGAATCCTGCCTGGTGACTTTCATGTGAGGGCAGTTTCTTTGCAGGCAGAGGTGAAATTTATTGTTTCCTGTATCAGGTTTAGTGAAAGAAGACTGAGAAGCCATAACCAAAAAAATATAATTTGAAAAAAATATTGTTACCCCTTAACTGGGCAGCTAGCTAAGCTAAAAGTTCCAGTGGATTGCTTTTTGGCTACAAAAAAAGAAATAGATGACAGAGCTAGGTATGTCTTTGAGGCAATTCAGTTTTCTTACTGGGGAGAAAAAAAAAAAAAAAGGAAAGGAAAATTTCCTGCTTCCCTGAGTGGAATGTGTCAAAAATAACAAAAGACAGTTTAATCAAACTTCCAAGTGTTCTTTTTTTCAGCCAGACTGCTTAGGAAAGCTCTTTTTGGACTTTTTCTCAATACCATGTTTCCAGTGCTTATTTTAGATGTCTTTCCAGTTTTCAACTTTGTATATATGTCTCCATTGCTGCTGCTCTCTAATAGATAGGTAACTCTACCAGTCAAGATCCTAGACCCTGCATTTGGATCAGGAAAGTCCCCCGATTCAAATTCTGCAGATTTTTGCCACACACCTGTATTTTAGGTGGGAAATCTGGATTTTATTGAGTTTTCTAGTTGACTAACAGGACATAATTATTTTCTACACTTACATTGTGTGAAACACACCACTTCAGTCTACCAGCCTCAAAGAGCTGTAACCTCAACCATAACATTTTTATAGCTTGAGAGAATTTTTTAAAACTGAAAACTGGGATTAAGATTGTAAACCCAGTTACATGTGGCTTTGTGAATGATGTCTGGATCCCACTCAGCTAATCTCAGTTTGCCAGTAAAGTCTTTATGAGTAGGAGAATTTTAGGTCCTTTGAGTTTCAGTGATAGATTCCTTAAAGCTGCTCAGGCTCCACTGGATAATTGCTTCATCTGTAGGGCGTCACTTTAGGCCCAGGGAAATGTGGGATCTTCTTCAAAACAGTTATTGTACTTTTTGAAAGCTGTTTCTAATCTACAACATTAAGCAAAACAAAAGCAGAGTCATGAACAAATGATATCTAATGCCTTGCTTGAATCCAGAGGGCAGTTTTATAGTCTACTGCCTGATATCCTATTTGCTGAAGAAATCAAGGACAGAAGGAGAAAGCTATAACGAGACTTGGTGAGTTTTGACTTGAATTTCTAGCATGTTTTTCCTTTCAGGTTAGGAACCGTGTGTGGAAGATCTGTGGTTTTTAAATCGAAGTGAAGCCACAAAGCCTCCTGCCAGCAGAGTTAATTTCTCTGGTTGTGCTTAAAATGGTTCCTCTGTTGAATGCACAAATCAGCTTCCTTTTTGAAAGCAGTAGAAAGCTTGGCTCAGAAATAGCTTATATCGGTTTTGATGGAATAATTGTAGGCCACGATTCTTATAGCTATATTTCACAGTTTTTCTCCAAAGTATCCCTGGCTTTCCCTCAGTCAGAAACTGCAGAACTTCACCCATGCGGTTGTCACATGGATAGATTTTTGGCTGCTCAAAGGAGGAAGCTTTCCTGCACCTTGTCATGTGCAGCTTGCAAGTTTGTTCAAAGGCGAATTTTGGTAAAGTTGCACAAGAAAATAAGTAGCACATAACAGTATAGTCCTCACTGGAAAAAAATAGGTAGGGGTGTAGCATGTTCTGCTGTTGCTCAGTGGGAGAGAGACATTCCTGTCTTCCTTAGTGTTGGAGCTCTTGATTTAGAGAACTGGAATCCCTTCCAATATCATCCTTACGGCTAAACTTGGGCCCTCAACAGGCCAGGTACAGGTGCAAACATGTGAAATTACAGGAATGATAGGGGAGAATTAGAGCAGAGCTGCCCCACACATTTTGCTGCCTGGAATATATTCTGCTCGCTCGTGATTTTCATGGGGTTCAGGTTTTCAGTTTGGTAAGAACACTTTTGAGTGTTACTGTAATGACACTTTGAGCCATATATTTTCTCCCTTACATTTCTTCTTTTCACTTTATCATCTCACTTCCTCCATTCTGTTGCCTTTGACGCTGTTGTATCCTTTGACGCTGCTGTATCCTTTGATAGTTTTTCCACTGTACTTTTATACTTACTTTCCATTTGTTGTGTTTTCCTTTATTCTCTAACAACGATTTTTTCCTTTCTCATTCTCTCACTCCATTACTATCATCATGCTTTTTCCCTTCCCACATTCCCAAATTCTCTCTCTTCAGTCACTTACGCTTATTATTCTCAGTGTCTCTGCTTTTCTTTCAGTTAGTTTCTCTCATGAGATAAAATCATACCCGTGCACATGTACACAGTTGCTTCCTTCTCGGCACAGTCACCCTCGCATACACGCATCCCTATTACCCACGTGTGATTCTTCCTTCAAGGGGTCCTCCTTCTGATTCTCACATATTCAGGACCCGTTGCTGGCTGCAGTGAGGCTTCATTTGTGTGCGTCTACCCAGTGCAAAGGGTAAAGCCTAGGGAGCAACTGGGCGTAGAGCAGTATCTGTGCCTTGTTTTCCCCCTGGAGGTCGAATAGGCAATAGCAGAACGAGAACCAGCACAACATCATGCAAGTGATTCAGGCTAAGGATCCCTGAGCAAGATGGCAGCAGCACTGACGGGCGTTTCTAGCAGCGGTGGTGACTCCTGGTCCTGCAGGACTGGGAGAACAGTAAGGGAAGGGACTGACTGACTTTGCTCTCGTTGGCTTGCCTGTGGAGGGAGGCTCTTAGTTGCAGCCTAGCAAGTAAATGTCCTCAGTGAGACCCACCAGTGGTTGGCTTTGCATGTGGCCTTAATCCTGGAGTCCAGCATTAAAGCAATATAAGATACTGCAGCTTCTTTATGTCAGCAGAGAATCCCTTTGGAAAAGATATTGTTTAAAGTATCATTCAACTGTAAAATAATCTCATGCTTGCATAAAGTCAACCTTGTTAGGCTACCTTTTTAGCAAAAGCAGCTATTAATAAAATAGATGCTTTCTTGAAAAGCCTTTGAAGCCTTGGGAAAACCCAGAACTCCTCCTGCCTGGAACTGTTGTTCTTGAAACTCTGTTTTGTTCAGACCTTTCTTTCTTTTTCTTTTCGGCTTGCTTTCTAGCCAGCGTGTGCACTGAGAAGCAAGGGCTGCTGCTTTGGAGTCGGAGCAGCACAGCACCAGTAAGGCTGGCATTCAGCGTGTCCCCTTTTGCCTGAGGGAAACATGCACTAAAAGTCTGGAGAACTAGAAGTGAGGCAGCGGAGACAGCCTACTTTTTCTGTCTGAGCCAGTCGTTTGTGCTGCTGCCGACTCTGCCCACTGTTCTTCCGGGGGAAGGGGCAGAAGTGCCTCTTTATTTGCTTACAGTAGTACTTCAGGGCTCTGCTGTCACCTGCATGCAGAGTCATTTGCAAACAGGCTGTATCGCTGGGGAGCAGAAATGTGTTTTTTTTAAACCCTAAGCAGATTTATAGTCTGGTTTCCTGTCAGATCTTTGCATTTTCCTTCTCTGCCCCTCCCAGCCTCTGACACACTTTTTCTTACTTTCTGTGTCGCTCTTTGCTCATTCTGACACCAGTGCACTTGCTTCCTTCATTCCTGATTCTCCCTAAACTTTTGGTACTTCAGGGGCCAGGGGGTGTTTTGTTCCTTGTGTTTTCTTTACTTTTCAACAGCTGCAGAACACAAATAACCTCTCCAAGACTCCTGGAGAGACACTGACAATTGCATGGAGGCGACGTAGAGAGTTTCAGCCTGCAGCAGCTGCAGCGAGACAGCCCGGTCACTGATGAGCACCCAAGGTAAGGAAAGCAGCTGTCAGATCAGCTCCACCTCACTGCTGGCTAGGACAGCACTTGACTCTAATCACTACAAGTTCCACTTTCACCTTTCAACTTTTTTGTGTTCATTTTCAAGAGTATATGTTTCTTTGAAAATGATTGCGTTCGCGCCTTCCTTGCCCTCAACAGGTCTCCTTGTACTTTGCACGCACCAATACTTGGAGCTCAGGGTTCAGTGAGGTAAACAGGCTGTAGCTGGAGGTGCAAACATGTTCTTAAAGAAAGTGTGCACTGGAAAAGAAAATTGAAATGGAGGTCTATGGAGGGGAGATGAAAGGACTGATCATCAGCACTCGTCTCCAGGGATCTTCTGGTTCTACCCATAGTGTGTTGTGCCCTAGCCTTTTCTTTAAATCTCTTCACTGGGGAGTTATGCTTTCTGTTAACTAATAAAATCTTTCTTCTTTGTCTTTTTATCTTCTAATTTGTTCTTCTCACTTCCTTTATTCTTTTCTCAACCCTAATGTATCTCTTACTATCTTTTTCACCATCTTTTTATGCCTGTTTTTCATCAAGAATATTTTCTGTGTGACAGATGTTCCTCTTGTTCGTTCCTTTCCTTTCCCTCCGCCTTCTCTTTCTTGCCTGTGCAATAGACTGTACATCCTCCCCCATGTTCTTAATCTTTCTCTCCTTCCCCCCTGTCAGTTCCTTCTCTGTCATGTGTTCCCCTTTCCCATTGCTCCTCTAGCTTCTCACATGCACTCCTACTTCCTTCTCCATCCGCTTTCTCATGTACACAGCATACATTGCTGCCCTGCAAAGTTAATTTTGCACACACAGTGGTGTTGCCTCTCCACTGGATTGTCCTTGCACACACATGCTGCATTCCTGTCTGCCCCTTTCATGTACATATGCAGGATTTGCATATTTACAGGTTTGGGGATGCATCCCCAAATACAAGACTTTTACACTTGCACAGCTTCCTTCCAATTCTCAGACTCATATTTAGTCATTCACAACAAATAACCGCTGTCATCCTGTCTCTGTTTCTTTCTGTCTCAGAAACAGAGTTTTCTAACACCTATAACACACCATAGCTTCCTCTCCACTCACAAATACAGCCTGCCCTGACTCTGTGTATTCTACCCCTTCTCTTTCTATCATCCCACTCCTTCCTAAGTCCTTACCACAACTCTCCACCAGGTTTCTCTGTCTGTTTTTATCTTGATGTTGCATTCATATTGGGAGGAACTACTGAGGCAGATGGTCTTACTCTGTGCTGTCTTAGCATCCCTGCTGAGTACCTGTAGGGGAACTGGAGGAAGTATTGCAGTCTCTCAGCTCCTCTTTCCTTTGCAGAATATGCAGACTGCAGCAGAGTAAGAGCTTAGTGATGGGACTGAAGATAGATGACAAAATGGGAGAGCATAATCCAAAATGTCTTTGGAAAACTAAAAATAGTTCTAGTTGATCATACGCCCTTTTACTAAACTTAATAAAGTTTTAAACTTTCTGCCCCACAGCAGAACTTCTGCTCTGACACTGGCATAGTTTTTGTCCTATTGATTCCTATGGGATTTCACATGTCAGAGGTAGAGGTTCTCAACAGCATTAGTGCTGTAGTGGGAGTAACTTTGCTCCTAGGATCTGGAAACAGCTCATTTCTTTTATACCAGATATATTGATGAGTCACCAAGGTCAGGCATGGCTAAAAACTGCATGCAAAGACAATATCTGGTATTATTCCTTGTTTAAGTTTGTAAGCTTTGAACCAGGTATGACAAATAAGTACATTTCTTTGATGAAGCCTTTTAGCCTCACCTTCTTAAGCAGGACTGTTGAGACTGAAGATTTATTTCTAGGGATGTTCTGATGTGGGCTTTTGGGGACTGAATAAGGATCGTTTATTAAACTCAGCTGAATTAATAAGAGAATTACTATGTGGTAGAATTCTCTTAGCAGTCTGTCCTACTCTCTCAAATTGTCCATCTCCTTATGAGTGAAAGGAGCTTAAATTTTATGTTTGCAATTATAATATATCTTTTCTGATTCAGAGCTAGCAAACTGTGGCCTTTGAGCTGTTAGCATTCTCTTCTGAATACAGAAGTAGGTACATTGAAATATCTTTGTCTTTTGGATCTTTGAAAAGTCTACAAGCTTAGAACAATAAAATAAGAGATGTTCATTTTATACATGCAGGTCTACTATGACTCTTTCTTACTCTGTTACAACTCATTTTGTCGTGTGAAAAGTACTTGCATTCCTTTTAGTCATTCTCCAAAACTTGTATGATAATTTTGTGCTTTGTTTTTTTCAGTATTTTGTGCCCCCATTACTGATTATTTTCGTAAGGCCTTGATGTCTCCCAGAAATAAATTAGCTGAGACAACACCTCTTCTTTATCTCTCTCTCCCTCCCTCCCTCCTTCTTCTTTTTCATCATGGTAATTTGCTGTATGTTGAGTTAAAAATGGGCATTGTCAAAGTCGGGTTGTGACAGTTGCAAGGGGACCCGGAGCCAGAAATTTTGTGCGTGTGTGTGTGTCTAGTTTCTTGAGCCATGTGTCTGGCAGAGGAGAAATTTCAGCTGGAAAGAGCTTCAAAACTTTCCATCTTACCCAGCAAATTGCTATATTGAGAGGGCCAACCCCAGAACAGAAATTCAGAACCACATGTTTGACTCCCTGTTCTTATGCGAATAGCTACTTCCAATTACATTTAACTCTGAATTAAGAGAAAAATAAACTTTCAACATGGGTGAAAAGAGAACCGTCTGACTGCATGTATCTGTTAAAATTAAAGCAATTTGAACCTTCTCTAGAAGGATGCATCCCAAATAACTGGGATATGCTGAAGAAATCTGAATGTGATATACCAAATGACCCTGGTTTATATACTGTTGCTTGGTCAAATTTTTAATCAGATACATGCTCACAGAGGATGAAATTTATAGAGATCCTTATTTCTCCCAATATTATGCCTATATTATTGAGAGAGAACAAGCTACCCACTTTTTAGCAGATGTCTCAACTCTCTCTTTGATATTAAAATGCATGTTTCATGAAATATGAATGTTTTGCTTAGATGTGGTCATTAAGGTTGTGTAACTGATGGTGGAATTTGACCTATGGCAGCTTTCTTTGTAAGTAGCCTCCATAGCATTCTAAACTTAAAAGAACAAGAAATATGGGACCAGGTCTTGTGACTTTCAAACTGGAGGGTAAAACCATAAACTTCACCAAGTTTAGTCGAGTCTTGCCCCTGATATGAGCAAGAAATTATTTTTGTCTTGGCTCTTTTGTCACTGCTGTCTGTAGGATTTGCATTCTCAGAACACTGTCCGCTTTGCTGAGAATACAGTATCTGCAGTGAATCTGCAATTCCTTTTTCAGAACAAATGATGGGGTTTTCTCAGATGTACATGTAATAAGATTCTCCATCTGCTCCCTTCCCCCAAACTCTCTCTTAAGTGCTGCCTTCACCCTCTAGTCTGGGTCAGTTATTTAATGGCAATGAGCATTTTCAGGAAGGTAACCTTTCTGCTTGTGATTTGTTCAAGGACTCTGGAATTATAATGGTTGCTGTCAAACGTATATAATTGGTCTCTGTGGCACACATCCAATAGTGATAAAAGCTTCTTTCTCTCTACTTCTTTAGTCAGTATTCTCTCCCTATATTACCCTCTCACTTTTGCTCCTCTCGGGCAAAAGGAGAATACAGTGCCAGTCAAAGTGCAATTTGACAAAACAGCAGATCTGCCATATACCCCATCATGGTGTGTCCCAGCTGTGGGCAGTGGATTACTCCTTGGCTGGAGGTTTTCACATTGACTTTAGTTAAACATAAAGGTCTTCTCTGAACTTTGATTTTGAACACCTCCCTTCATAATCTCTGGCAAATATTCGGGCTCTAGGAATGGTGATGGTTTGTGAGTACCATGAATTCACACGCTTAATGATCTACGGGGGGTGCATTTAACATTTTAGCAGCGGTAAGGCCTTTGTACTTTTTATACAAAAGGCAAACACACAGGGGTTTTTTCACAGCTCATAAGAGTACATTACTAATAGCACCAAAAGTTGGCAATGCGTTGTGCATTGTCTGCTATCGCTGCTGAACATGTAGTGAAGAGAATATTCTTGTTATGTTAGTCCCACAAAACCTGTTTTATCTTCGGTGCTGGATGGGCCATTACTTTCTAATGCTGTCTACTTCAGTGAATCTGTTTAGTAACTCAAGAGGAAAGAGAAATTTGTCAAATCTCACTGGAAATCTATCAGAAATGTCAAATGAAATGCTATAACATTCTGGTTTTGTCAAAAGGATAAATGTATATACAGCTGTGTATGTGATATTATTTGTAGTAATTGTTGCCTCAGTGAATTTGTCTGTGTAAAGTAACATTGTGTAGTATTAACAGATATGTTTGTTCTGGTCCCTGAGGCCAGTTTGGCCTTGCACAAAGGTACTTGTTATTTGCCCAAGTCTGATAGTCTGCCCTGGTTTTTGTAGTTCAGTGGAGGAATACAGCTTTGCTGTAAGCAATGAAAGGATTCCCACTGGCGTCCTGAGCGCTGGTTGTTTGCTGGCAAATTTTCCTCAGGTTGTAATTGAGGCGCTGAAGAGTAAATTTAACATAGGTTTTCTGTTTAAAATGGGATAAGGATTTTTTTTCCATTTGAACGCAGAAAAAGCTGTATGCTAGCAGTACATATATGGTTATTATTAGCAGTTAATGGATTGTTTCCACGTCGTTTTTTACAGCTCTATATGTGTATAAACATTTCTAATGTAGCTGTGCCCGTACTTGAAATCAGTATGAGTATGCTTAATAGGTCGTTATACACGTTTAACATATTTGAGCACAAAAGTAATCTCCTCCAGGGTTCGAAACACCAATAAAGAAACCTTTCAAATGTTTCCCTCTGTGGATTCTGAATCCTGAGTAAACTGGGAAAACACCTGAAGGTTGCTTCAACTCTTTTTCTAAAGATTCATTTCCAAACTACAGTGCAACTGGTGATTGAATTTTTTCTCCTTGATCAACTGAAAGATTGTCACATTTATAAGATCATTTGAAGGCTTTTAGCTTCTAACATCTCAACTAAAATACCAGTGACATTTACCATTCACTGACCAAACTGGTCTGTTGCATGAAGTCTGTGTTAAAAAGAACATTTCCTCTGTGGCTGCAATTTTGCATGGATCCTCTCCAAAGTCTACTGGTGCATCCCAGTCTTTTATAAGAACAAGTCATACTGTCTATCTAGCAGCTGCTGCCTGCATCTCTATTTCTTGGTTTTTTCTGAATCATAGAATCATTTAGGTTGGAAAAGACCCTTAAGATCATCGAGTCCAACCATTAACCTAACACTACCAAGTCCACCACTAAACCATGTCCTTGAGCACCACGTCAAGGTAGTTGCCATTCTATATGTTTTTCATAGTTTATAATGATGTAATTAGTGAGGTCATCAAACTCATTTCACTAATGTCTTGCACTGACTGAAAATATAAAGTTCCATAAACTTTTTCCACCTTCTTTACTATTGCTGAGCTGATTTTCTCCTGGTAAAAAAAACCAGGCTTAAGATTCAGAGGACCAAGCTTCTCTGCTACTACACTGCTCGTCTTCCTTCACAGTTCCTGCCAAAACAAGTCAGAATAAGTCTCAATATTTAATTGTTTAAGAAGATTTTGAGTGTGCTTCATCCTTCCAGTAACATATTCCTTTATTTCCAGTTACATATTTTTCAGGAAGATCCCAGGCTAACATGATTTATTGTAGAAGGTTTAATTTCCTTCTGTCTTTTATTCTCTCATTTTTGCATTTATGCCATGAAAGATATCAATGCAGTATGAAACAAAAAAAAAATTTAAACTTTTGTGTTAGGACAGAAGAGAGTGTGTTTTTCTTCTGCTTTAGTTGTTAGAAAAAAATGAAAGAGTATTACATTTCCTGTAAGGCTGGAAACACTGAATCAGTTCTTTTTTTTAATCTGCAAGTCTGTGGTCTGAAGGAAAAATGATACTTGGGCATTTTCATATGGAGCATTACACTACAGAATGGTGTTTTTGTGACTTGCACATATCCATAGTCAGAGCAGTATTCAGGCAGTTTTGCTGGATTAAATGCTATTGACAGCAATGCTTTCACTGAATCACTGAACAACTAGGGTTGCACACCTGGGAGGGCAGTGTCTGGCTCAATAGTTACTTTAGAAGCCGTGTGAGAATACAGTATCAGGAAGGACTGAACTTTTTCGCCTGCAAAGCACAATTGGAAAATGCTACGTCTAAGACAGAAATGGTCAGAATTTGAATGCCAGTTTGAAGGCTGTGAATTTAATGACAAGCTCCTGATATGTTGTAGAACCTTCTGCAATGCAGAAAAATGCAAACTCATTGCAACTGCATCATTATAACATGATAATAGTGCATAAATCCAAAGCTATTTGAGCACGATAATATTAGAAATGTTGGATGCAAACCTATTAAACAGCTAATGCCATCAGCACAGATCTAAGCACAGTCTCTGCACGAAGGGACTGGAACGGTAAAGATAATTTGAACATTCAACTACTGTGAGGAAAGAACATGAGAAAAGGCAGGGGGTGGTTTGTTACTGTTATTTTGGTCCTCACAGGACATCCCAAGTCCTCTCTACCTTCAATCTGACCCGTTTGGCTGACTTGCCTTACTTGTCTTATTTAATATGTCCTTTCCTCTTCCTCTCTGATTCTGATTATCATCCCATATATGGTAGTTTCATCAGGTGAGTGAAGATAACTGACAAANTCGTTCTGCCATGAATTTGGCCTCACACAAACCTGAGAGGAGACATGCAGCTGTCTGCTGCCCAAACCAGCCATCCTTATTTCCTCCAGAGAAAAACACAGCGAATTGAGTAAACACCTTCTGATGGTTGGATGTGGGTTATGAGCCACCAGCTGGACCATTCTGTCCTGAAAAGGAACGGCAACTTTTTTGGCTAAGTGCTAAAAGTTTGCATATAAGAATCCAAAAGGAGAATACGGTTATTGCTATAAANCTACTGGTGCATCCCAGTCTTTTATAAGAACAAGTCATACTGTCTATCTAGCAGCTGCTGCCTGCATCTCTATTTCTTGGTTTTTTCTGAATCATAGAATCATTTAGGTTGGAAAAGACCCTTAAGATCATCGAGTCCAACCATTAACCTAACACTACCAAGTTCACCACTAAACCACGTCCCTAAGCGGCATCTTTGTNTCCAGAAATTTGAACTGGGATGAGTCTGATTTACAGAGACTGACATCACCACTCCACTGGAGATACCAGGGACTGTGCGTATCAGTTGTTTGAAGAAAGTGGGTAGTCCTCACTTGGCTCACCTCAACTCTACCATCCACCTCATCACCACAACTGCTAATAAAATGTCCAGTGTTTCCCAAGTCAATCTTGACGAAAACATCTCTGGGTTGTGGCTGTTTGCTATTCCAAGTGAATGATAGCGTAACAGCAACATAAAATTGTCCTGATGTATATGAAGTTGGGCAAAATAAAAATTGGTAGCAACTTTTGATATTTTTGGCCTTGCATTTTGACTAAAAGTTATCAAGGAGAGCAAGAGGCAGAATTTTATTTTTAATGGACATTGTTTCTTTTTACTTTTTTGAGGTCAGATTTCAACTCACTACAATTTAAGTTTTGCCAAATTTTATTTTAAAACTTTGCTGAATTTTATTTTTCTGATAAGACTTCTATTTCCTAGTGATTAAAAAATTGTCGAATTTGTGGAATGGTACTCAGAAGTATTGTCTGAACGTTGCAGTATCTCTGCTCTTCATTCAGATTCACTGCAACTGCTGACTCACTGAGTTATGTGGGACAGCATTCCAAAAATGCCTGAACAGCTTCAGCCTCTGAGACTGTGGTTATGCATCTAGCAGGAACCCTGCTGAANAACTGCATCATTATAACATGATAATAGTGCATAAATCCAAAGCTATTTGAGCACGATAATATTAGAAATGTTGGATGCAAACCTATTAAACAGCTAATGCCATCAGCACAGATCTAAGCACAGTCTCTGCACGAAGGGACTGGAACGGTAAAGATAATTTGAACATTCAACTACTGTGAGGAAAGAACATGAGAAAAGGCAGGGGGTGGTTTGTTACTGTTATTTTGGTCCTCACAGGACATCCCAAGTCCTCTCTACCTTCAATCTGACCCGTTTGGCTGACTTGCCTTACTTGTCTTATTTAATATGTCCTTTCCTCTTCCTCTCTGATTCTGATTATCATCCCATATATGGTAGTTTCATCAGGTGAGTGAAGATAACTGACAAACTTCTCTCTATACAGCATGCTTTAGAACTGAGGGTATCTGTCACCTCCGTTTTGTGACTGATCCTAAGGGAAACGAAGCAATGCATCAAGCACAGCAAATGAAAAAATCAAAAATCAGAGGGAAGGCAGAGATAGGCCATTTTGCTTTAGCAAGGTTTCTAGACCTCACTGACAAAGTCATATTTTCATCCGAGAGATTCTTCCACTTCTTTTCCATTCTCTTGTGGAGAATGCTTAACACATACAGCTGGCTGTAGTAGGGCAGGTTGTTGTGCTGTGTTTCAGACAATGTGGTCCAATAGTGATCCCCTGGTCCTGCATGTAGAGCCACTGTAAAGAGCCAGATCAGAGCATCAGACTCTGCAGGCTGTGCAATGCCACATCCTGGCATTCTGTATTATGCTCTACATGTCTA
>WAAD01042407.1:11966-33535 GCA_013389945.1 Fregata magnificens
GAACATACAGCAAAATAAGGAAACAGCCACTGCTGCACTCAAAGCTGGATGTTAATCATATGTTTTTAATTTATAGCTAACTTGATGAGGAGAAACTTTGTGAAGAATTCAGGAGGATTTGTTTAGCAAGTGTGAACATGGCTATACTAGATATGTTTTANAGGGATGAATTACTGTGAAAGGATACATTTTATTAATTGTGTTATTTTTTTCTTTCTCCTGAATTAGTTTTAATGGTGGCAAATACCAGACTTCTGTTATCTCCAAGCAGGTGTGTTCTACTTTAAATTGTAAAAGCTTCTTAAAGCTGAAGAGAGTTAAAAAGGACTTACAACATACATAGAATATAAAATGAAGGTGGTGTGTTGTATAATAGCTGATCCATTACTGTCTTGAAGACTGGAAACTGGAATTATGTAAATGTTCTTAAACGTGAATTAAGGGAGATTATTTTTTAATTATTTCTCCTAAGTAATTTTCCTAGTAATACAACTTGTGAATTATATGTCACCTCTGAAATACAACAACTAACTGTTTAATCAAAAACTTATGTCACCTGGGGCTTCTTGAAGGAAACTGACTAAACTGATATTACCCATGACACTTCCTCTTGAGATTCTTCTGAAAATTCTTGGCTTCGCTGATGTAACTCGTGTAAAGGTTTCTCAAAAGGCCAGACAGTTGTAGTTTTAAAGGAGATCATTTATGATGAGACCCGTTCTGAAATGTGTTGGATTTTTCTTTCCTCCTTGCCTTATGATTAGAAGGGGGGTTTCGGTTAATGTTTGATTCTTGTAACATAAGATCTTTTACAAGGATTTAATCTTTTCCTATGTCACTATAATGATGAAAACCAATATCTTTTGTGGATAGGATTTCTTTAATTGCAAGAGTTACCAATAATGTAATCAGCCATGCTGATTGTTCTATTAATACCAGCTTTCTTAAGGGGTAGTTAAAATTCTTTAATTTTGTTATCTCAGTAAGGTATTCTGTTTCTTTTCCTTCTAGGCTATTTGCTTTCTAGAAGAGAGGGTCAAGCAGGATCCCCTGAAAAGCCATTGTCTGATCTGGGTCGTCTCTCATACTTGGCTTACTGGAAAAGTGTCATATTAGAATACCTTAACTGCCACCATGAAAAACAAATCAGCATCAAAGGAATGAGTCGAGCTACTGGAATGTGTCCACATGATATTGCCACAACCCTGCAGCAACATAGCATGATAGACAAGAGAGAAGATAGGTCAGTAAATCTTGTAAAAATTAAAAAAATACTGAGACAAAACAGTCACTTTCTCTACTTAACAAAACTGTTGATGTGAAAAATGTCTGTGTAAAATTCTGACTTTAAAATGAATGATAGCCATCTTATTGAAGAAGTCACTACAGCTGGGTCTTGTTAATGGGGTCCTACATAAAGAGGTTTTTCTCCCTAAACAAATGGCATTTTTTTGGATCCTCATTTCATGTTAATGGTTACTAGAAGGGCGTGGCTAGCTTGTAACATTTTCGGTGAAGAATTTTGTTTCATTCAGTGTCATCTTCTGTAAGTACAATTCCCAGCTCTTGCTTTGCAAATATCTTGCTTTGAATAGCAGTGAGGGAAAAATTTGGGTTCGTGGGTGGCAGTCTCTTTCTCCACACCCCCTTTTTCAATCATTACTGAATTACACAAGCTGCAGGAGCAGCTCTATGTGAAATCGTCCTGCCCAAGGTACTGGGAATGGAAATTACTTTTTGAAGTTTCTATTTAATGTTATGATCAATTTTGAAAGTTAGTGCATGGGGAAGGTAAGTTCCTGTTTTGTGAATATCTTCTTTCTTAATGATCTTGATGAATATTTTAGATTTTAAGTGGGTGGTTTTTGTTGTTTTTGTTGTCTGGGCTCTTTTTTTCATAAAATGCCTTAAATGACTTTCAGTAGTATTTGTGTTTCTAAAGAGCTTCTTAATTCTTTCTGGGTATTCCAATCATAGAAACTTTGTAATTGAGCAAAACTACCTTACAAACAGTGGGTTGCCAAAAAATAAAATGAAGATCAGGAATAGCTCAGCCTCAGTAATTTTTATGTGCACCAGCACAAGTATTCAAAACTGATAAGTTTTGAACTAGTAAGAATGCAAGTCTTCAAAAAGGAGATTGGCTTACAGGATGGTGTTATGAGAGTAGTAAGAGGAGTGCTGTCATTGCATTAAAACCTTAACTTTCTGGGGTGCTTATTTATGGACAACCTGATGGGACAAATGCATTTTAAGGGAGAATCACATTTGTTACTTCTATGCAGCTTCTGCCCTGTCACAAGTTATTATAGACCATGAATACTGACACCCAGTTAGAAGATAACGTTTTTTCATCTATAGAATTCAAAATACTTTATGAACAAGGTCAGTTAGTCTTTTTTCACGGGTAGTAAAGCTTAGACAGGGACATGAACTGACCTGGCTAAAAGTATCCAGAAGGTCAGTGGCTGAGCCAGCAAAAGAAATCACATCTTTGAATTTCCTGCCAGAAACTAACCTTGGGAATTAGATATGGCTTCTTAGGATTTCCTACATTTTGTTAGTTTTTCTTACATGTAGTGAAGTAGGGTTTGTCACAATTCTAGGAAAAGGGTTCACCTGGATCTGATATTTTTTTTTATTTAAAGCATTCTTCCAGTGAAAAGCAATGTTGTCACTTAACCTACCTGATTTTTACAGCATTTGTAATCCTTGCTAAAAAAGCCAACATATTTTTTGTTGTTCAAAATTGTATAGTTCTTTGTAACAGGGGACTTTGGTGGGATATGTTAGTCTTTACCTACTTTTGATATGCTGCTTCATTTCATAGTAATTAGAAAGTCATTTTCTACTGCATCAGCATAGGACTAAGGTACATTTTTATGCTTCATTAGAAAACTTTTGTTTCTTACTTGCTTTCTTGTCCAGTTAGCTGCCATCTTCAGCTGTAATATTAATGACTTTCTCACTCTTTGCTTGATGATCCACAGTGTTTTCTATTTATGCTTGTATGTCATATTAAAATTGGAAATTATTCTGGCAGTGACTGAAGTGCCAACACTAAACCTCTCGCATGGATTTAGAGTAGTCAACTATAAAACCTTTACTTCTCTCTCTGTTGCCCTAGTGATATTTAGTATTGAGCTTTCACTTCATAAACTGTTGTTTCCTCACTTCCTCTTAGTAAACAGTCAGTAGCATAAGCGTGTTGTCTGTGTTTCAGCTGATATTTTTAGTGTGATGTATCCATTTATTTACCCATCTATTTTCACAGGTTATTGTGCAAAAGGATTTAAACTGTAGGAAGGTTGTTTTAGGTGATCACTTTATAAAATAAATTACTGTTTATTGGATTGTAGATTTGTAATTATTAGAAGGGAAAAGCTGATTTCGAGTCATATGGAGAAACTGAAAGCGAATCCACGTATCAATGAAGTAGATCCTGAAAGCTTGAGATGGACTCCTTTGTTAGTTTCTAATGCTGCAGTTTCTGAAGAAGAGAGAGAAGCAGAAAAGGAGGTAATAGCTGAAACTTCTTATTCTGAATTTCCCTTCTTTTGGATTTCATCACTCTAAATATTCAACATTAGGCTGTCTTAAATAGAGCAGTTTTAACTCTGACCACTGCTTAATGATAGAGGATACTGATACTATTGTAATGCACAATTTTTGGAAGCTGTGCAGCAAGACATGGTAACTTTGGGGGGATGAATATGAAAACTTAAAACATGAATCACTTGTCATGAAGCTGTATTTATCACTCTTGAGGTAGTCAAAGAGCATGTAATCAGATCAAATTTGGTGCAGAGCTCAGGGGCTGCAGTGTCAATCGATTCTTTGTGTTATGAACTTGCTCAAAGTGATCCATGTCAGTGGGCATGTAATGTAGTGCTAAAGGACTTAAATCAATTCGCTGCATCATTAATAGTGCTAAATATCCCATGAAATGCAATCTTCTTTGGTTTGTTATCCTAACTGTTGTAAAGGAGCTACTAGATGATTCAGCTGAAATGTTGTTGCTAGGTTAGCCAGCAGTGCTAATCAGGGTTGACTTATTGTAACTCTTCAGCTGAACGTAAAGGATATGGCTAAGTAAATGCTATTTCAGTGACCCATTATTTTAACCTCAACCCTTCAGGCTGAGCGTCTGATGGAACAAGCTAGCTGCTGGGAAAAGGAAGAGCAAGAAATATTCTCCACGAGAACTAATAGTAGGCAATCACCCGCAAAAGTACAATCTAAAAATAAGTATTTGCGATCTCCAGAAAGTGTGGCAGTGGTGGGGGAGCGAGGGCAATCCACAGAGCAATCTAAGGAAAGCAGCGAGGAGGATGGCGGGGATGAGAATCAGCAAAGTTCGCCTCCCCGGCTGACAAAGCCACAGTCGCTGGCCATAAAAAGAAAGGTGTGTTACTTCAATGGTTTGGTTTAAAGTCATTCATCTCTGATTTCAATCAAATCGTTATCATCGAAATAACAATCTGGGTTTTTACAAACATTTATTAGACTGTTTTAATCCTTTCTGTGTTGTTTGGACACTGAACAACTCCTGTCTTCTGTTTTTTCCTCTTCATCCAATTTTTTATCTTTTGGATTTTTCACAGAACTGTAAAATACTAGTGATGCAAAAAATCAGAATTTCCTGTTAATTTTTAAACTAGTGATTGCCCTCTGCTGTTTGGCATTGGTATTGGTTCAGTATTTTAATGGTTCTTCCTTCTTTCATTTTAAGATGGAGTCCAGCTTGTGGGGTTTGTCTTTTTATTGTTTTTAATATAGGAACTCCTTAAAGAGGAATACTGTTTTTCAAAAGCAAATGCTGTTAAAACAAAAGGGGGTTTTACCCATATTCTTCTAATTTCCAAGAGATTTAAATGTTAAATTCTGGTTACTGCAGTCTTTACATAGTTCTTAATTTTGTTGAAAAATCAACTATTTGAACAGTTTAAATCAGTAAACTAAGCATCCCAAAATTTTACAGCACTCACCTTAGCATATGTATTTAGGTGTCTCTGGTGAGAATTAGGGAATTGGAGTGTCCCTTTGTTTATACTTTAGGTGGGCAAACTTAAAAGTAACTATAAACCTGTGAGAATGCATAATAATAAGAATGCATAATAATAGAAATATAAACTGTTGAACAGGGTTTTTTTCTTTATAGCAGCCAACTGTAGGATTCTTTTAGTGTATTGTTGAGACCCATGTGAAGTTTGAGGTGCACTTCCTTTGTTGTTACCTATTTTTCTATATACATACTTATTTCTAAAATAGCAGAAACCAGAAATGTAGAAGAATAAACTTTGATACTTGTGAAGGTTGTTGGGGAATTATAAATCTACAGAGGAAAAATGTGTAAGTACAATTTATGTAATATTGCTATGAATATTATTTGACAGAAGAAGGTAAAAGACACTACAATATGAAGAAAATTCTAGTCTTAATTTTCACCTACGAAAAGGTTTGTGTGCATGTATAGATAGATATTTTAACTGTTTAGACATTTTACTTTCGGATTCTGTCTACACCTGAATTTGACTCAATGTAAGGTATTTTTTTGAACGAGCAAATAGGTTATTGTAAACTCACTTTACAAAAATGTATTTATTCATATCCAGAGTCAGCTAACAAACAGGAATGTCGGAAGAGTTATATTTGTGGAATTATTTTTCAGAGACCTTTCGTACTGAAAAAGAAAAGGGGCCGTAAACGCAGAAGGATTAATAGTAGTGTTACAACAGAGACAATTTCGGAAACGACAGAGGTGTTGAATGAGCCATTTGATAACTCAGATGAAGAGCGTCCCATGCCACAGCTGGAACCTACCTGTGAGATGGATGGGGAAGATGACGACTTGAAGCCTGTGATTAGAGAAGCTTTTGAGTATCAACCTGGGCAGCAGAAACAGGAGAATGAGGAGGAGGAAGAGCGGAACAAGGAGGAGAAAGATATTCGTTGTTACAGGAGTGATGACAATTGTACAAGTAAGCCAAAAATGTTCTTATATCTTCACAAAATTAATTTGTCAGTTGGCCTTCAAAGGAAATGTTTATTTTTGTCATAAATCTGGAAATTTTTAATGAGATGTATTTAGCCATTTTGGTCTTTAAAAATCTTACAATCTTAATAATGCTTTCTGCTTCAAGGTGCTACTGGAGCCATTAACCTCACATAGTTTATTAGAATTCAGTGGTGGCTGCAGATTTTTTTTGTTCTGTTTCTATTGGGTTTACTTCTTTTGTTATTCCTGACCCATTAGTGTTCTAATCTGGTTTTTGTGTTCAGAAAACAAATGTTTTCCAGTCTGAAGCAGCGCAGTCCTTGTCATGTTGCCAAAAACAACTTTCATGTCCCTGCAACACGGCATTTCGTACTCAACAGAGCAGAGGTATCACTGGAATATTGTCTAATATTGTTTTTGTATCCTTGGTAAAGGATACAAGCAAAAAATAAGATCTTATTTACATGAGTATCTTTCTATTCAGCATTGTTAGTAGTTCAATGAAGTGTTTGTTGTTTCTGGGGCACAATATATCCTCAGTACTGGGGTACCTATTTTTTTCCCCACTAAAGAGAAGGATAGTTTTAACTGTGTTCTTTCAAAGCTGCTTACCTAGTATGATTTCAAGGATATTTCCTGGCAGAAAAGCTAATGGATGGATAGTGAAACTGCTAATGAGCTATTCTGAATGTATACTTATCCTGGCTCTCAAATTGTGCTTGTAAGTTTTAATTCCAGAATGAATGACTGGATTCTCAGGTCTGTATGTTTTTTCTAAGAAGCCAGTGGGTACTATTTTAGTGTTTTCATAATCGCATGGGATGTTTAAGCTTTGCGATCCTCAGTTGAGGGATCATGCACTGATTTCTGTTTTAAACAGCTTTTATGTGACTAGAGCAACCATGCTTACGAATGTTGGTGCTGTTACGAACCAGTGCACAGGTACATTAGAGTATTACTGCTTTTTCCTGCTTCTCAACAGAAATGAATTAAACTAACAGTAGCAAATTCAGAGTGTTCAAGCTGTGTCTCGGTGGTCAGGTTTGCACTGCTTTAACTAGGCTGATATTGTGTATTTGTCCATGGACCATGGCATCACATTAATTGACTATAGGAGTGTTACAACATTACAGTGAGAGGCAGACCTTGGCGAAGGAGTATCGCTGAAGCCATTACGCTCCCAAGTGCAGCATGTTATACCTGAGAATTCTCCCTTTTTCTGATGTATCGGTATCGGGGGAGAGAGAAGAAGAGAGGAGTGAATGTGTTTGGGTAGTTTTTTTTATAGTCAATGGATTAATTTAGTGTTTTGATGCACTCTGTTTAAGTTCAATTTTCTTCTGGCTTTTGTCATGTATTGTGAGCTATGTCATGATACGCTGCCCCATGAGAAGATACTAGAATGGACCACCTTCCCCCTGCCCCCCCAGCGTTGGTACTAAAGCATGATTATATACTTACTATGGCTTGTCCTCCAGAATGGTCAAACAGGAAACTCCAGACTCTCATGTTACTACTGTCAAAAAAGATGAATATGCATTAGATCAATGTCTCTATAAAGTGATGGCATACCTCTATTCTAAAAACAAAGGCTGATAATCAAATATTTGGACAATAATTTTGCTTTAGTTTACATGTCTTGTGATATAAACGTCTGGGATTCTTCTAGTGTATAAATGGTGTTTCTGATGGTCACTGTTAAAAGGCGACCAAACAGGAAGAACTTTACATATCTGTGTAACTGTGTTTCAGCTGTAGATATTTTGTCATTCTGTTGTGGTTTGAGGTCTGTTTATAACTCTCTTGTTCCAGAGTTTCTTAATACATTTTGAGTTTATAAATCACTTTTGGGATTTTGTTTGAAAATATTTATTAGTTTGTGCAAGCTAAGACTTTTCTTTTGTCTTTATTTATTGCCTCCCAAAGATAATACAGAGGATGTAGCTGTATTGGAAGAAAGCACTAAAGACAATCTTGAACCTTTAAAGAGTAAGCAGGGTTGGCCCAAAGGAGTTAAGCGCGGTCCGTCTAAATGGAGGCAAAGCAAAGAAAGAAAACCTGGCTTTAAGCTTAATTTATACACTCCACCCGAGACTCCTATGGAGCCTGACTATCAGGTGCTGGTGGAAGAACAAAAGGACGTAGCTGAAGACAAGCCCTGCTCAGTTCCTGCTGTTACAGAGGAAGCAATTAAGGAGCCTGTTGAAGTATTACCACCACCAGATGATGAGGTAAAACAGGTAGAACCTGAATCTCTGCATCCACCCAGTGAACCCTTTGAAAAACAAGAAAATGATATGACGAAAGCTGGGGAAGAAGAAAGGAATGTAGAAGAAGGTGGAATCAATTCAAAAGATCAAGAAAAAGAGAAAGCAGAAGAGGTTTTTCTGCAAAAAGAGGACTCCATGCATTTGGAGGATCAGGAGGAGGAGGAGGAGGAGGAGGATGAAGAACCTCAAAACAATGAGGATCATGATGCAGATGATGAAGATGATAGCCACATGGGTTCAACAGAAGTGGAGAAAGAGGAATTGCCTGGTGAAGCTTTCAAAGAAATGCTGGAAACACAGCAATCTTTTTTAGACGTAAATGTTCAAACTGGTAATTCAAATCAAGAGGACTTAATGGATTGTGGTGTTGACCTTGCAGCTGATGAGTGTGAAAGTGACCAGAAAGAACTTGGTACAGATTCAGACCCGGTGCCTGAATCTGATGATGATCATACAGGTAACAACCAGGACCAAAAAGCTGGTGAAGAATTACATTCCGATTTCAAGGGAGAGAGTACTGAGACCATGGAGATTGATTCAGAGACAGTTCAAGCAGTACAGTCTCTAACCCAAGAAGCAAGTGAACATGAAGATACGTTTCAGGACTGTGCAGAGACTCAAGAGGCCTGTAGAAGTTTGCAAAACTATGCCCATAATGACCAAAGTCCCCAGATGACCACACTGGATGATTGTCAGCAGTCTGACCACAGTAGCCCGGTATCATCTGTGCACTCTCATCCGAGCCAGTCAGTTCGTTCTGTTAATAGTCCAAATGTTGCTCCTTTAGAGAACAACTATGCTCAGATCAGCCCAGATCAAAGTGCCATTTCTGTGCCGTCTCTACAGAACATGGAGACCAGCCCAATGATGGATGTTCCCTCAGTTTCTGATCATTCGCAACAAGTTGTGGATAGTGGGTTTAGTGACTTGGGGAGCATTGAGAGCACAACAGAAAACTATGAAAACCCAAGCAGTTACGATTCTACAATGGGTAGTAGTATCTGTGGAAACAACAACTCGCAAAACAGTTGCTCGTACAGTAGCCTTACATCTAGTAACCTAACACAGAGTAGCTGTGCAGTGACACAGCAGATGTCTAACATTAATGGAAGCTGCAGTATGATGCAACAAACAAATATCAGTTCTCCGCCCACTTGTAATGTGAAATCTCCCCAAGGTTGTGTTGTTGAAAGGCCTCCAAGCAGCAACCAACAGTTATCCCAGTGCAGCATGGCCACTAATTTTACACCACCTATGCAGTTAACTGAAATCCCTGAGACTGGCAATGCCAACATTGGATTATATGAAAGAATGGGGCAGAGTGAATTTGGAGCGGGGCATTACTCACAGCCATCTGCCACCTTCAGCCTTGCCAAACTGCAGCAGTTAACTAACACGCTTATGGATCATTCTTTGCCTTACAGCCATTCAGCTGCTGTAACTTCCTATGCAAACAGTGCCTCTTTGTCCACCCCCTTAAGTAATACAGGGCTTGTTCAGCTTTCTCAGTCTCCACATGCTGTTCCTGGAGGACCCCAAGCACAGGCTACCATGACCCCTCCCCCCAACCTTACTCCTCCTCCCATGAATTTGCCACCTCCCCTTTTGCAGCGGAATATGACTTCATCGAATATTGGAATATCCCACACCCAAAGACTGCAGACTCAGATGGCCAGCAAAGGTCATGTTTCTGTAAGAACCAAATCCACGCCTCTGCCACCTGCTGCTGCAGCCCATCAGCCACAAATTTATGGGCGTGCCTCACAGACTGTGGCCATGCAAGGGCCTGCACGGACCTTAACAATGCAGCGTGGTATGAACATGAGTGTAAATTTGATGCCAGCCCCAGCTTATAATGTCAATTCAGTGAACATGAATATGAATACCCTTAATGCTATGAATGGTTATAGTATGTCCCAACCAATGATGAATAGTGGATATCACAGTAATCATGGGTATATGAATCAAACACCCCAGTACCCTATGCAGATGCAAATGGGGATGATGGGAACTCAGCCATATGCACAGCAACCAATGCAGACAGCACCCCACAGTAACATGATGTACACTCCTCCGGGGCATCATGGCTACATGAATACAGGCATGTCTAAACAGTCTCTTAATGGATCCTACATGAGAAGGTAGGCCCTTTGGAGAGACAGACTACCAAACTGGCAAATTGGATTGATCTGCACAAATATCTTTTGGAGAGTACGATTTCAAAACCAGCAATTGGTGTGAATGCAAAAACATTTGTTGGCACCATTTAAAAGCTGTATGCAGCAGAAAGCCTTATACAAGTTTTTCTTTTTTCTTTATTTCTTGTTTTGTTTTGAGGTTTTTTTTTTAAACTTTGAGGGATTTAACTTCTCTTTTCTTTGGGGGGAATTAGGTGGTTTTCCATTTTTTGTTTATTTCATTGAGCTTGAAGTTCTCTGGAAAGGAAGAACTCTTTCGATGAACTGCAATTACACAGCAGCTGATGGTTCAGAGCCATTTTATGTGCCTGCTCCCATTAAAAATGTGGATAAATAGACTCCAAAACTATCAGACAGTACTGGATCGTGAGCTTTTTCTTTCTCCTTTCCCCACATGTAAATGCCTTTTAGCGGTTCTTTTATTGTATTATTTTGTTCTGAAGGTGACACTTCTGCATGCCGCTAATGTCTTTGTTAGTGACAGTGCATTTTGTAGTACTGTACAAGTGTTGTGCTTAACAGTAAGCCATTTCTTAATTTTTTTGCCTTGATTAGGTTACCCTAGTTTGAGGGGTAAAAAAAACAGAACTATATTTTTGTTAATTATAAAACTTGTAAAAAAATAATAAAAAAAAAAGCTGCGAAAGCTATTCACATTTTGGTTAGATCAAAGGGTTTTATTGCTGTATGTTTAGTGTAAAGTTGAGACTCTTTTCCATTTTTGTGACCAGTTTCTTTGGGGCTGGGGTAGGAAAAAAGGCAGCTTTCTGTTTTATAAATACTGTTATGTTTTTTTTGTTGATTGAAACATCTCAGTGTTTATTTGTCAAGTTTTGAAACATTTTCATATATGTCCAAATACTTGGCAGGATTTAAAAAAAAAAGTAGTGAATTTGGTGTAAAGTTGCTATTTTATGGAAATGCCTCTAACTTTACATTTTCATTCCATCTGTAGATTTTTCTATCTTTATAAAATACTGGAGTTATTTTTTAAGGGGAAAAAATAGAGCAGTAGCGTGTGAATAGCTCAAACTAAGCTTACAGATCGCATGTAAAAAGGCAAAAGTTATTTGTGTCTGTTTATATTGCTTCCTTTTTTTGTAGCCTTTGTACCTGTACAGAGTGACTGTAAGGGCCGAACAGAAGAGGCTTGATACATGTAAAAATAGGACCCAGTGACGCTCTTGTATTTATCTGTTACCTTTTTAGTCAGTCACTTGGAGGAAAAAAAAAAAAAAAAAAAAAACCACAAACAAACAAAACACAACAAAAAAAAACCCCCAAACCACCACAAAAAACCCACCCAAGAAACAAAAATAAAAACTGCAAAAACACCCCCCCCCAAGCTGTACATTTTAACATAAAATAAATTATGATGAGCCATTTTTAGCCTCTTGTGTCTTGTCATAGTTTGATGTTGCATGGGAATTACCTCCTGAAACAGTGTTTGTTACAGTGCTCTCACATGCTTGATCTAAAGCCCATTAAAGTTGATGGGGTTTGGATTAGGCTGTTAGAGCCTACGTGTAGGTTACTCATCATAATTGCATACACCTTGTGAAAATAAAGAGTATCTAAGATTATTTTTTTTAATAATCTTAATAAAATATTGAATAAATATGTATTTAATACATTACAAGGTTGTCAATATTTAATGTATGAAATATCTTTCCTATAGAAAGTGTTAATACAAATGTAAAACGTATATGATAGTAACAGACATGATGTTTGGACTGTATCTTAATGGTAGAATTGTAATCTCTTCCTTCATCACTGTTCCTGGGTTACAAGACGATGCAAATCTTGTGTTGAACCTCTGAGTTCTGTGTATATGCATGTATGCGTGCGCACACAAACACATACATATATGAACACTTCTAATCTAGCAATAGAAGGTCTCTAAAAATCAAGAAGGCTGTCTATACGTGGAGCTTGAGTGGACCAAGTTTAAATTGGGTGCATGTGAATCTGCACCAGAAAAAAATCCTTGTAAGAGTTTTTCAAAATGTTTCTAATGTGAATGTTGCCACTGAATCCCGCCTCTAGCCCACTGACACTGCAGGAAGGTTGCTAGCTAAGGTGAAAGGATTGGTTGTCTTGATTGAAAACTCTGTATGTCCCCATTCCAGTATATAAAGCAGCTTTATGGGTGATATTTTACATGCTCTAAAGTCAGAGAAATATGTATTTCTTTAAATAAAACCCTTAAAGTGTGTGGTGTTGCCAAATCAAGAAATTGATACTACAGATTTGTGTGCATAACCTGTTCAATTTTAATATGGTGGGGTGGCAGTCTAAAATAGTGGATCAGAATGGGAGCTAAAATTGCTGGTCAAATGGTAATTTGGAGTAACTTGTATTTTGGGAGTTCAGAATGCTTGATAAGGAGAGCACAATACAACAAAGATCTTTGTTCATGCACTTACACTGTCAAATTTGCTTTTTGAAGCAGAGAGTATTCATAGTACTTAAACTATATGTGTGTCTTCACAAAGTCACTGTCACTTTTTTATGCTTAGGAAAAGGGAAGGTGAACTCAACAGAGTTAACATGTAGCCTTTGAGTGTGTATAACTAGGACCTTGTATCTTTGAATAATTGCATCTCAAAGTAGCACTATGTTTTGTGATCCCTTCCCCGNCACTGCTGTTTAGTTTCGGGTTTCCAAGCCTGTAACATACAGGCAAAACAGACCTTCTTGCCATTTCAGTAAGTGCTAACCTGAAACAGAGCATCCTGATTCCAGCATATTGCTAAAATTCTGTATTTGCAATACATAAATTAAAACTTGGGTGGAAAATGATGTACTGTGTGTGCACAACAGGCAAGTTTCCAATATTATTTTTTTATTTCAGAACTGAATTCCTTTCAGGAGGACAAATGGCTGTCCTACATCTTTTCCCATAGTGACTATTCAGCTGTGAATTGCATTACTGCACTAAAATTTCTGTTTTATAAGGCGGCTGTCTTTTCCTTGACAGATCTACCTGTTCTATGTGTTGTGTGCCCATTGCAGTGTCAGTTTTGACTGTGCTCTAGCACTATCCCAGCTGAGAATTAGCTCTTTCTTTTAGTATCTCAAAAGAATTCTTCACAGAGTTGCAGTAGGTGATTCTTGAATGCAGGAGGTTTCCCTGCCCATGCAGTCATAGTCTTTGGTTTGACAAATAGGATACCTCATCCCACTAGTGATTTGTAAGGAGATAAACTTGACTCATTCTGCAGGTACATTGTTTGCAGACTTGGCTTGTAGATGAAGTTGGTGTTGCTAACACTTGTTAGTCGGCAACCCTTGCAAGTTGCTAACTAGCTGACTTTGTGGAAGCCACAAGTTCCAGAACTTTTGCTTTTTCTGATTTAGTCTAATTGATTCTGGGAGAACGGTAGGGAAAAAAGCTGGGAAGTAAATAAGAAGTATGTTTACTTCAGAATTGCTTAATTAGCATCGGTGTACCAGCAGAGTGCTTCAGACAAGACCTGTCTAGGGAGGATACTTGTCTTTGGAGCAGAACCTACTTCATCTGGAAGCTGCTAAATCACAGTACTCCTGAGAGCTGCACTCTAGCCCTTTAGCAAAGACAGGAATGGTAAGTGTTGTCACACTCTGGCTACCTGACCTTCCTGGCAGTGGACAAAATATAACCAATTTTTGACTAACTTTGTAAGAACCTGTGTGATATAAGCAAAAACAGAGGACTGCTAAGTGTACAAAACTTTCACGTTAGATCACTGTCTATTGTTTGTTAGTTTTATAAGCTGTTTAATTTCTCCATCAAGCAGGCTAGTTGATGGAAACAAACTCCATTTATATACAGTATGGTAAATGGAAAGAATGGGCCTGGCAATTACCTGTAGTGCTGAGGGTGATCCTGTTACAGCCTGTTCTGTAGAGACTGACACCTGTAGGAGCAAGCAAACTGACCAGTATAGTGAAAACACATGACTGTTTTTCTTCCTCTTCCCTTTACTTTTAATACTTTTCTGTATTAAAACTATGTATTTCCAGCATTGTTTATGACCTATATAGTAACATAGGTTGGCTCTTCCATAGTGAATCTCTGGGGTATGCATTGATCAAAAGTTGTTGTTCTGAGCTTTGTGGAGTAGGGAGGGAGTTTGTAAGAAGATACAAGGTAGGATTGCAGTTTTGGCTTTATCATAACTTTAGTTGAGTAATTTAAATTCTTGGTAGATTTTTCCCTATCTACTAAATAAGAATAAATAAGCTTAATTAAGCCATGTTTAAGGCCTTCAAGTAGTATGTTTAGAAACACTGGAACATGGGATTCTGTTGAGTTACTTCTTGAGAAACCAGTTCTGTGGTATTTTTCATCACCATGCAAGAGTAGCAGCTCCTGGTTTCTGAGTAGTTTGGAATCCTGCCCTTTGGAAATTGTCGATACATTCTTCTACTGCTATGTCAGTGTTGCTGTGTGCCAATTTCCTAATCTACTATGCAGGACAAAATGAGTGGGAACTACTTAAAGAGTTCTAGTATTTTGCTTTCTATCAGTAGTTGGGAGGCTGCTGTTTAAAAGTTTTGTCAGTGTCCACCAAAAGCAGCTGGGCCTCAGGAAATTAAAATTTTTCCTGTGTATTTGCACAAGTCTCAGACTGCAAAAGAAATACCTATCTCCAGGCCCCAGAAAACCTTGTTAGAATACAATTCTGCATGTAAAAGACCTACAAATCCTCTTCCAGTTACAGCAGTCATCAACCTATCACACAGGATACAAGAAGAAAATAACCTGTAACTTGACTGAGGAAAATCCTGATATTTGTTGTGTTCTAGTAGATCATTTGGTACACAATTCCTGTCTGTAAGGCTAATGCTAAGAAACACACTGCTGCCATAGAGGTGAGAAAGTTCAGCTTTCTCCATCAGGGTAAATGAAAGACCAGGGCCATGTGTCTAAAAGGCAGGTTTGTCAGACAACAGCTGGGAGAGCTGTTGCATGTCTGCGTTGTGAATTAAGTTGCAGTAGATGGTGAGGTGCTCTGAAAAGGTGCATTTGAAGGTCTGTGGAAGTAGATGGAAAGGGTTGAGGGAGCCCTTCCAAGAATTTTTTTTGACTCCTTAAACCCACATTATGACTGCTCATTTATTTTTGAAGTGCCAAGGGGCTAACTTTGAGTTTCCATTTATTTCTGGGTTTTATGGGGTTTTTTTCCTAATCCAGGTGTAGGGGTACTTAATTTGCTGTAAGTCCCAGAGTTTGTATCTCTATCATGAATATTGTTCACATCATGATGTCTAATTTGTTCTTTAATGGTAGTCTAGTTGTGTTTATTGTGTTCTGCTGTGTCTGAGAATTTGAAGATAAAGTCTTTATTATACAGATAAATATAAATGAGAAGTGCAAAGCATTGCATTATGGGGGCCTGCAGCTTTGGCTACAGTTACTGTTTGGAGATGAATGATTTACTGGGCTTTGGGCCCCAAAAGGAAGTGAAGGAATAGGAAGGCCTTTACACTAGAGATGCTAAGCCTGTAAAGAGCTGTTCTAACATCTACAAAAAATGGTTTAAAGTTGTACTCAACTCTGGTTCGTTTGTAGCATATAGTCGCAGTTCTCAGTGGAACATTTCTGCCCTGTGTCCTTTTTTTTTAAAGTATCCAAGACTTCTACAGTCCATACTGCACCAAAGTTACAAAACCGTTGTCAGCTGGTAAAGACCAAGAGAACTCTCCTGTGCTCTCCGTGGCTAGGTCGTTCCTCTTGGGCACTGAGGCAATAAATAGCTCTTAGGAGATACATTGAATTAGGCCAAATTCCAGTAGGGAGGGTAATGACTTGACCTTTTTGCAGATGCAAAAAAGGTAAACATGGCTTAATTGTGATTCTCCTCTACAGTATATTTTAAGACCGTCAGGTACTGCTGAGGTGGCAAAACTTATGTGAAAACACAGTTAATGATAATTTGTATCAAATAGAGTACATTGAATAAGTATAGGCAGAAAAGTAGATCCAGTGTCCCCATTTTTGTATTTGGACTACTTCTGTTAACAAATACAATTATTAGCAACTGTATTGGAGCATGGTAATGTATTAAGGTGATTAAAGCTGAGATAGGAGGAAACATTTGGTAATGGTAAATATAAACAGTGGTGTCTGGAAGCACAGCAGCAGCTTTCTCCTGTTTAGTTAGGTCACTGAGATTTTTTTTTTCTTAAAGGCTTCACCTGTGCCTCTTGCCTTCTTAATCAAAACTAAAATCTCATTGCAACTGTTTATAATCCATGATTATTTAGGGGGTTATTAGGGCTGCACAAGTTCAGTGTTGAACTTCCTCTTAGTGATGTAAAGGACATCCTAGTTTTCTAGCTGTTAGTTTTTCCAAGTGCAGGAAAACATGTCGCAACACATAATTTTCTCAGTCTTTTGTTTGTTGGTTTTTTTGTTTGGTTTGGGTTTTTTTGTGGACTAGTAAATTGACTTGGATACTGTATCTATAGGACCTTTTAAAATTCAGGCAGTTGAAGCATTTAGGAAAAACAAGTTAAAACTGAAACTGCTAAAATGTCATGTGTATGTGTCTCCTTGAATTGTTGTCCGTTGTATCTGCTTATGCATCTGACCTTCTCAAGGGTCTTGCTCTGTTTCTAGTTTGCATGGTCTGCTGCAAAGTCCATTGTGAAGGCTGGGTAGTTGATCCTCATCTGGAGGCTTTCTAAACACTGTGCTGCCCTAGATTATTACTGTGAAAGAAGAAACAGAGATGCCAGGAAACAGCACCAAAAAGGCAAACTTCTGCGAAATCCTTCAGGACTCTGGGACTAAACTTAACAATGCATCTGTGCTGCTACCATCTTGTTCTTTTTCCTGCAACATTTCTTCAAGAATGCCTAACTCCGCTCCTTTAAAGGCCATGTGCTTGGGTTAGGATCAGTATTTTGGGGGTACTCGGCTAGAAGAGGGTTTTCTTTAAGTTGTGCCTACTTTTGTGCGTAAAAGCTTTTTTACAGAGGGTAAAATTTATTTGTTGATGTCACAATTCTGCTGAGGCTGGAACATTCTAAGAAGATGGGTTTTAAATTTGGCTTCCCTTCTTTCTCATCTTGACAGCATTTGAAATTACTTTGTTTTTCCTTCCAAATAACAAATGATCCTTGTGACTGTGTAATTAACTACACCTTCCCCTCCCCTCCTTTTATGGAGTTTCTTTTCCAGTAGCACAACCCTGCCAGGAACAACACTAGATCGTGGTGCTGATCTCATCATCATCAGATGGTAGGCTGTTTTTGGTGTTCCTCCTCTGCAGTGCCAATGCTATGTCCAGTTCTCTCAGCTGCTTCAAGAAGCCCCGGTTTGGCAAGATGCATCGGTGTCTTGATACTTGCTCAATGGCATCCACCACTGTCATGTTCTTGTAAATCATCAGGTAAGCCAAGACCAATGTGGCTGACCGGCTGCGACCCATAGCACAGTGAACCAGAACTTTGTCTACGGAAACAAAAAAGAGATGATGCAGAGATGACACTGGGTAATTCCTGGTTTTTGACAGTGAAGGTTTCTGTAGTGCCCCTGCTCTGTTTGGTGGTTTGACTACCCTTACCAGCGCTTTTGTAAGGCCCATCTTTTTACAGGTGGGGAAACTGAAGCTGTAAATCTTACTGTAGTAGCTGAACACCATCTACATTGGCGATTACCTGTTTAATCCTAAACCAGGTGTCTCTGAATTTATTTCTGAACAAAGGTTGCAGAGTAGGCCGGGGGGCTGCAGCCTTGCATTAAGTAACATAGCAAGCCCTGCTGCAGCCTAATCTTGCATGCCTCACTAGCAGTACATATGCAGTTCTGTGTTTGGGCATAATGACCAAAGCACAAGGGTGTGGGAGGGTTTGGTATGCTATTGAACCATCCTTCCATGAGAATAAATGGGATGCACGGAGGTGCCTTCCTCAATTCTACCAGCTAGACACAAAAGGTAACTGAATTTGATTATTTTTTGTTGTTCTGACAATAATGTCTTTTAAGATCTAGATCGCATCGCTTTATGCCCAAATACTTCATTTGTAAAATATAGCTAACAAGGCTTTTATAAGGCTCAGTGATATTTTTGAGGGGAGAGGGTAAGAAGGGCCATAGAAGTTAATAGGCATATAACCAGGGGGATAGAAAGAAACCACCCCTTAAACTGTAGAAAAGCTGCTTTAAAAATCTCTAGCTAGTCACCCTTACCCTATCATGTTGAATGAAAGTAACATTTCACCACCATTACCACCTATCTGTTTTGTATGATCATCTCCTTGCAGTAGCGGCCTGTCTCGTATGCTGTGAATGCAGAGTCTCTGCTAATAGTTTTCATTTCTGAATAAATGTGCCTCAAGATTTAGCTTTGTGACATTGCTTGGTTTAACTTTCGACTTGGCTTCAGGTACTAGCAAGGATGTAAGCCAAAGTGGAACCTTCCCCATTTGCTATGTCTGGGGGAGGTGGAGAAAGAACAGTAAGTGGGTTCAGGTCGATTGACAGGTTTTGAAGCACTTCAGAAGATTTCCAAAAATGTTTCAAAGCCCTTGAGGGGGTCTCACAAAGGGTTGAACTGCTGAAGGAAGTAGATTTGGAGCGCTCTCTGTAACACCCTGCTAAGCTGAATTGCCAAAGGGAAGAAAAAAAAAATCCTATCAGGGCCAATAATAGTTTATCTCTGTTAGCTATGCCTAGTGAGAAGTGTTGGGTGCAAAGCCATGACTCCTGCTGATTAACTCCTTTGCTTCCAGGCACAAGAGGATATCTTGGCACAAGTAGCATTGCTGTGTAATGGATGTATCAAGAACTGCCAATACTAGAGAATTAATGGTTACAGTCTGCATCCTAATCCCAGCAGATAGTCCTAGAGGCATCTTGGCAAAATTCCAGTCTCTCTGATAACTAAAAGTGCCTCTTCCTCTCCTGGAAAATGATAATCCCTTCTATTATTACTGCAAATATTTGAAATGGATGGAAACTCTAATTTGTTCAGCCCTTCATGATTCTCTTTAGAGCTTCCCACCCTGTAAATGGGTTGCTGTTGAGGTGATAAAATACATGATAGGACAAGGAAAGTGTTGCTTTATGTGGGTGGCAAATGCAGGGGATCTAGGAGAAAACATAGGGTTTTTATTGTGTTAACAAAGGCAAAAAATGGCTGTACAATTTTCTGAAATGCTGCCTGGTTGTAGGAAAATGAAGTCTGTCCTTTCCTGTGTGTGAATAGTCAAGATCTGACTGCCTGTTACAGCAAAACGCAGGGCCATGTCCCTTCTGTACTATTTTGTAGTCTCTTCAGTTCCGACATAAGGACCAATCTGAACCCTGTTTCCCCAAGAGGGAGTCTGCTCTTGCAGTGTTTGATTCTGAACACTTACATCCTTCAAGGTGTGGCTGAACATAATAAAATGTGAGTGCACAGAGCTAAAGGTCTGCTGAGTGGTGAGAGGTCCATGAACTATTTTGGTGACTTGACCTGGGCTTGTGTTTCTTGAAAATCTGTCTAGATGCAGCACTCCGTTTGCAGAGCCAGATGGAGTGATGAATGTTGAGGTGTCTTTGGTCAAGTGTCTTGGGTCTTTGTATCGGTCTTGTGTGTTTCTTCTCACATTGCTTTTATCATGTCAGTCTTTAGTGTGTTTGTTCCCATGACGTGTTCACATGAAAAGAAAATGCTATTCCCCTCTACATTCTGAGGAGCTAAGACACCAAGGGAATGAGTACTAAATCTGTAGCGTAGAAACCTCTTAAAATAATGTCTTCCTTTCAGGTTAATCAGGCCTCACTGGTACAAATTTTAAGCTGTCCTATGGTCGGAATTGCATGTTTTGGGAAGTCTTTATGCACGGCTGAATGATAGCATGCATAATTGTGAACAGGTCAAGTTTGCCTCTAAAACTTACTCTTATAACTGAGCTACTTTCACTCTTCTGTCCATCTACCCATGCTTAAAGTCTGCAAATACTGCTCTGATCAGGGAGTTTCTTCACCATCACAAAGATTTTGAAGGTCAAGTCAGAATTACTGCATTAGGACTGTGTTTTGACAGCATCCAAATTGCCAAGCTTTCTGGCCTGTTGCAGAAAGACAGAGGCTTCTTCATTTGCCTGACAACTTGTTTCCACAACACTGACTACTGAGCAGCTTCCCAGCAAAAAGCATTGTATGAAGACATCTATTCAATGAATTTGATCACTTGGCTGGCTGAAGGTCACACCCCAAACAATGCAAATTGATTAATACATAAATTCTGGTCACAGAAGTCGAAACTTTTTTTCTTTTTTCTCTTTTTCCCTCTTTCCCTCTCTTTGCATTAGAATTGAGCAAATGCAAAGTAGCAAATGAGTGTAATGGTGTTACTGATCAGAAGTATTTACCACCATATACTGAAGTCCCATGTTATTACCACTGGAGATAGGTACTTGGTTACTTACTGTTTTGGAATCTGGATGCTGTTTGTCAGTTAGGAAGAAGCACGCAAATAGTCCTTTCATTGGGCAATTGAAATACATAGCACCTTTCTACACTAGATATGCATTCACAAATAATGCATTTATGTTGTTGGAGGAGAGCACTAGTTACTTGCCTCTATCTAGTCTTTTCTCCTGTAAGCATAAGAGACATCAGTCTACTCTTTAGTCTAGCTTCTAGAGTCATTCTGTTGTTCTGTATATGTGTATTGGAAAGCTATTGTCATGCATGCAACCTCAATCTGGCACATGTGCCTTTATGCATATCTTTGGCTAGGATAGGAGATGTACATTTAGTGTACTTTTCCCTCATGAAAACGTTAAGAGCTTGCTCTTTTTCTTCATGAGTGTTACAGTAATTCTTTAGTTTATTGGTCTATCAGAAAAGATCCTAGCTATCTTGTTTAGAAACCATGTGAATGTGGCAGGCAGCGCACAGCTACAGAAACGATTGGAGTTGGTAGTATCTACTTAATTACAGATTTTTTTGTTTGTTTTGTAGAAGTTCATCCACTCACTCTTTGATTTGGTCCTGTGTTTCAGTGCTGGAATGATGCTTGATACTGTCTCAGAACTTCCTGGACTTTGATGTGGTTTTGAAATAAAAAGGTTGATACTCCCCCCCCCCCCCCCCCCTCCCTCCCTTCCCTCCCCCACCGT
>WAAD01042407.1:36485-98775 GCA_013389945.1 Fregata magnificens
TGAAAAAAAATCCTGTAAAAATTTAAAAAAAAAAAAAAAAAAAAAAAAAAAACATGGGGGGAAGGGGTAGGAGTAATATTGAAAGCCAGTATGAGGCCTAGACTGTAGCACCTCACATCAGTGGAAAGCTTTCTGATAGAACACTGCTGGAGGTCAGCAAATAATGAATTGTAGCAATCAAGCTGAGAAATTACAAAGGCTTTAATGAAATGTTTCTAGATCTCTGCTGTCAGAGTTGTTTCGCTCCCCTGCTGCTTGGAAGATGGCAGAGGGGTAAATCTGTTATAGCTTGGGGTAGATCTGATGGCCAGGTAGGAAGGTGGTTTTTATATTTGTAGAGTGAATCTAATGCTGCAGNTACTGGTTTTAACCATTTTCAGCACCCTCCTTACTTCTTTCATCCTGAAGCGCATTATCAATGAATTTAGAAGCTGAATAAAAGAACTGGCTGAGCTTGAAAGTGGGGAGATCATCTGCTTCCACTCCATGGTACTCCACAGTCATGTCATGATAATATTCTGGTCCTGTGTCCACGTTCCGCTGACCATGGGCCGCATTGAGGATGTGGGTAAAGCCTGCCTTCTCAAGGCTGTAGCGATCTAACGCAGTTTTCCTGTTAAAACAAGAGCTGTCATGTAAGTGAAGAAGCTTCTTACCCAGCAAGCCAAGAAAAAAAAAAATTCTCTGACTTGGTATGTTCTAAATGTTAATGAAATTGATAATGCTTCAAAAATGCATCATTTACCATTGTAAAGATCTTAAGATACTGTCATTCAGAGTGAATGATTTTTCTGGAGTTCATAACCAGCCCAGGTCCTTAGAGCACCTTAAAAATGAATTTATTTTCCTGGCACCTTTGTAATATAGGCAATGCTGGCTTCTATCCATCTTGTACAAGAAGAAACTTGAGATACAGAAAGAAATAGAATGAATTATTTAACGTCATAAAAGCAAATCAGTGGACAAACTTGAAATAGGACCCATGAATGCTGCTTTCCCCTTCTGTCCCATCAATTGGTATTGCAGAACTAATAAAAGAGTCAGCGATATGTGAGTAGTAAGATCATCTGGGATTCAAAAAGCAGCTCTTCATCCCTAAAAGAAGTTACTGAGGTTTTTCTCCATTTCTATTTTTAAAAATAAAAATAATTTTAAAAAATCACCCTTCTGTGGTCACAACTCCTTATCAGGTTTCCTTTTACTGTCACGTTTGGTTTAACCAGAGGTCTAAAGCAAAAAGAACTAGATATGGAAATCGGATATTAGCCTTCAGTGAAAGCTGAAAGTCATATATTTAGCCCAATATTCTAATTTGTTCTTGTCCTCTCTTCCCTTGGACAAGGGAAGTCAGGTAAGAGAGGAGGAAATCCTAGATTTTTGTGTGCCCAATACCCTCTCTAAGTGCTTGCCAGCAGCCTGAAAGTCCTCAATTAGTGCGGAGTTTGTGGAAAGGCATGTAAAAATTTTTTGTTCCATTACAGAAAGCTTTTAATTTTGGAAAGTTTTGTTCTGGAAAAGCTGTCAAGTTTCATTAGTGCCTAGGAAGACTATGGAGCTTTTTACAAAAAATTGCATAGGCTTTATTCTGTTAATATATTTTCATGTAACGACTGCTGCCGTAAATGAATTAGTGCATGATGTGAAACAGCTTTTTTCAATCAAAAGTACCTCTCTTCATGAATGTTTCCTGAACTTTTCAATGTGTAAATGCAGTTGCTGTCACACAGGACATTGTGGTGGACTACCTGTTGTGTTTCATAATTCTAGTGGTGACAGCTCAGAATGGCTTGAAGTTGACTCCCCTTTCCCAGCCTCTGTCAAAGTCAAAATCCCCCTTTGAGTAGTCAAGAACCTGGTGATTAGAGCATTTAACTGGGATATGGATACTAAAGGTCTTACCTACGCTCTTTCTGATTTAATTAAACTCATGATAACTGGTTGTTCTGAGTGGACCTTTCTCCCTGCAGAAATTCCTTTCTGGTCAGGAATTGTAATGTCTTGACCCTACTGGCATTTTTGCTGTGAAATAATGTCTTAAGTCACCTATGTGATGATCTAAAAAATAAATAAAAACTGCAGTTAGTGTGGTGATGCCTGCCTAAGCTCAGTCCACTCTGGACGACAGAGAAGCAGCAGCATCTTGCTGCTAGTGCTGTAACTTGGCACCTTCACCTCAGGTTAAATAATGCTCACTCCTTCCCATTATATTCTTGTTGCAGTGATTGACATAGAAAGATGTTTCTTTTTCTCCCTCCTTTTAGAAGACTCGTGCCTTAGGATTCTCTTCAGGTGGATATGCTCTATACACTCTGCCAGTAAAGACACTTCAGTTCTGGACTATAAGGACGACCAGTACTTAAGAGACAGATTAAGTGTCCTGGCCAAAGAGTAAAGGTGCAGTGAATAACTACTTGTCTTGGTTTTGATGTGCTTGAGGTGAACTACAAATTCTGCTTTCAAATTAAGTCTTACCTTGTTTTGCCTCCCTGATGCTGGGATAGAGAAAATACGTTTTCCATTCACCAGACTTGGCCCAAAGCATGTGTCCAACAAACAATGAAAGACTGATGGTTTCAGGTCAGAGATGTGTGCTCAACTAAAACCCCTGCAAGTGGAGACCTACATGCTGAATAGCAAGTAGGACCTCAGCGTAGTTAGGGTCAGTGGAAAAACAAGTTTTTGATGGACTGTAGATACTACCAAACTTCGGTTTCTGGAAACACTGCTCAGGCTCATAAATAGCATTTGAATTAAATGATGAAGTTGTTCTGAGCAAGGACAATGCCAAACAATAGGTCAGATGACAATCATTAACATTTGATGCTTAGATTGATCTGAAATCCAGTTTTCCTGTTTCCTTTATTAGGTTCTCAGGAGATTGCCTTTTGACAGAGTGGGTGCATCTCATGCATTTGTTTCTGACGGTCACACTTACAGTCTTGTTCTATGTCTTAGGATCTCATTTTTAAGTGTTCAGGGGCCCCAGTGTTTCAATAGGTATTCAGAAAGAAGGGATACTGTCTTTCACTAACTGCATAAGCAGTCAGCTCAGTCTGGCCAAACTCCGGGGAACTTCCCCGTCCACCTCCCAGTCTTGCCTGTAGCTGCATACCGTGAATTTAGAGCCCAGGGTGGAATTAATCCTTCTCGTTTTTATTTAATCAATTAAAGGCAAGGCAGTTAGGTGTTCATTTTGCATCACAATTTGCATTAGCGTTGTCCGGCCCTTGGCCTGTTGGAGTTTGGGAATATGCACATTGTTACTCTGTTAGCTTACTCTGTTTCCCATGGCTTGGGCTGGAAAGGGAATGAGATGCAGCAGTGGATCAACCTTGAATGCTGTTGCAAAAAGCCCATCATAAATGCTCAGATGTAACTAAGTAATCTTCTGTGAAATCTCTTATTTTTAAAGTAAATTATAAGTGTACCAAGGAAATACTCACAGGGTTATCTACTCCACTGTTTTGAGCACTGAAGAATTTGTACTGTTTTCCTCAATGCTTGGAATAGGCTGATACTAAAATGTTTTCTGCTTTTTAATTACACTTGATATATAAACTGATTCAGCAATATCCTTTTGGACTGAATGTAACCTTGCCCAATATAATCTTTATAATAGGGATGCATATTTTCTTCTTTCTACTGATGTTGCTAATCTAGAAAACTTCCAGAAAATGAATGCTCAGTGTTGAGCACTCAAACCTGTTAAGATCTCTGCATTTTCACTGGAATAGATACTCAGACTGTGCTATGTGTAGATGTTGTAGAACCTGTTAGTTGAACCAAGACCTAAAGCATTTGCCCTGGTTAAGTGGAGCATGGTCGCTGTAGGTCCTGCGGGTGCGTGGCTTGTGCATCTGCAGGCTGAGCTAGTGCGTGTAATCTGTAAAGAGGATGTCAGGTACCTTTCTTCCAGCAAACACCCTGGACTATATTATCTGTGGAAAGCTTTTCCTAAGGTTTCTAATACATAATGTTGTGTAGAGATCTGAGGAAGCAGTTACTGTGCAATACAAAATAGGGCTCCCTGGACTGCAAGAGGTGCCTGCCTTGGGCTTTAGAATCTGCATCTTTTGAAGAAAGCTGAAGTGACACACTCTTTTTCAAGAGCAAGAGTGCTTGGTTTCAAACTTCATATGGAGATTAGGAAGCACTTACGCTCCTTCTCCTTTCTCTCCATCCCTCCAGTCTTGCACTTGATAATTGTGTTATCATAAAAGATATCTCTACTGTTCTTTAAAAAAATTTCCTGTTTTTTTTTTTTTCTTCTAAAACCTTTCCCCAAAAGTTAGGCAGACAGCCCAGTTGGACCACCACGTGTCATACTGATCTGGGTTTGTCTGCCTTTTCACTCCTATCAGCTGTCTTTTTACCTTGCCCATTGATCATAAATACTATTGGGCAGGGATGGCCTGTGCTGAGACTCTGACACTGCTATAATATAGGCAGTTAAACTTGAGGTCATGCTGGGTCTGCGGCATGTTGATTACCAGTTAACAGAGAGCAAGAAACAGACTGTTAAGGCCTCATATAGGGGGACCCATATGCTTGTAAGTGGAAATGTTACTGTGCCCCTTGACATGTTTGCTTGGACTGGCTTTAGCCATCAGTGAACTCTGGCTTTGTGTGAAGGACTGGCTTGCTTTCCAACCTCAACTGTAGTGTAGATGCTGTTGTGGAAGCATCCCTCACTATCTGTTTACTTTAATCAGAGACTAATTTTTTTTGTGTTTCACCATGCATGATGCTCCTGGTTACGTCCCGAGGGGGAATGCTTTTGGTTTTCCTTGCAGTTTTTACCATGTCTGAGGTATCGGTATTTTAGATGAAAGGAAGGAATAAATCAAGCATAAATATCTGCAAATACCCGATTGGTTGAGGTGACTAATAGCATAGGATCATTCAGGCGTATATGAATCATATACCTCACTGGAGGATTTATAACTCTATTTCTAATTCACTTTCAGCTGGAAATAGCACAGATTTTTCCCTTGCAGTTGGCTCACTACCAGAATTTAATAGTCAAGCTAACAGTATTCCTCTTTTTCCCTCCTATGAAGACAGGCTGAGAGAGTTGGAGTTGTTCAGCCTGGAGAAGAGAAGGCTCTGGGGAGACATTATAGTGGCCTTCCAGTACCTGAAGAAAGCTGGAGAGAGACTTTTTACAAGGGCAGGTAGTGATAGGACAAAGGGTAATGGGTTTAAACTGAAAGAGGGTAGATTAGATATAAGGAAGAAATTCTTCACTGTGAGGGTGGTGAGGCACTGGAAGAGGTTGCCCAGAGAAGTTGTGGATGCCCAATTCCTGGAAGTGTTCAAGGCCAGGTTGGATGGGGCTTTGAGCGGCCTGGTCTCGTGGAAAGTGTCCCTGCCCATGGCAGGGGGGTTGGAACTAGATGATCTTTAAGGTCTCTTCCAACCCAAACCATTCTATGATTCTATGATTCTTTGGGTGCTGCTGTTTCCTAATAAATTGCAATTAATATTTCCAGGTTTTGTTATTATGGTTGAATTTTAAGTAGCCATTGTAAAGAAGAGTTTTCTGCAAATGCCAGTGTAGGTGAAGCCATAAGCACTTGACTACTCTTGCAATTGTTTTCATTTTGTATATCTCCACCTTCTGTGCTACTAAGCGCTTGATTTCCTTTTACGTAGTGCAGCTGTGATCTCCAGCGTCGGTCTTGAATGTGTTCCTATGCAGAGAAGGTGAAGTGTGGCACTGGGAGATAACAGTGAAAATTTCAGTATAATTCAGTTTAGTAAGAGATGAACTGGTCAGATTGGTCCCATGTAAAAACTCATGAGCTCTTCAATTCAGAGCACATAAACATATGCTAAAAGTTAAGCATACTCAGAAGTCCTTCTCTCTATAACAAAACATGTTAAGCAAAAGCTCAGTGTTGCTGAATCAGACCCTGCATTTACTGAAGGACAGATAGACTCATAAACATGTTTTTAAAGTTCTGAGGCAAGGGGGAGTACTTTGATATGCGAATGCCACTTAAATGGTGAAAATTGGAGATAAAATCACTTTCACACAGGAATATATTGATAATAACAGACTATCACCAAGAGGGAGAACTGGCCTAAACAAAAATAGCATCAATTTTCTGATGGTTCCCAAAAGACTATTTACATCTCTTGGGTTGTGCAAGGGCAAGTTAACTGTGCGGGCTGTCAGTTTTAAAGCTAAGATTCATAGGATTAAAAGCAAGTGCTGTAGCAAACTCTGCCTTCTTCTGGAACCAGCAGTGTAAGTAGTTACAACGTGAAGAAAATCCTTCCTTTCAAGTTGCCATCTCCAGTGTACCAAATCCTTTCTCTCTCTTCTCAAAAATACTGTCATAACAAGCTTTAGTCCCAGCTGCTTTCATCCGGAAGATGCCCAAACCAATGGAATTGGAAGAGAGGGAAAAACAACTTGCAGGCACTGCAGCCCGCACCTCCATGTCAAGTATGTTAAAAGCATCTAACGAAGGGAAGAGAAGATGGCTCATGATGAAAACCTAAGTGCATCTAAAGGGAGGGAAGTAATCCTCCAAAATGCCTTGTGAGGGTGTGGGCAGAGCAGCTCCCTCCACAGGTAAGTCAGCACCTTACAGCTGGTACTGGTCAACCAGGTGACTGGTATGCTTATAAGCTCTAAGTAGAGCCACGTCTCCTAAGCTTCATGCGAAGGTTGAGCAATGCAAACACGTTTCAGTATAGACTTTTAAAGCTACAGATTGATGTGACCCAGATTGACAAAACAGTAGGAAATCTGAGGCAACATGTTACTAGAAGAGGAATCGTGTCTCTCAAACTTTTCCATTTTCTTAAACGCTGAAGGGAAGCTCGGTGCAGGATGATGATTTACCAGATGGTCAGTGTCAGAAAGAAGCTTCCTGAATATAGGCAATACTGACACTTTCTTAAGAAAATCTGGCAGTTCTCCCTCCTGAGGAGAGATGTTGAGAATTTCCAATAATACTGACCCAATTTCCTTTGGTAACTCCAGCACTGAGGGAATCTAGAGAGAGTGTAGCATTGTATCCCCTTTTCCTTCTGAGGTGTTGCTCCATTTCTGTGGATACCTCCTGTTCAGTGTGAATTAGAAGAATTTTTAGGTACCACTGAAAATACTGAACAGGATCTTCATAATATGTGGTAGAAAAAGATTTAGTAGTCCATTTTCCTCTAGCCCAAAACGGTGGATGTTGTTTTTCTAAGTGATACAACCTAGATACGGGAAATGCCTCTCTGCTTTCACTACGGCAAAGGCATCAAGCACATGTGATGTAGTCAGTCAGTTCCTGGTCTTGACTTCAGTCACTCACCAAGTGTTAGAAATCGCCTATAGACAGAGATGATGTTGTGTGGGGAAGTGTTACTTGTCTTGGAAACCATTGCTGCTTTAAGAGGTTTATGGTCCAGTGTTACAGATCTGATTTTCTGCATTGTTAAACTGCTGTTACAATTGGCAGGTTCTCATACTAACAGAGTTGAAACTATGTCCTCAAGAGTGTTGTTATAATCTAAATCTGCACACGCTCCTATTTCTGTATGATTAATACTGGTGTAGATCCTAGGAGTTCATAATGCTAAACAGTGGGAGGTAACTATTTGCTACCCTGAGTGAGTCCCATCTGTTTTCTTCTAGATCAGTATAAATTGTCTTTCTACTTAGTCACTTGGAAAAAGCCATCCTGTATTGTTTTTGTGGAGAAAGGGAAGAGGAGAGAATGAGTTCTAGTTAAGCATATATTTAAAGTTTAGTTATATATTTTAATTATCATACACTCCCATCTAGGTTTGAGTTACTCTGTGTCTTGTTGAACCTTACCTGTGTCAGTTCTCAAACCATGAGCCCTGGGGCTCTACTGGGACAAACACAGACTACAGCTTTCTTGAAGTGCAAGCTCAGTTCAACTGCATATCCAGAAAAATATTTTTCATATTTAACCTGTAAGGAGTTAGACTCCAGAAGACTTCTTTTCCTCTGGGAGTAGTTTAATAACACAGAAAGACCTGAAATTGTGATCAGGCCTTAAATCCTAATGAGAGCTAGAGGATGGTTAAGAGGAAAACAAAATCTTGGGAGGCCTTTGTCTTCAGCTAAAATATTCTTTGAAATTCAGAAATGTGGAACCATGAACATCATCTTGGGTAATAAGGCGATCACTGAAGAGCTGCAAGAAGAAACTACAAGCTGCATAACTGGCAGAGATTTTCCATGTGATTGCGGTGAACCAAGCAGGCTTGGGATTAGCCAGTAAAACTGCCCATGCAAGTAACATGGTGACCAGTGAAAGAAAGACAAAGCTGCTTTCTATCTCTTTAGAAGGCTTCTGGATGTGAGGAGGATACATGCAAGCACTAATCCTGGTAGCAGATGAATCAAAATCTTGGCAAAGCATCTTTTATTCCTATCACTGGGCTGTCTCCTACAAGTTCCAGTGTCTAGCCTTTAAAAGTCCTTGGAACTTGATGGAGGAAAATTTCAATTGGAGCAGAACACAGCATGTTATATTTTGAGGCTTTGATTATTCAGGGCCTGACAGGCTCATGGAGATTTCATTGCCTCTGGGCAACATCTGCAGCAAAGCCTTGTAACAAAAGGATTGAGTGGCCTCACAGGGCTCCTTGATAGCCTGTATTGCATTAGAAGGAAGATGTGGTTACTCGGGGTAATTAATTAGCATTTCCATAAGCAGCCGCAAGTCCTGTTAACCTTGTAAATGCAGGAGGCAGGAATCAAGCACAGATGTGAAGGTTCTGAAGATAAACTCTGCATGTGTGTGTTCACTTGATTTTGTTGATGAGCTCCACTAAATTCTTTCAAGATCAACCTTAATTTAGCATGGCTAAGGATCCAAATACACCCAACATCTGTTCACGTCTCCATGGCAGCTCTTTGGCGACCAGTGCTACAGCAAGATCTTAAAATAAAACCATACAAAAAACCCTGCCACACTGAAGGGGGAAGCTGTTGGTCAGAAGTAAGATGTGGAGCTGGCTGAGGAAAGATACAGAGGTCCCTGGACTTTGCCTGCTTCAAATCAAATTTTAGTTCTGGTAATGAAAGCTGCATCTTGCCTGCAGACCAGTTCTCATCTCAGATTTTCTGCTACTGGATGTCAAGTTTGCCCTTATCCGGCTGACAATAGTCATTCTCTTGCAGGGAGCCTCATTTTCTGGTGAAGTTTTACTTCTGTTCACCCCCCACCTGCTCCCCAGTTCTTTTTCCTTCTCTGTTGGCTTTCTCATTCTTTTGTCCCAGTCAAGTGGGGGACTTGTTTCCCCTTGAAGCACCATTGCTTTTCTTCCTGACTTAAGACCTGTCCCCTGCAGAAATAAAAAAACTGCCCAGCGTAAGTGTGTGTAGCTCTAAGCACCTCTCAAGAAGCTTGTTTTTCTGTTCCGATGGTTAGTTTGTACAGAGTGCAGGTGTGTATTGTATTCAGAGTCGCACCTCCTGGCATTTATTAAATACAAGGTGTAACAAGCCACTGCTACAGGAACGATTACATGAAAGTGTCAGTGGCTGGTGTCCTGGGCTTAGAGACTGACTGTCCAAAGGCGTGTTGTCTCGTTAGATCCCTTTGCTCAGAGGGCAGAGCTGTAGCTTCATCACAGAGATAAGAGGGAAATTATTCTAACGGCTTCATTCAGAATAATTCTGCTGGTGATTTTCAACAAGGAAGTAGGAAATAAATGCCAGAAGAGGCTGTACTTTACACTGAACCTTGAGTTAGAAATATCTAACAAGAGGGGCAGGGTAGGATGTGGAGAAGACAACCCAACCCCCTTTTCCTTTGTTCTTGAGTCATTTGGCCAGGCTCTTCCCATGGCTTAATTTTTTTCTTTTTTTNGACTCTAAAAGTGGGAGCCCCGACTTGGTTACAGCCCAGAACTCATGTGTCTTTTTGTTGCCTCTGGCGCCACAGAAGTAATTGGTCGATGATATTAGGAGTCTTGTAACTTTCAAGGCTGTATATCTTTCCTCTTTTATAAGCTGGCAACAGATGAATTTTAGGACCTTTTAAAAAAATTATTGAGAACTTTGGAGCCCGTGGGGCTCCTGTTTGTGCCTTACAGTGATGATGTAAAAGAAATGTCATGTTAGCGCAGGGTGTAGAGGAAAATGGGAAGGAGACCAATAATGCCTAAGGGGTAAGAAAAGCTCTCTTGCTCTTCTCAGGGTTTGGGTTGGGGGATTTTCTGATGGCATGTCTCCCTGCTGCAGCAGTCATCTCTGCTTGTCAGAATAGGCTGTTTCTAGCTTAGTCCTGTGCTCAGCAGAGCTAAGTCTGTTTCGTGGGTTTGGTTTTTTTCCAAATCACACTTGGTCTGGTCAGTGAGACACATCTCTGCAGCTTTGCCTTCTACAAGGTTCTGTTTGTTTTAATCTCTTGAGCAATTTGGAAATGCAGAGTACTTCATGTACACAAGCACAGGCACACCACTGAGGGCTGAGCTGTCTCTTCAGTCACTTTTCAAGAATTACAGTTTAGGCTTAAACCAGCCTAAGCTGCGGTCCTACACACCTAGGCCATGCTCTTCTGTCAGTGGCAGGACTCTCACTCAGCGATAAATGCCAGATTACTCCTTGAAATGAGACATTTAAAAACAATCGTGACTAGCTTCAACTTCTGCAGCCTACACTGGTGCCACAACTGCTCCTGTTACTCGGTCTTCAACAGTAGACCCCGCCGCACTTATCCAGCGCTTTCTTGAAGCAGCAGCAACCAACACTGTGTGCCTATATTTGTAAGGGCCATGGCAGTTGCTCTATTGAACTCTGGCAACTGTCAGTATCTCATCAAATCATGTCATCACTGCTAAATACTAGTGAATGGGTAGGAGGAGGAAAGAAACACCCCGCTCTGTTGGTGAGCTGTACTTGGTACAGCTTAGTCATCTCCTATGTAGAAGGGATATACTATGTACACTTACTCATCTGCTATGTAGAGGTACTATGTACACACTTACTCATCTCCTATGTAGAGGTTGGGCCAGACTTCATTGATATGAGTGTACTTCGGACATCCTTTCCAGAAGAGTCGTTCCAATTCAAATGCACCTGGGGTACAGTAATCCTCCTCAGGATCTACTTTGATTGCTGTGTATGCATTTTTCTTCCCAGCGTTCAAACTTGCTGATGACATCTTGTCCATGGAATAGTGTGCTCAGAAACTGGAATGCAACCAAAACAGAATGTTAAGCACAAAGCAAGCGAGTTCTGCTCCGGCTGTGGGACACTGGGAGCAGCACTGGCCAGGTGTGATCGGGCATGGTGTGAGATGGATGTACCTGCTCTGTGGCAGACGCAGATTTACACCTGGTTTTCTGCCTCCCCTGAGCTAGGCGAGGAATACTTTCTTGGACGAGCTCACCAGCAACAGGAACAAAAGCCAAAGGTTTGTGATCACCAAAGTTCGGTCTGCACTGGGAATTTGTTTCCTAGAAAATCCACTGGTAAGAATTTGGTAGGTCTAGCGGCCTGATCCAAGGGATCTAGAGCACCTAGGGGAGCTGAATGGAGGAAATATACGATGTTTCTTTATCATTAATTATAAATCTCCTAAAGGCTTCTCCTTTATGTGATTTTTCAGCAACTCAGGGAGATTAAATGTGTCCATTCAGGTGAATGCTGGGTGTACCTGTTTTACTCTTTCAAGATCTTAATGCAGCCCTGCACACTGAACCTCGTAGGTTGTTTCCAGGAATGGGAGTTTGCCTTTTTGCAACACCACTGACTGACTGACGTATCTTTTTGGCCAGGATGGTTTCAAGGACTTCCTTCTTTTCAGGTTCACTCTTTTTTTTTTTTTTTTAACCTGGATGCATACATGCTAAGTGGGTAGGAAGAAGCACTGATGGACATATAGTATAGAAGGGAGCAATGGAGCAGTGTTATCCTGTAGCTAAAATCAGAGTATCATTAATGTTGCCAAAAACACCACCTTTTGCCTGGCCATGTTGTCAGAGCTGTGTTGCTCAGAACTGACGCCCTTAATGTCCTGTGTGTTTGAGCTATCTGCTAGCATTGAATCCTTTGGTGTCAGCTTTACACGTCTCATGAGGCTCCAGATTCTCTCCTGCTTGCTGTGATTTCCTCAGCTGCTGTCCTGATTTAGACTTTCCCGTGTAGTGTTTGCCTCCCTCAGCTGTGGAGTCAACAGTTACAGCCCAGTTAGGTGGTCTCGCTCCTCCCCTGCTTCCCCAAGGCTGTGCCTTACTTAGGAGCTGGGCACTGACCCCATGAGCTGCAGTAGCTCAGAGGACAGCCTAAAGTTTTCACAGAGCTGGTGAGTGAAGTTAAAGGCCAGAGACTAACTTGATTCTCAACGCCTCCCTCATCCATTCCTTTATGAAGACTCTGCCTTAGGACACAGCGGGGAACTATACGTTTGCAAGAATATTCTTGTCTCTTGGACAGGTGGGTTTTTTGCATCCATGTTTAACTTTCCTAATCCCCTGCAGCTGAAATATCTCGGGTAAAAGCCCAGTGAACTATGTGTGATACAAAAACCCTTGCACCAGCAGCAACCCTACTAGCTGCTGCAGGTGCAGTACGGCTGCCAGACTGCAATGCTGTGCTCCTTAGCTCAGATCTGGCACTGCACTGCCCTGTGGTATCCCTGCACATACAGCGTTGGGTGTGTTTGGGTCAAGGGTTTTTCAGATTATTTTAATTTTTTGATTACTTGAAGAAAATTTTGCAGGGGGAGAGCTAAGGTACAATACACCCATGTATTCTCAGTAAAGAAGAAGAAATAAGGGAGTGATTGACAAGTGACAAAGGTGTACATGAGAGCTTTTCAGTCCAAATTAACAGCACTGGAAACTGCACACTGCCAGACAAATACTTATGTCATAGATCCAGGCACAATGTTGGAGAGGGATTATTGTGAGGGACATGAGTGTTGTAACGTCTCCTTTGGTTTTCTTCTGTGGATTTGCACATTTCTGAAGGCAAAGCACATTTTGTTCTGCCAGTTGTCAGCAGGAAGTTAAACTGCTCATGCAGCTGATCGTTACACTACAGCAAACCTCTAGGAACTAGAATTTGGGGCCGGCCACATGCTTGATCTATTTACCCTCTTGCCAGTTGTCACTTAACCATCTTCCTCTCTTGTCCTCTGAAAACTTGTTTCCCTTTTTTCCATGTTGCCAGCCTTCTGCTGCAGACTTTGTTTGCTCCATCTCCCTATTGGGTCTGTCTTGTTTTTCCTGCTGGACTGCTTGATATCTCAGGGCAGCGGTTGTTCCTGTGTCTTGCCCCCTTGAAGGGAGAAGTTGAACCTTGCAGTTCTGTAGGAGACTTGTAACAAGAAGAGGTGGAGTTAGGCTTGATCTTATGAAGAGTGCGAGTACAGCCTGCCAAAAATCAACCTTACTTGCAGGCAACAAATCCTATAGTGGCTCCCACAATTTTTTTGTGTTGGCCGCTGGTAACTTTTGTGTCCTTTTGATTACAAAAATCTGGCTGGTGCCTTCGTGCAGCTGTTGTAGAGCTCTCCTGCAAGCAGGATGACCATTTTTCACTGACATCCTGTGTACCCATGGGGTTTGTTTCCTCAGTTTGGGCTCCTTTGTGCCTGTCATGTTCTGTTTCTCTGCAAAACTTGAAAAAGCCAAATGATTCCTGTTTTCCTACTCCAAAGCCAGGCAAGATTGTGGAGTCGGTTTTTGTTTGGCATGTGTACACCTTTGTTGAAAAATTGGCTTGCTTTCACTGGCAGGGGGATCGATCTTTCAGCCAAGCTTCCTAAAACATGATGATGATGATTAGCTAAGTGGTCCTCTGCTGAGATTTGTACAGGGCTCTGAGAATTCCAGCTTCTAGCAAATTTACCTTGGGCTTGGTCTTGGCCTCTGAGTAGCACCAAGTCCAGTCTCTGTGCCCCCAGTAGCCATTTCCCAGGAGAGCCTTTTTCCTTCACGTGCCAGATTTATGCTAATTCTACATGCAGACTCCACAGTGTAGATAATGTCAGACTGACAGAGATACAAATCTAATAGAGTCTGACTTTGGGAGTGAATAGGCTGTTATCTAGAACTTGATAAGAACTGCTGTTTGTCTAGTGAGGAATTATCTTAACTGAGAGTCTGTTGCCTTGATGCTGAAGGACTGACTGTGCTTTTATTCACGGCTCCATAAAATGGGAGGGGAGGAAATGGAAGAAGAGAAAGCAATGTAATCAATAATCACACTCGGTGGCCACAGTGCATTGATTTGTTACACCAATAGTCCTACTTGTAGGCTGCAGACCTCGAAACAGGGCAATTACATCTGCAAATGATTGATTGTGGTACTGTAACACCGTCTCAGTTTGAAGCTTGGTTAGCACGCTGAAAGTTAGACCTCTGCTGAGAAATACTCATTTCTGTCTGTCCTGGGAAGCCATATGCTCCCTGAACTTTCAAGTAAGCTATGTTCTTTTATGCCTTGCCAATGTTATCTGCTGCGGGGATTTTTAAATTGAATTAGAGCACAGGAAAGCATCAGTTGAAATTCCTCTAATAAAATATGTATTTCAGATTTGACTCTAGACTAAGTAAGAAGTAACAGAGTTTAACTAGGAGGAGGGAAAGGGGGAAAAAGGGGCTGGTTTGCTACTTGAGCTCTGGAATTAATTGCCATGAAGCATTTGGTTGGGGGGAGGACGGAAAGGCTTGTGTCTTTCCAGGAACCAAAGATGTCTAACCTCATCTCTTATTGACTGTTCTGTGTACACCAAATGCAGCTGAGGGAACGCTGTTGCCTAGGCCTGCCCTCTTAGATTAAAAAGTGAAAAGTGGATTGGATTTTTTTTTTTTGGGTGGTTGTTCTTAATGCTATTGTGGATATAAGGATGACTCTCTATATAAGGATGACTGTCTAGCACAAGGCCAGGCAGGAAAAGCTCAGATTTCTTTTGCAGACCTCTGGGGAGGGGAGACTGTCCTTTGCAGGGTGTTCACCTGATGCAGTCAGATGGCAGACAGATTGCAGGGTTACCCCTGCACAGGGTCATCAGAGCAGTCTCCCACCACTTGCGGTGCTTCATTTGGGCTAAAACGCTTTGCCTTATAGACTAGTTAGTGCAGGCTGAATGATGTACCAGTGCAGCTTTCCTGTACCAGCTTGGCAGTCACTTCATGGCACCACATTGTGCTGGGGATACAGCACCTTGGATGTTGAAAGCTCTCTGGAGTAGGGAACGGTCCTCATGCCCTTTTGCATAAGGGACTCTGCACCCTGCTTGCTCCTGGAAGTGCTGCTCCAGCACGCGGCAGCCTTTCTTATTTCATGGGGGAGGGATGAAGAGGAGAGTGAGCTAGCAGGAACTGCCCTTGTCCCAGAGAGGTTCTCCTCAGCAGGAAGGTTTGAGCCCAACTTTGCGTCGTAGTGAGGAATGGAGCCCTGCCTCTGGGGCCAGGAGTTCCCTCCTGGCGAGGCAGGGCAATCTGCAGCTCATCCCACTCTTCCCCCCATGCCCAAGCCACGGCTCCTCTCTTGCTCTCTGCTGCACTATGCCGAGGCCAGGCCGTGTGAGCTGCTGAGACCTTCCTGTTCCCTCTCTGCACCCACCCTGCGGTGGCTGGTCAGCAGCCGGGTGCCGGGTCCACTTCAGTGGGACCAGGGTCCAATGCTCAAGCCTGTGAGATTTTGTCTGCCAAGCCTGACTTCCTGCGGGTTCTGCTTCTCAATCTAGCGTGTGACTATAACTCTGAATTGCCGGTGCTCACCAATTATGCTGTCATGGACTTAAGTGTATTATCAGAACAAGGATGTTAAAAATTCAGTCATCTGCATTTTTATACCCTAATCTTTCTCTTCATAAATAAGACCAAACTGCATGTTATCTAATGAATTTTATTTGTTAATCACTTGGATTAACAAATGCTGGAATGGAATATTTCTCCCCCTTGGGTTATATGTATATAAATGAAAATATTGTTAGTGATTTCATAAAATGGTAATTCAGAATAATGGAGAGTTAATCCTCTTTTCATTAGCGAGCCACTTCAGGACATACACTGTGGCAAATTACACTGCATTTTAAGTCGTTCTCGAGTGCTGTGCACTAGAAAAAAACATTAAACTATTTTTGCATTGATAGAAGTAATTGTGTGGCTAATTTGGATAAGCAGCATGCATTAGGCACAGCAAAGGAATCTCTTCTTTATGTTCGCTATCCTCTCTACAGCTGCCAACTGGAATTTCTTATAGAGCTCTTTAGCTTTTTTATTTTATTTTTAACAAAACAGGGAGGAAGGAAAGAAAGTGCGAGGGGAAAAAAAGGAAAATCTGCCAGTCTATCTGCTGTTTAATTCAGAGAGCGAACACAGTCTAGTGGCTGGAGCAGTGATATGGCAGTGAAAGATTTCCTTTCTGCACCTTGTTCTGAGTCCCTTGAACTACTCAAATTAACGCAACATTTCCAGCAGAGCCCTGGGAAGTCAGAGAACATAGTGGCCTGCTTTCAGATTTGTTCAACTGGAGGCATGTGCCTCCCCCACCCCAAAATTTGTAAGGGGTTAGTTAATGCTTTTTAGAAACATCAGTCATGAACTCTACAGTTTGGTAATCCCACAGATGCGGGGAAAAAGGCTGAGGTTCATATCTAGAGGTGAACGTCAGAGCTTCGGTGGTGGTGTGTACATTTCTAATGCTGGTTTTCCAGATGTGGTGGAAGTTTCTGAGTACTTTGAGACTGAAAGCTATAAGTCATTATCTACATAACAAAATACTATGTTTCTTAATATTTTTGGCTCAACATGCTGTGCAAGCCTCAGTGCTGTGTATAAAGATGCCAAACAACTTGGCAAGATTTATGCCTGGGAGTTAAGATCCAAGTCAGCTGTAGAGATTTAAAAAAGAAAAAAAAAGGGGGAAAAGAAAAATGCAGACATGAACAGAAAAGGATTGCGTTCGCCTTTGTCCTTTGCAAGGACCTATGTACCCTCTCTCATTCTTTTCTGCACCCCCCCCCGACCCAGGGGGGTTCCTCCATCACTGTGGTTGCCCCAAGTGTATGTACTCTGGCTGCCAATTTGTAGCTGTATTTGTGTGCCTGAAGCTATCGATCCCCAATAAGGTCAGAACCCAATGGTGTTGGTGCACTCTACACACATGCAACAAGAGAGGCTAGGCAAATAAGAGGTGGGAAGAAGAACGGAGACAGAAGACAATTTTCCTCGTTCTTGCCTTCAGAAGGAACAACTGTAATCCTGTTAGCTGTTCTGTCCTGCCTGACATAGGGCACAGGGCTTCCTTGCCTTAATGCCCGCTTCCGTCCATATTTACATAGCAGAATAGTTTAAATTCTTTACCACCCATGTTTCCTGCTCTTGGGAGTTCTCCCAGCCCATATGATGTCAGTCACCTGTGCTAGTGGGGCTTTTGATGCTGGATTTATTAAATTTAATTTGGTGTCACACAAGTGTACCAGCCTTTGTTTTGTCCTCAGAGAGTTGTCTAAAAGCTACTTCTCCCTGAAAATACCAACCAATTGCAAATTCTTCTGGTTTAGCTGGGAATGAGAGGTTTCCAGCATCCAGCAAACACCTAAATGTATAACCTATTTATAAATGTGCAGGCAGATTTTGATCTTATTCCTCTTTTGAGGCTTTCAGATTTTGCTTCCTACCTCTTTCCTCATGAGAGCTCTGAAAAAGGAGTGGAGCTGTGATATCTTAAGGGGTTTTTCAAGATGCCAAGGGAGGGAAAGAAAATAACCAAAGCAGACGATCTATCTGTCAGCTCTGGGCCTTTCATGAGAAATCTACAGAAGTAATGACATTTCTAGTAGACCTTATGCCCACACCAATGCAGTAGGAGATAAACATGGTCCCCTTGAAATTAGTCAGTGGTTTGACCCTCAAGTCCAGGGACTGAATTTATCTGCTGCCATGAACACTAAATTTGAAAGAACAACAATAAAGTGGGTAAACCCCCCCCCATAATTATGATTAAGAAATCATTTTTGAGCATGAAGTGCTTGTTACTGAGAAATGATTGCCACTTCCTTTTCTGATGTTGTATGGAGAGCTGACTTATTTGAATGTTTTTATTTATCAGGTGGAATTCAACACCACTGAAATCAGAGGACATCTATCTTCCAGGGGGTCCAAACCTGAGACCTTCTTGGCTTCCAGACAACTGCAAAAATGCTTTTATTTTTATTTACTTATTTTTTTTTCAGTTTAAGAACTACCTTCGATAAGACCTTTGTGGAGAAACAGCATCTGTAACAAGTGTGTACAAGAGAGGCAAGTACCAGAGAGAAGGTAAGGATGGAGAATACCAGTTCTCCTACACTTTCAGAAAACTGTGCAAAAGGCTTGAATCCAGTTTAGTAACGTGTCTCCAGGTAAGCACTCTCTCGGTGCTGAAGGCAGACAAAAATCAGATCTAATGACTGAGGGTCTTCAGAAAGAGTGAGGGAGGATCTATTGAGTAAGTTCCTGAATTCTTAAGAAATGTTTTGTTCTTCCATTTCCAGCCAGCGTGCCAGGTACATACCTCCCTTCAGGGTGAAAAAGTACTTATCCTTTTCGAGTATGACTAAGCAGAGGGCTGTTGTATAAACTGGAAAGTTCTCCTTGCAGAAGCCAAGGCACATGCTGTCTGGAGCACAGTGTTTGCACTTGGGAGGAAGGTAAACAGTGCTTTGGTTTCTAAGCTTTTCATGACTTGAGGTACATCAGTTGAGCTGAGAGCTGGTTAGCTGCAGTAGCAAAAGCTTGCTTTGTCGGATGATTTACCTAAATGAATTTAAAATGGTGCTCCCTGATATGCCATCCCATGACATTTTGCTCAGACTCCAAATGCTGGCAATAGTCATGAAGAGCTATATGCTTTCCTGTATAACCGGGTGCTTGCTGCACCCCAGGGTACTGCAGTGAGGTACAGTGCTGAAAAGGTTGCTTGGGTGGCTTTTTTTCTAACACTAGACCAAAAAAATTAATTTCTTACAAATACTTCTTGGGGGGAAAAGTCCTTCAAAAAACCATTCTCTAAAAGAGCCCTAAAAGAAAAGCAAAGTGTTGTACATCCAAAACTGGAAATCCCTGGGGTACCTGCAGTGTACTTAAGTGAAGAATAACACAATCCTCTGTTCCTTATTCCTGTCCTAGTCTTCACCAAAAACTGTCATTTACTTCAGTTCCTTTATTTTACCCCTGCATTCTTATGCTTGAAGCTTTCAGGGACTGTAAAATAGTTCCTCTAATGCATTCGTTTTTACACAGTTTAAAACCAGAAGAATCACAGCCTCTGTGCAATTATTTCCCAGGCCCTCCTGCTGTGAATGTTCAAAACTAACCAGCTATTTCAATGAATTTCTAAGTCACTCATGACTTTTTAAAAAACTTATTTTTGCCCTCATTCTTTATTGTTGACTGAACTGGTTAATTTAAAACATATTAAGCTGAGATTTCATTAAATATTATGAGAGCACCCAAAGAAAATTAAAACACAGCATCATCTAAGAGAATTTCTTCACTATGAGGGTGGCGATGCACTGGAACAGGTTGCCCAGAGAAGTTGTGGATGCCCCATCCATGGAAGTGTTCAAGGCCAGGTTGGATGGGGCTTTGAGCAGCCTGGTCTAGTGGAAAGTGTCCCTGCCCATGGCAGGGGGGTTGGAACTAGATGATCTTTAAGGTCTCTTCCAGCCTAAACCATTCTATGATTCTATGAATTGTAATTCAATTGGAAAAGTTAGATTTGACTGGAGGGTGGAGCAATTATTGAAGAATAAGCAAAATATTCTGGGAGGGATGTTACAAAAGCTTGAAAAATTGCTTTTTTTATTCCTAACTTTTAAAATTTAAATTGAAAAGATCTCTAAGATAAATACAGTTTTGGCACCTCATTTCCTATTTTATAAAGTCATTTGTGTAACACAACCAATTTGTTTTTTAGAAAATTATAAATTATACTTTCAAAACCTCTTTGACTCTGCAATAGTTCTAAGCTTTTTTTTTTTCCTCCTCTGTAACAAGTTTATGCGGTTATCAGTTACCTTAGAAAGTTTGCCAGCTCTCAGTCCTCTTCCTGGTTTACTAAACTAGGTTATAACAGCAAGAAAAAGAGCACAAGTAGTACAGCAGAAAACGTATATTGCTTAGCCTTACCTGTAAGCTTAGGTGGGTGCTCTAGGTAGCTGGGTTCTGTGAAGTGCAGCAGAACGACAAAAGAAATCTTACCCACTCTGCAACTAGAGTCTATTTTTAGAGGAGGATTTGCTGACTCTGACCTTGAGTGCTACCCACTCCAAAGGACGATCTTTACATCTGCTGGTAAAACTATTCCCTGATGTGACCTGAAACATTAAACCTGGCAATTTAGCTACCTAGCCTCAGTATGACTAAGATAATGTGATGCCTGTGTGTCGACTGTAATAAAACAAAACTCATCTTTTATCTTCTTATTCCCTTGTCAAGCCCGATGCTATGCGGGTTAGGAGCATCGCGCTGCTGTTTTCTGTCATGCTGTGCACAAGTGATTTGGCACTGGCACAACAGGCAATGGGAGAGGTGGCATCCTGACAAGATCCTAATCTCTTGCATGTGCACCACTAGAAAGCCACCTTCCCCTGCCTACTGTCTTGGTTTTCTCCAGTGCTGCCACTCTCAGTATCCATCTGACTTCTGAAATGCCTTCTTCTGCTGAGGAAGTGATGTGGTGCTCAGCCTGGCTCAGCTCTGGTGACATGGGCACAGCTCACCAAAAAGAGGTGGAGGGACACTCTCCAACCTTTGAAAAACTCCCTACTTTCCTAAAAAGCTTTCCTAGAAAGCTCCATGCCTTCCTATTGCAGAAAGTCTAAAACTTTCCATAGTAAGCCATGACCAGATTCATCAAAGATCAAATCTGGGTTCCCGGGTGTCAGAGCCACCCCTCTTCCACTCCAGCACTTTGTCCACTGCGAGAGCGGTGACCTTCATGGCCCACAGGCCTGTCTGCTAGAGGGATCAGTGATCACGTGTGAGGAGCTGGTACACAATATCCTGTCCCCAAGCATTTGTTCTGCAGCAAACCATTTGTCAGTGTTGCCAACTCGGACAACTTCATTAGGAGTAATGAGATTTTGGTGCTGCTGGAGCCAGGCTTGCAATGACATAAGAAGCTCCAGCTGTCACGTGAGTATTGATATTTCTCAGGGGAAATTCTTCAGATCCATTGCCTTCTGCCTGGGAGTGGGGGAAGGAGGCAAAGAAGCGAGTCAGGACAAGCGCATAATACCAGGAAGTAGCCCGTTGGTCTCTGCACCTGCTTTTTGAGGCCTCCTGGCCCCTTCTGTTGAGATGACCATCCTGGAAATGATCTCTCTGAGCAGACCTGCATGAGCTGCTTGCCTGTCTTTCTGGCTCACAGTGCTCTCTACTCTCACCCCAGTGCATGCAAAAAGCAGCCGGCTGTTGATGTATACCCACTGTGGAACTTGTTTCATCTCTTGCAAGAACAGAAACAGTCTTCTGTGACTGCAAATGCCTGTGCCTGACCAAAGTTTCAGGTTGCCCAAGTGCTTTTCCCAAAGTATCCCGGTCCCACAGTAGGTGCCATTAATTTTCACTGGGACACAAGTTCCTGACTATGTCAGTTATTTTTAATGTTACTTCAAATCCTTCCAACCACCTTTGTCATCCCCTGTCTGTTTAAAAGATAAAAGTTCATCCCAGAAGGACCAGGACCAGACTTGGTCATGGCCTGTGGCTAATAGTGCAGTGCAGATGTGAAGTAATAACAAACAGTTTCAGTTCGAGTTCTGGGCATTGGATCTGCCGCTGTTTCATGCTAACAGCATCACCCTAGCCAAGTTTCTGTATTACAGAGCAGCCAAGCTCCTCCCTGCCAATTATTCAGATAGTCGCTCTTAAAATGAGAAAGAGCTTAGATGTTAGAAACCTGCTGTGCCTTCTAAGTTACCTTGGAAGGTTGTTGTGCAACTTAATTCTATACTGATAACAGGGAAACTTTGTGGAGGAGGAAATACAGACCCCATATAACAGAAAGTAGCAGCGGTTTTATTTTTATCCCTGCAGGCGACCCAGTATGGGGGAATATGGGTAAGATGATACAGCAGACGGGCAGCGCTGGCGAGAGGAGGCTATGTAAGGTGTGCGATGGAAGGTCTGTGTGCCCCAGGTAGCACGGCACAGGGATGGGCAGCGGACTGTTGCTTCTCCTGGGCTGTCACTCCCCAAGGTTGTCTTTCTGATGTCAGATTGATGGCATGACAATGTTTTGTGGTATTGTTTTTTCAGGCTGGCATTTTGAGTTCCGGGAATATTAAGCTGAAACAGAAGTATTTGTTTGTCTGCCTGGCTGTCAAAACAATACGAGCCCTTGTGCCCCTCTCTCTGTAGGGTCCCAAGAACGTGTAGGGAAGGATCGTTCACCTCCTGGAAAAATGTTCTATTTTTGGGACCAGTTGTGTGTGTTTCCACTAGTTTTGCTTTTGTTAAGTAAAAAATACTAGCTGCTGAGATGTTTTGAGAGTTGCCAATGACTTAGAGTGCTTTAGAGCCTGGACACATGGGAAACACAGCAGGAAGGCTCTTATTTTGGAAGAGGTAAGCCCCTGCCCTCTGGAAGAGTTGCCTTGGGCTCCTAAAAGCAGATGTTTGCCATGTTATTGGTCATTTCTGAAAATCTTGGCTAAGCTGATGATGGTGCTTTGAACATGCAGATCACTCCCCCTTCCTGGAGCCTTGCATGCATTCAGCCTGCTCTTGTTCAGCCTGCAGGTCCCTGCTGTCAGTGGTCGGCTCTTGCGTCTGGACACCCACTGGCCCACGTGCCTGTCTTAGCAAAGCAACTGCCCCAGCCCCAGAACATGACCCTGGACAGAATTCATTATCCCTTTATTTTTCATGTGTATTCTGAAAGTGTCAAAGGGCCAACCAAGAACAGTGCCAGGCACTGTTCAGATACATGATAAAAGGTAATTCCTAGCCTTGAGAGCTGATGTTCTAGATAGAAGAGACAAAGGCTTAGGTGGGAAAAAGGATAACACCCAAGCAGAATGAGCAAGACTGTGGCCAAAAAAATGCCATGGACCAGCTTTATAGGTGGGAATTTCTGTGGCACAGAGTATGGAGCTGTGGGAAGGATAAGAGCTCAAGTCCCGTTCAGGGGGAAGGGCGTAGGAAGGGGGGAAAAAAACCAAAAGCTTTTTTTTTTTTTTTTTTTTTTTTTTTTTTTAAAAATCCTTAGAAGGACTGAATTTCTTCCACAAACACTGGGTAAAGAAAAGGAGAAGGGAGAGAAATGATAGATTTCTGGCCAGACCACACTAGAGGTGCAGTTGGAAAAATCTTACACTCTGTTTTCTAAGGCTTGAAATTTTTATGTTAGCTTAAAATAAAAGCTTTGAGTAAAGTTCTGCTTTAGAAGACTTCCCTCCCCCATTCTAACCTGGTGGACTGGAAGGTTTCCTCTTTGCTACAAAATATGCTATTATTTGGAAAAGCTGGGGTTTTAACAATTGCATGGGAAGAATAAGTATATAATTATATAAGATTGTCCTAATGGACATTCGCAGCTGTACTGAGATGCTAACAGCATGCAGAAACCATTATGTTTCCAGTTGTTTGGCAAAAGTTAAGAAACCTTATATATATATTTTAAAGTTAACCGTAAAGTAAATCCAGATGGTTCTCTCTTGCACAGACAAGCAGTCTTCAAACTAGACATATAGCTGTAGCCTGGCTATAACTTGTTTTGATTACTGCAGATAGAGAGAAATGTTTTAAATGACTGTGCACCCTCCTCACAAAATGCTGCATGCCCTTGCTTCTTGCTGAAGTCAACTGGCATTTAGGCAGCACTACATAAAACTTGTTTGACAATACCTTGCATGCATGAGTATCTAGCTGGGTGTTACTTGTTTAATTTCTCTTTATACTGAAGTTTTGCTTAATGGCCCCCATCAGGGGTTGGGGCTGTGCTGAGGCAGGCGTTGCAGACCCATAAAACAAAAAGGACAGTTACTGTCCTATGTAAGCTAGCATTTGAGCATGAGTTTTTTCTTCTCTCTTCATCTCCTAGTTAAGGATTACCAGAAAATATTGGTGATATGCTTATTTTTGATTCATGTATTCAGAGTTTTATTTGATTCTTTAATAAGCGTTGTCTGTTGCGTTCATTACTGTGTTTCAGCTAGATGTCGGTTGTGCTAGCTTCTATCAGCAGGGGAATCAGAATTATGTTGACTCCTGAGACCATTCGGCAAATCAAATCAAAGGGGCAGCTTTGCTGCACAGGGCAAGGATTTCAGCATCTGAACGTTTTAAGTCAACACATTAGGAGCACTTCTGAAATTCTGAAAATAAGGGGAACTGAAAGGTCCATCAGAAATGACAGACTCATGGTACATTACTTTTTATGTTGGTTTTTTTAGTCAATAAGCAAGTGTTCTTGTAGATAACAGTTGATGTTGTTTGTCCAAGTAGTATAATAGGTAGAAATACTGTTTTATGAGCTTCGTAGGCAGTATTGTCAGGAGGGTAAGTTGGATTTGATGTGGTAGGAGTTAAATTTACTGGCTGGTGCGTCTCTTGAAACGTCTCTGACAGGGCTAATAGCCCAGCAGTAGTGGCTGTGTTTATAAGACAGTATTTGAGGCTAGGGACGAAGCAAGCTCCCGGGGGCTAGAAAGGAAGGGAGGACCCCACTCCTGAATGAGGTTCCCTGGCCTTCCCTGGGCTTGTCGGGGGAGGCTGGGGCCGGAGCTCTGAAAGGAGTTTTGTTCACTGTTCTGTTTTTTCTCTTGCTGTCAGCAGAAAAAACGTTCTGGGAGATTTGTGTTCAAGTGGAGTATAGATCCCAAGGCACAGTAATGTGGAAAATATGGGATGAGGGCTTTCTTGTAACCTCCCCTTACCGAAGAATGCTGGGAACAGGAAGGCCTGGGGCCCCAAACTGCTTACCCCCCTGTTTCTCAGTTGGTGCTGAGAGGAAGCCCTGCGAGAAGAGCACCTACCAGAGAAATCCTACAGAGAGAGTGTGTTAACCAGTGAATACATCATTCTGTGCTGTGCGGGGCATCCTGACGTGTTCCTGAGGTCCAAAAATCGGGCACCTCCAATCATTCCTAGCATTTAAACTGCCCTGCAAAGAAAATGGCATTGCCAAAATTCAAGGTGTTTTTCTCCCTAACATACCACAGTATCGCACACAGGACTGCACTTAAATTCTCTTGATGACAAGTTCGGAAACTGCCACAGTCTATTTCTACTCTTACCGTTCATTGGGATAAGAAGATTTTTTTTTTTCTTCTCCTTCTCTATATCCTTAATAACATGTTGCTGCAGAGATTCCAGAAATGCGTGGTCCAACCTAAGCATAGCGCATTTTTAAAAAATAAACAAAAATAATAGATACTTGGTATGTAACTCTGATCAGAAAGTTTTGTCCAGACATGCTGAGAGCAGGTTTCAGGTCAGAGTAATCTCATGGCATACTGAGTGCCAAATCTAGACTTAAATAGAGCTGAGAGCCAGAAATTGGATTGATGTTTGCTGTCTTTTGGTACAGGCTTCTGGCTCTCTGGCAGTGCAGATGGAGAAACACCAGAGTTGCCGTGCTGGTGCCATTAGTCCGGTGTTTGTACCGCTGACCGTGGTCAGTTAGAAATGCCTTAAAGGAAAGTACATGAAATCTGTTCTCCCCACTTATGGAATGAATTTTCTGCCCCACAGAAAATCTGTTTAATCTCCCCACTCCACCTCCTTAGATAAAGCTTGGCTGGAAGCCTAAAGCATGAAGTTTTACAGCTTTTCCAAAACTATTTCTTTTCTTCCAGTGTAAATTGTCTCATGGTGGTTTTTCTTATTTATGTGACTACTCGATATTCTCTTTAACTCTTCTATGCTCTTTGCCTCCAAGTGTTCTGATAATGAGTTCAACAGACTAAATAATGATAATAACTATAACTTATAACATTAACTGGTTTGAAGTATGTCCCCTTTTCATTTTTCCTGAGCCAGCTTGGGGGAAGTTTGCCCGACCACTGCTCAGGTGCAGCTGTTCTGCTGTACTCAGAACCTCCGGTCCTGTGGTACCATATGGCATGACCTATCATCCTCCTAGAAGTAATCAAGTAGACTTCATGTCATAAAACCCCGCAACAGCAAAACAATGCCTTATAATCCACCAGGAACTCTCCACGCCACTTCAGGGCAAGTGCCTTTTAATGGCTTTTTGCTCTGAGTTTGATCAGGTTCCAGACTCTTTTAAGCTGAGAACACCATAAATGTTGGAAATGAGGTACTCCATTTCAGGAAAAATACAAAAGCCAGACCGAGTAGTTCTGTGAAGTAGAAATAGAGTTGTTACACTATGAGAGATAGCAAGACTACCTTAATAGATGGCATTCAAGTGCAGCTGTTTATGGGTCTTAACTGGTGTTGGCCCATGAAATGCATTCTTAGAAAGGAAATCAGGGAAAGCTAACACATGCCTGGGGGCTTTGAAGTTGTTATTATCATCCACATGCATAAGAACGAGAGATCCTCTCTAGTCCAGCAAGTACTGAGAAATGAATGAGTTTGGCTGGCTCGTACATCAAAGGTCTTCACTTGTAATTTGCTTAAGAGATTAAAAATGAAATATGAGGGAATTATTGAGGAAGAGCAAGCTGCTTTTTTTTCCCCCTTGCAGCAGGAAAGAAGAACAATTGAGCATCTATTCTGGCTGAAATTGATTACTGAAAAGCTTTCTGACAACCTTGAGCAAAACAGCATTTGCATCTTAGTTTCACTGACATCAAATAAGCATTTGATTTACTGAGACCCAGTTGGACCTGTCCAGTGCCAAGGAGTGTCTCTGAGAAGCAGACAAACCTGATAAAGCTCTTTCTTTACAGAACCACAATCTCTAAAGCAATGCATTGCCAGGCCATGAAATGTGCTCTGCATTTTAGCTACCAGAAATGCTTTGCTTCAGAATAAACTAACAAAACCTAGTGGCAAACACTTGAAGCTTGCTACTGTTCCCTTTCCTGTCAAACGTGATTTTTTACTGAGGTTCTTCAAGAGACTGAGTAACTGCTAAGAAGGAGACAGTGTTGTCAAGTCATTAAGCCATGGTTGGACTGGGAGATATGAAGGCTTGATAACAACTGTGACTGTCTGGGACAAAACTGACTATGAATGCTTTTGAGGTGGAAGGAGGAGAAAAGTGGCTTCCTGGAGCAGCTTCCAGTAGGAATGCAATGGGGGAAACCCTTCTTTTAGGGTTTTGAGGAAAACTTGTGATGAATTTTTGAAAAGGATCCACAGATGTTGGCAGAAGTCTGGATCATGTAAGTCTTCCCATCCCATGTCCCTTGCTGTTGCCAAGTCAGAGATTTTGTGGAATGACTTGGAGCTTCTGAATCAAGATCAGATACCTGAAAAAAGAGCCTGGCCTTTTTTGGAGCTGACACAGGAATTGATGGATGTTAGTCTACAACCTGTATGACCCAAAATGGAAGATGCTGACTGCAGATGATTTCCATGTTCACTTTGATAGTTTCTTTGATAGTGTAAAATTTGTAGTATTTGCTGACTGTATATCCAGCATGTGCTTTATCACCTTTTCTCCCCTTCGCCACACAAACTCTTATTGAGTGTCGTCGGTCCACGTCATCTCATTTAGGTTGGGATTTTACCTGCCGTTTTATGTTCCAAAGTGAGTAGTCCTAAAAAAATTCTGGCTGTAACTTCATTGTACGTAGAGCAGATGATCATCAGCCCAGCTCATTTGTTGTCTTATATCACTGAGGCACAAGGCAGGAGAGTAACAAATGAGTGCGTGTTTCCCAGTCAGAATTAGTCAACCGCGTTTATGAGCGTTGCTACTCTTGATTTTTATGCAGTGTTAAAATAGCCTCTTTTTGTGAAACCAGCCACTCTCCCGCACCATTCAACCCATCCATATAAACACACTAGCACTGAGGATTTTAAGGAAAGCTTTTAGCTTGACCCCATTGCTTTTCCATTAAGACTCCAAAGCACCCACATTTCTCCAAGAATCCATTCAACACACTTTATTCCAGCTATTACAGATGCTGATTTCAGTATGAATTATGGATTCAATCCCCTGCATTTTCCTAATTTACAGACCATGAAGTGACAGCCAATTGTTTTAAAAGAACATTCTTGTGGAGGATTTTCATGTGAATGGAAATGAACTCGAGTCACACAACAGACCTGAGAAAACCGCCCTGTGCCAGAGAGGAGCATGCAGAGAGGTGTCAGGAGATGCCCTGCCACCAGAAAGGGAGTGCCAGGGGACAGGACTGGCCATCAGGAACCCCGGCTTGAGGAGTAAAACCGTGGGAAAGCTGGATGGGTGGTCCGTGAGAGGATTTTAAAAAATGTTTCCAGGAAAAGAGGACTTGGAGCTGAGATGCAGAACTGAAGTTTTTGGGAAAATTGAGCTATCAACAGGAGTTGCTGCTTATTGCAATTATAGCTCATTTACTATCAGAAGAGTAATGTATATAAACAGTGCATAAAATTACTGCTAAGCATATTTTGGAAATGTCTTGAATTTTTCAGTGATACAACTAAGCCTGGTTTTAGAGAGAGAGAACTATGCTGCATGCCAGAGATAAGTAAGTACAGGTTTTACCTATTGACTTATCCCTTTAAAAAGGGAGGGAGAGAGCTGGGGGGGGAACCTAAAGGAAGAAAAACTTGAAAGTAGAATACATCAAATATTGTTTCCTTGGAAACAAAAAGGAAGATTACATCACAGGGTTCAAGCCTATAAATAGAAACCTAGAAGTGCAGATGCAGAAGAAACTCTTGTTCCTAGAGGGAAAATTTAGAAATGAAGGTGACCTCCCTTTAGACACTGCTGTCACAATGCAGTCAGCACAACCTGGTCTTGAGGACCAGCAGTAAATTTAGCTGATGGTATATGACAGTCTTCTCTCAATTAGCTGTAGCATTCAGCTCAGGGAACCAGTTGCTGAGAAGAGGTACAATTTTCAGGCTGCTATAAATACCATTGGTGTCTCCGGAGCCCTGCTATGCTGCTGTAGCAGAAATTACTAAAAGTCTTCAGCCTGAACTCTAAATCCTTCGGGCAGCCGTGACAGGACAGTGAAAACCTCAAGCCCATGCTAACGTTTGTGAGAAATAACCTGTGCAAAGCATCACCGTGCTCTGGTGAGAGTTCAGGCCTTTGGACAAGATGAGCTGTGGCTCACTGGGGTCACTCGGGGTGCCTGTTCTCCTGCAGTCCCTGCTACATCCTGCCTCCTTCTCCTCTCTCTCTTTAGCCACCCCGCAGTCATGCAACTGTTGTGCTCAGGGCTGAAGCATCCCTTTGCCCCCGTGGGGGTGAGCAATAGCATCTGAGGAAGGTCTGAAGACAAGCACAGAGGGATGGTGGCTTGGCACACACCAGGCTGCCTGCCACTCCAGCCTGCTGCAAGCTCACCATCCCAGCTGTGTCGTGGGGCCCGTCTCTTGCATCCCACTAGTGTTAAGTGGGGACTGCAAGTCTTCTCTTTCTGACTTGTGTTTCTTGATGCTATGGAATATTTATACCATTAGTTACTAAACCAAATAATGATGTTTTCATTGTTACAGCTGGGTTCCTTTGGACTTTGCAGTGGTTCATCTTGTAACCTTTACTTTTTAGTGATGTGTGACTTTCTCCCTGCTTTTACAGCCAAACTCTCATCTGAGTATATGTATACAACACTGCAAAAAGGATAGTTTCAAAATTGGGCAATTCACGCATCTTATGGGCTAATGTAGCTAAATCTTCCTTTGAAAGACTAAAGCCTTGTATAAATCTTGTTATTATATGGTCTTTCCAGATGTTTAAAATAACAACAAATAAGAGAATTAAAAAAATGGATTGGCTATGGCTCCATTAGTAAATGATTCCTTTCAAATTGAGACACAGATTTGTTCCATCAGTTTGTATGTGCCTGGTCAAATTTCCACTTTTTGGTGGGAATCATCTCTGTTTGAGTAGTGATCTTAGTGTGACTGATGGCTCACAAAGGGCTGTTCCTTCCCAAAGCTGACAGAGCAGGGCTTGGAGCTGCTGGTAAGTGAAGAGATTTGTTAAATGTCCCAATGTCATGGATGTTGATGATGCTGTAATATATATGTATGTATACATCCTTCCCTGGCACTGCTCATTTTAAGGCATAGCCAAGTAAATGAAACAGCATGTGCTCCCAGCTGCTTTAGCCCTAGGACATGGCTGTGGCGTACCAGGTGGCAGTACTCTAGCTCTCGTAGCTTTTTCCATGTCTCATAACATGGTACACACTCCTAAATCTACCAGAGAATCTCAACTTTCCTTGGCAGGGGAGAGGAGGAGGAATATAAGTTTATTGCCCTTGTCAAGAAAATCATGAAAACAATGAACCTTAAGACAAATAATAATAAAATCCCATGCTTTATAAAGACAGTCTCACAATGGGAAAGGGGGGGTGTGTGTGTGTGTGATACAGGAGTTCTGAACATCTGGAGCTGGCAGAAATACAGTTCTTGCTTAGGTAGATAAAGGGGTGATTTGTATGTGTGTGTCTGAGTCTAGCTGTGATTCTGGATCCAGGGTTGCTATTACCATAATAAACTTTAAGATCCCAGGTCTGTAAGTGTCTAGTGCTAAGGGAAATCTGGATAAGATTTGAACCTTGTAGTTTGCATCAGTCTTCAGTTTACTCTTGTGTTATAATTTGAAAGAATTGTAAGGGATTTGGCATACTACTTTTCATGGGAAAAGTGGTTGGGGTGGGGAGGGGATCCTGATATGAAGGTGCTTTCTTTGACTTGCTTGGATTTGCAGCCATAATCTCTCATCTCTGTGAGTCATTGTACCTGCACAGTTTGCTTTTTTTTTTTTCCAAATGTCTGTTCCACGTCGTGAGCTGATATTCTATGGTGCAGCATTCTGCCAGGACAATCACAGCACTCCAGAAGTGCTCTTGCAGTACATTGCATACTAGAATATACAGAATTTTTAGCCTCCCGTGACTTTTTTTCCAAGTAGCCTAAAACTTATTTCTTTATTTTTTAGCAAGCCTGCCCCTTTATTGGCAGGCAGCCATTTCTGAGCATTGGGATGACTGTTGTCAACGTGACTAGCCTGAAAAAGATATATTAGTATTCATCTCTTGAAATGCTTTTGGATGAGTGGCCAGACAGACTGCTATGGCACTGGTACTTGACATCTGACCAAAAGGATCTGAGATAGCAGAGATGCAGGTAAGTTGACATATGCCTGTGGTGCGAAGCAGGATGGGTTAGAAGCTGTAGGACTTCGTGGAGGTTATAGTGATCGTAAAATCAGAGTGTAACCACATGGAGGTGTAACTGAGTCTAAACTGGTTGGGTTTTTGTGGTTGGTTTTTTTCCTTCCATGAAAGATGACAGTAGGAAAAGACATCAGGTGAACTGAAGCATTGTGTGAATTGATGGAAAGCAACTTTGGCTGTAAAAATCTAAATACTCCTTTCTGTTACTGCCTTCTCCCAAGCACTCCCTACCTCCCTAAAAAGCAACAGACAGCTATTCTGCCTGATCAGATGAGCTGTTTAAATTAAAGCCATTCTGTAAGACTAACGTGCATGCCAGGACTGTTTTCCTTGGTACAGTTTTCATTTCTTGTTATGTGATGTCTCCTTTGATTAATTCAAATATGTAGGAAATGAGAAAGATGGTCAGTCTGATTTTTAATCAGTTGTGTGTTCCAGTCAGGTATCAGCTAATTACATACAGGCAATTAACAGTTGCATCTGAGAAGCTTAGCCTTCAAATGTGCAGAGCGTGCAAGGCTGGGACTTCCCCAGGAGAGCCGAGGAGGAGAGCAATCTCCCTTGGCCTTGGCAGTATTTGGTCCCACCAGCCAGGAGCTGCTGCACAGCCTTTCCCGGCAGCCGAGCGCTGCCTGGCAGGGGATGGTGTTTCTTCACGAGTGGAGATTTTTCTTCTGCAAAACTCTTGGCCTGGCAACATCTTCTGGTTATTATTTCTTGAAATCATCTTGTCATTGGCCATTATATTCTGAACTCTTTAGAAATGTTCCCTGCGAGGGTGACCTGGCCAAATCACGTGTACTGGTACCGCCGGGCATGGTCATAGCTACAAAAATTGTGCAGCTGATTGATAGTTATACATGCATGCACAGAGGATTAGAAATGCAAGTCAAAGAATAGAACAGAGAGTAAAAAGTAAATTTAATTTTGCAAATATCCTTAGTTTGAATAGTGTCTGATAAAATGCTGTTTTCCTCTTGTGAGAATGGCAAAGAAAAGTGTCTTTGAGTCCAGCCCTGGGATCCTGCTGTGTCCCTCTTGCGAATGAGTAATGAAAAGTGGCCATTTATTGCTGAATGATTATTTTTCCCCTTCAATGGAGTGTGGGGGGGAAACTCTCCAAAATCCAAGTCTTCTATGAGTCCAGCAGACTAAAAGCATCAGGAAACCTCTGGAGGGAAGTAAAAAGTTATGAATGGAGAATAAAATATTGGTGCGGAGCAAAAGGGCTGTTGTGTATAAAGAGCAGATGGGAAAATGTTGAGTTTGAAGTTTAAAAGACAAGGATCTGAATCTCATTCAGCTGAGTAAGGGGAAGTGGTTTGGGTTTCCTTTCCTTGGAGGTTGGCTCCATTTGATGAATTGTCGAGATGTGCTATAAATGTTTAAGATTTATAGGAGAGGCTCCAAGTAATACTAATGAGCAGCTAAAAATAGATATGATAGGAAAATATAAACTGACAAACAGATCATCCAGCATAACAATAACTTCACAATCACGCAACTGTTGCCAACTGAAGATGGGAGACGTGGCATGAAAATGAGCTTTTGTTTTCCACATCTGAAAGTTAAAGGAGTCGGAGTAGAAACAGATGTTCTCCAAAACAATGTGTCAGAATAACTCTAGTAACAGCCAATTGTCACCAGAGCTGAGCAAATAATCCCTTGCTCGCTCTTCGCTGGCTGATGGTTTTCCAATGATGGGTGGGTTTTTTCTGAAGAACTGCTTTATTTATTTATTTATTTATTTATTGTAAGCAACCTAAATGTTTTTCATGGAAAAGTTATCAGTGTCTCACTTTTCACAGTTCTGTGCTCCTCAGGTTTTTGGAATTTTTGTCTAAAAACTCTTGGTCCTCCAAAAGCGATCTTAAGGGCTTTCGCAAATCATTTTAATTGCAAATTTTTGTGACTATCTCATTGCTGATATTTAATATTAGATTAATTGATGAATTATAATTATTATTGAATTAGGAGGAATTGGATGAATTAGATGCTTTGTTTTCATAGAAAGTGGCTTGTAGAGCAGCGACTGTCTTTCAGAAGAGTTTTACACTGGGAATAACCACAAGGGTGGACCTTGTCTACTACTAAGCAACAATGGCAGAGTTGTTGAGCTTTCATTTTCAGGGTCTCTATACTGGACACCTACAGAAGAGAAACATTCAAGCCAATTGGTGATATGAGGACAGCCCGAGGGATCAAAGATCCTTCGTGCCACTATGAATCTCGGTCTGCTGGGTGCCTACTGAATGCACTCCAGATCTTTGTGGTCATGAGGACTGTTGGCAACAAGCGGGATCTGAGTGCAGTAGCTGGAAGACCCTATCCCCTTGACAAGTGGCATTTTGCATGAGGGGAGGCTCTGCCCACATCTTGGGCAACAGATAGATCATAAGGGTGAGATCAGTCCCAGACCTGCTTTTGAATTTTACCTGAAGTTTAATAACTGATGTTTTTGTCAGCTGGTTGGGGTTTTACTGTGCAGATTTTCTGTTTGTACTACTATGAAAATATTTTTATTTGCAATGCTGTTTCCATTAGGAGATGCTTTGTCTCCACAGTAACTTCCCTGAGAGTGGTTTTAAAAGTTAGTTTGTGGAAAGTCCTGCATCTCATTTTGCAGTCTTCAAATGCCCCTTTAGACAGTAATAAAAGATGTTGTTATTTTTCTGATACTATTTTTGCCCCGACTTGGCACCTTCTTATTGTCTGAAAAGTGGGCAGAGCCATGTAAGTGTACTCCAGGATTTGATAAAGACAATGTGGCCTTCACTGTAACTTGGTGATCAAGTGGGACACGGCATGGCAACATCATGGAAGGCGCTCTGTGACAGGGTGGAGAATGGCTACTGGCAGAGGAGGAAGGAAAAGAACAATTTTTTAGAGGGTGAGACAGGGATAAGGTTGCTTGAACAGCTGGGGTTGTTGAGCATGAAGATGATGGAAGGATGTTATGGAGGGAGAAGCAGGAGGAGGAGAGACAGAGCCAGATCCTCAGCTAACATCGCTGGGTATTTTTAGGAGTGCTTCCTGAGAGTGCTTTGTGTATATAAACAGACGAGGCTCCAGGAGGCAGCGGTGAGGGGGAGCGGTATAACTCAATGATACTTGTACTGCAAATAGTACATTGCAAAGAGCAAATTGTTTGACTTTATTAAACTGCAGCCTCCTGCAACAGATCAAGGGTCTAGTTTCTAAGCAAAATAATTGTAGCCTAAAGAAAACTTAACTGTTGAAAGCCTCGCAGGCCCTAGATTCCTGTTTGACTTGGCTTCAGGAGCTGCTTATGCTCTTTGAACCTCAGACTATGAAGTAAATTTGCAAAGCACAAGCTATTTTGAAGCCCCTCTCCACAGTAACACATAGCTTAGCCTTGTTATCAGGAAAACACAAGACATGAAAAACAATGGGAGGAGGATAACATCTGGCATGTGAACTTAACAGTGCTTTGCAATTCTGGAGGGGCTGGCAGGAGCTGGGCAGATCGGATCTAGACATCAGGGTTATGCAGAAGAAAGTCAGCTGGTCTTGGTGGGCAGTGCCGAAGTTAAAGTAGAAGTGGGAGCCGCTGGCTGAAGTGGAACAGGCTAGTGTAATGCAGAACCAGAGGATCTGCCTGTGAGACTGCCTGGCTCCATCCTTGCCTACAGGCGCTGCATGTTACTTAGGGCACTGCACCCAAAGAGCGGTCGTGTGTATGCTGAAGGCCATGAACGAAATGGTTGCTCTGGAATGTGGTCAATTTAGGCTTGTCCAGTGGCTTGTTACTCAACCCTGACAAGTTAGCCTTGGTCACACTTAGTTACTTAGTTTTTTAGCTTTGTGGCCTATTCTGGTCCCAGTTCAGATTTTTTTTTTTTTCCCCCCTAAGAGAAAAAGGGCAAAAGCTATGACTTAAGAAGGTCCCATAGGAGGGCCATCCTTGCTGCAGCAATCCCAAAGCTACCTGTGCAAGGAGGCATAAATTAATGCACCTGCAAGAAAAAGGCTGACGCTCTTAGCTGTCGCCACTACATGCGGTGTGTACCTGGGCAATATCCTGACTCTTTCCACAGGGAAACCTGTCCTTGGCAGCATCTCCTTCCATGCAACTTGTTGAAAATTTCTGTCCTCTCTTCCCTTGGCTCTTTGTAGAGCAGATTTATGGTCCCACTTTCATTTTACAAATAAAACCCTAAGTGCAAATCCAAAGGATAAATAATGCAGTGCAGACATGCCCGCAGCAATATTCTCTGTATTTATCATTGCTGAAAGTCTGGGAGGAAAAGCTGGTGAAGGCAAGATATCTTACGTTGAGAAAACTATTCGCATGCCTTCGTGCCAGTTCTGGAGGCTGGAGAGCAATCCCGTTGTGCTTTTCCCCAAACATCCTGCTACAGCTCAGGCAAACTCCAGGTGCCTTGTCTGTGAAAAGGGGCTAAGACACACATCCTCCCTTGCAGGCTTCGGTGTGGGAAGTATACCAGCTCCATCACAGTGCTGGAGGTTGCTCCTTCATAAGCACGCAGAATGGAGAGGTGTTCGTAAATAAACCTCAGCGTTTGCTCTGTACTGGGTAAGAAGCAGCCATGGAAAAGATGGTAGCATCAACACTGCTCTGTCCATTAATATGTCTGAATCTGCCATTCTGATCACTTCCACCCTGCCTGCAGTCTCAATTGACATTGCTTTTGGCAAGTAATACTTAGCTAGGGCACTGGGCAAGTGTGATTACAGCTGGTGCTGCAGAGGCCGTACACCTGCAGGGGAGTGAGAGGGGATTCATTCTGCCTGACTCAGCAGCAGTAAAATTGACAGCTGCTCACCAGGACCAAGTGCCTTGTTGTTAGCAAGGATAGCTGTGGTGGAAAGAAGCTATTCCTTGTTGCTTGGGCTGAGCTGGCAGCTCGCAAAGAGCCTGCAACTCTGGTTCTGGAAATGGTAGCACAAGGTATACCTGGAACCACCCCCAATATTGTTTTCATTTTCTTTGTCTTGATTCCAGCTGTAATTTTAAGTGACTTTTGCTTAACTAAGCACAGGGGCAATAAGCCACCTCCGTGTGCAACAGGTGGGTGAGAGATTAGGATGGCTTAATTGTCATCAACTACTGAGCCTGCACCTGTGCCCCTGCCAGGCCACCTCTGTGATGCTGCAGCCCTTGTGTAATTGAGGGAAGGCAATGGTGGGCTCAGGCACTGTCATCTGCTGGAGGGTGGAGAAACTGCAAGGAGATGGAGGGGGCCTGCCTCCCACTGTCTGAACTTTGCAGCAATGCAAAGTGCTGGAACCAGCCCAGGCTCTTGTAGAAAGGGAATTTTATGTCCTGGGGTTGGATAGCTACTTTATTGTCTTTGGGTCAGTGTTTTGACCTCTTGTTCTTCATTGTTTGGTTGGGGTTTTTTTTTGGGGGGGGAAGGGGTGGTGGGTTTGTTTGGTTTGGTTTGGTTTTTTCCAGAGAGAAAAGGAAGCCTCCACTATACACCTGTAACAGTGACATCCAGCCAGCAGCCCTGCTTTGCCAGTGCCCTGGCTTTCCTGGCAGGCTGCAACTCCAGCCGGACTTAACTGCTCCCAGCTGCAAGTCACGCATGGCAGGGGAGCCTATGGCTGTCCCTGGCCAGCTGAAATAGTCCCACAATGGCTAACAGGCCTCAGCTGGGGTAAATTTAGACTCAGTCACTCAGAGAAGTTGTTTGCTTTAAATTCTGCCCTGCAACCACAGAGGTTTCCAGATGTGCAACTTGCTGGGAATTATGACCTGTCCTGACAGGCTCAATGCACGGAGATTTTGGACCGTTGTGTTTCATACGCCTCTTGTGCTTTAATGTAGTGCCATTTGGCTTGGCATAGGCTGAGTTAGAGACTTGAAGGGAGTGGTTAGTAAGGCAACTGAAAAGACGAAACACACAAAACAGCTTCAGCGTGGTCTGCAGTAAAAAAGGATCCCCAGACAGACTGAGGTGGAGGAGACCCAAGTGCCAGGAGTGGTTCAGCCACCATGCTCACTGAAATCTCATCTCCTTGCTGCGGCAGCCAGTAAGAGGTCTGTGAAAGCTATAACTTCACTGACTTTTCCATCATTAGCTATGACCTCCCTTCTGGCTGCTTACTCCAGTCTCAAAGGATGGGACCCTTTCTGAAGGGAAGACCCATCTCTCTGTTCCCTGAGAGGAAACTAGTCCGTAGCATTGCTTGTGTTTTACTTACTATGTTTATAAAAGTGGAAACACCACCTGAATTTTTCTATAGGCTCTGCAGGGAATTCATGTTTCCATATTGCATTATGAGAAATGCAGTGGAAGTGTGCTATGCTCAGTTAATTTTTTTTAATGGATGGTGGCAAAAGAAACTTCAGTTTAGAACAAGTATATGCTTCTCTCTTTCTATTCAACATCCATAGTGCTATAAATACAAATTGCAGGGTACTTTCAGAACTGCAAGCCTTTAAGACCTCTCAAGAGAAAACATCACACCAAATTAATCTGCCGTCAAGTGGAAATTCTATATTGTTTGCATTTGCCAATGTTCTGTATGTAGCTGTAATTGCACTGAAGCAAATATCTGCTTCGAGTTCTTCACAAGATTAAATGTGGCCAATTGGGCGTAAAAGAGTAATCGAAATGCAGAGCTGCTGCTTTGGATTTATTAGAGGCATTGCTCATTTTTGCTCTGACATGATGACACTAGGTTCTGGCTTTCGGTTGAAAGAGGGAAATTTAGGGAATGCGATTTGGAGCAGTGGGTTACAAGCCAAGAGGACATTTCTGTCTGGCACTGCTGCCACCCCACAGTGCATCAGCAGGCAGTGTGCGCCTTGCCTTATGCACGCAAGGGGACACCTTTCTTCCCTCTGACCAGCAGCGAGGCTGTTGATAGCTGTCCCCAGGGTGCAGCGCTTGGCGGGGACCTCTGGTATCAGCTCCTGAGGATTTCATGGTCTTTTTAAGTTCTGAGGATTTGCCATAGATTTGAAGCTGAAAGGACTTGTGAAGGTCCCAGCAAGAGCCTCCATGGTTTGTAACAGAGACAGCCCAAGGTCTGAGCTGTATCCTGACTGGTGTCACCATGTCAGACTAAAGGAGCATGTCAGCTTGCAAAACCTGAAGTCTTACCCTATGCCAGCTGGATGTGAAACGTTAAAGACTTACTTAAAAACTTCATGGTTTCTTTTTCTTTTTACTAGTTTAGCCATTTTCCCTCTTGCCATATAAATGCAATTATAAGCAAATAAAAAGTCTTTTTTCAAGTTGACTGTGCTGCCTTTTAATTCTGCATGAAAACCCAACTGCTCCCTATGCCCTGCCCAACAGGTAGTTAAATAAACAGGCCCAGGTGGGCAAAACCACCAGTTTGAATCCTTCTTTATTTCATTTTCTTTCAATTAGTGGACTTATCCAAAAAATACATACTGAACTCCTATCAGCTTGCTTATACTCAGTCATTTCCCAAGGAGTTTCTCAGCGCAGCTACAGAGCAGTCCTGACAATATCCTTGCGCTGTCTTCAGTGAGGGCAGCAGCATCTCTTGGGCCGGTGCCAGGAGACGTGCCCCCTTGGCACTAGCAGGCCTCTGCTCCTCTGCTTTCCACTCTTCCTAACTGGAGGTCCAACTCGCGAAGCTGCTTGAGGAAGCCGGAGTTGGGGCAGATCCCTCTGTGTGAGCGTACAGTCTGAATGGCGTCAGCGAGGGACATATCTTCACAGATCATTAAGAAAGCGAGGACAAGAGTTGCAGATCGGCTGATTCCCATTGCACAGTGAACTAGTACTTTGCCTGGAAAAAAGGACAGAGAGAAATGCAATTATGCCAGGAGGCCAAATGGTGCGGTTTATTGTGCTGGAGCAGAGATGGAAGTGGTGCTGATACTGGGGCTGAACAAGCAGGTGTGCTCAGCCCTGCAGAGCAGACCTGGTGCAGTGCTGGTTGGAGAGCAATGGAGTTTTTAATGGCTGGGGACAGAAAATTCATAATTGTATTGCAGGATCCACGATTGCGCTTGTTTGGGTTTAGCTGTCAGCCTGATGGCATGCCCTTAGCCCTCCTGCCCAGCTTGTTGTCCCTGCTTGCTCATATGTGGTTTGGGGAGTGATGTACTTGCTGGCAAAGCTTCAAGTCTTCATACTTGAAGGCCATGCTATGGGAAGCAGCCTTGGTGGGTTGCTTACTGCCAGAGGGCCTAGAAACTTGGGATTTCAAGTGTGCGATGCTCAGGAGTGCTCACTCTTGTTACAAGAAGGCTCCTGGCTTTCTACAAGCTCTTTTTTCTTCTCTGCTTAGGGCAGTAATGCTTCCTGAAGGTGCTGACTGCTGCCCAGACCTTGTTGGAAGTGTGCTGGAAAATGGGTGTTACCAGTAAGAACAGTGGCCAGTTTGTACGTGCTATGTGCACCAGTTTACTTATGGTTTTTTAGTTCTGTAGCCTACCCTCTACATCTATAGTCACTGGTCTTCCCTAACACTTTTGTCTTCCCTCTGTGTTGGGTGATCACTAGAAAAGTGGTTTATGAAATGTTTTGAGTTCCCTGGAGATTTCAATGTGAGGTGTGCATTAAGAGTTCATTGAGAGTAATATCATGAGTCCTTCCATGTTGCTGTAAGTGAGCCTCAGGGAAGCCCTTCCAGGGATCCAGGAGTGTAGCTCCCCCCTTCCCTCTGCTCTGCTTTTGGTTTCTTTGCTGTGATCACTAATGGAAGCAGCCGGAGAAATGCAATTCTGCATCAGGACTGCTTCCCAGGTTTCTAATGTGTGTCTTTGACGCATGCTGGAAGGAGATAAACTTTTTTTTTTTTTAAATAGTCTTATGTGAAATTAAAGGAAACTTTGTCAAAAGGATTGCTTTCAGATGGAAAAATTCAGTTTTGTAGTCCTTTCCCTCTGGATATGAGCAAAGAGCTCATTCTGGAATCTGAAAACCTGCATCTTGTAAACATTGTAAAATGCTTCAGCTTTCACAAAAATAGTATGATTTGATGAGAAAGTTTTAATTGGGAAAAAAAGTTCTCTTGTTCTACTCAATTATAGTCATGCCTGAAAATCTTCAAACTCTCTTGTCCTTTGCTGCAGTCAGATCTAGTCTTTTCACAGACACTGTGGCTCAGCAATTGGGCATTATTGAAGTAACCAGTGATTAGAATCAGATTTGAACTTCTGACCACCAAATGGACGGCTCTGTCTCCCATTAAGGCAGCTAAAAAGATATTGTATTTTTAGCATGAAAATTTCAGAACACTTCTTCACTGGAAATCTTCATAAGTTTGATATGAAATATTTTCTGCATTTTTTTTTAATTTTAATTTTTTTAGACGGTCACATTTGTAGTCTCTTGTTTACTAATTGTATAGCTCCACAAAAGCGCAGTTTAACAACAATACAATTTATATCCAGAAAAAGATGAAAATCAGTAAAAACAATCCCATGTTGCTTTTTTTCCTTTGGAGATGGAATAAAGTACCTCAGTTGCTGCTTCTCTGTAAAATGTAAGGAGGGGTAGAAAGAACGGACAGCTTTTCAGGGCTAGTTCCTTGTTTTGTTTGTGCTTACAGCATCTTAATTTCTCTATTACCAGGGAGTGAGACAAAAATATCCATGTTGGATGATAAGCCTAGATCCAGCCAAAAACCTCAGACTGATTGCCCCCATCTCCCTGGGTGTTCATTCTGGGTACTTTGTGCACAGCTTTTCATCTTAAATCCCATTTTGTTTGTGACAGAGTATTTATTTAGCAACCGTTCCAGTTCTGACTAATGATGATGGCATAGCCACATGCTCAGAGAGCACGAGCATGTGTTGTAAAAACCTGCTCTGGCCAGCAGGTTGAGAGAAGTGTTGAATTCCACAATGTATGTGACACAGCCACCTTTCATTATCCTGGCATGAGAAATCTGAGCTCAGCCCTAAAGATAGACATGTCTTCAGTAGAAATAAAGGGACAAATATAGTCTCCAAGGAAGCAGCAAAAACAGCTCTGGTGACAGCAGACGGGCTGGGCATTGAAGCCTTTGGGGGAAGGAAGAGGTTTTTCCAGCATAAGTCAGTTTTGCAGAATTCCCCTTCAGATACAGCTTCACAGAATTTATTGAGATACTGATGCCATTATTCAAGTTAAATTACATCTATCTATTATTTCCATTAACTCCATGGGGATTCTTGGAAGTGAAGTCCTACTTTTTATGGGAATATGGAGAAATGCTTTGCACCCCTGCTAAAAGATAATGCTAATTTGAATTTTCACTAGACTTTTTTCAATGTGCTGCACTATCATTAGCCTTCACACCAACCTTGTGGGATATGTATGCTGTATTCTCTTCCCCAGAGGAGGCACGTCAGACCCAAATAATGCAGGTCTGAGATTTTCAGAGGAACGTAAAGGAGTCAGGAGCACAACTTCTCTTTGAGAAATACTGCAAATAGGGCTAAGTCCAAAAGGTCTTTGGAAAATCCATGCTTCAGTAGTTTGCAGTAGGCCTAACTGCAACCTAGTGGCAGGGACTGGGGAAATCCAGGCACTCATCCTAATGCACACCCCAGATAACAGAAGCCAAGGAACATGTTCTGAAAAATTTTCTTGGAACCAGAACAGCTTGCTTTTTTTTTTTTTTTTGTCTGAAAACTTCTAAGCTACCAGCACTCCACAACTAAAAGAAAAAGAAATTATATTTATGGTTTGAACTGGACCAGGAGGGGGAAAAAACCCAAACAAAAAAACAACCAAAAAGAGATGGCTTTGATGTTGGATTTGATTTTGAATCACTACATATTTTGAAATGCAATCTATATTTGGCCAGAAATTGGATGGGGGACAGGAAACTTGCTGTTCTGAACCTAATTTCTGTAAAATTGTTCTTGGGTCCATTTTTTCTTCCACCCAGATAGAGCCTTCTGCTTTGGAAAATGCTCAGCCCCACCTGCAGTCCGGAACTGAAGACCGAGCTGAGCAGAGGTATGGATGCTGCCATTAAATATTGCCTGATGTGTTTGTGTTGGGGGCACAGAAAGCAGAACAAATTCCAGACTCCTGCTTGTACAGGCTGGCTCTCTACCGTTTTATATCTAACTCTGTGTCTGAGAGGAGGAAGTGGTGAGTAAGAACACGCTGAATTTTCTTCCCTGCTTCTCTGGTTTATCTGCACTTCAAAAGAGTCCTCCTAGATCAGCAACTAGCTTTAGAAGGTGTCTCAGCAAAAACCTGGACAAGCCCCAACTATGGACCTTGGACCTAATCTGCATGGCTCTCTAATACACTTGTTCCCATGAGAATACAGGTATATTATCTCTTTTACATGTGCAATATCTATTCCACGTTGTTAGCTTTTGTTTCACCACACACAGAGGTTATGGTAAATGCTGGTACACTGACAATAAAATGACTGTTTGTTGCAGATAAATCAGTCATGTGAAATGATTTAATTAATGTAAAATCGCTCTAATGAAAGCAGATTTGAATTTACTATGTGATTATTTGTAGCAAACAAATTAAATGTTAAACTTGAGTCAGGAAACAAGAACTGTGTTGCTATTTGGTTCTGTTTGCAGGCTCAGACCCTTCTTAGCAGTAGCTGTACGTGGGTTAAGTGACACTCTGAACCCACCGTGATATACTGCATTTGAACAGCACCTGAAGCATGTCTGCACCATGTGGGCTGACTGCAGTGGTCTTGATAACAGTGCCTTGCATCAGCCTCTCACGGGAGGCAGCTGAGATGCAGCATCCCAGCACTGAGGCTTGGGTTCCTGGGTGGCTGCTGGACCACAGCCTGGGAAAGCAGTGTTCACAGAGGCAGTCGTGGTGCATGCCCCTGTCATGGGGTGGGCAAGGAGGTTATAACCAGATCTTCTGTACCACAGAATCCATGCCACAAGCCGACATCCTTCAAATCTGCCTTCCCTGCCCCCATTTGTTTTAACATACAGTGCAAAGAGAAGTTGGACTGATCCCACATTAGAAGGCCATGTTGCAACCTTCTCTCTGAGCGCGTAACAGGATCCCTTAGGAATAATGGGATTAACTGAGGAGAAGTGGGGGCACTTAGCTTCCGGCATTATTAAATCTTGCAATCCTTATTTGAAATGTTGCACCGCACATCTCAAGCTACTTTTTGCAGAGGCAGACAATAACTGTCATCTGGCTGGGATTTGTGCAGAACAATAACACTTGGTTTTTAACAACGGATTATGGATATTATATCCAGCTCATGCCTGCTGTAACTCTACTGACATCAAAGGCTTTGCACTAGGGATAAAGTTTGCACATTCAACTTTGTTGGCCAAGTTCAAGTTGGGAAATTCAATGTTGTTGAACAAATTAGTCATTAAAACACATAATATCTTATTGTCCTTTTGCTACTCATCATTAACTGAGCTAAATGTCCTGAGCTGGCCCTTGCTTTCTTCCAGGATGGATTCAATTTGGCTTAAGACCAGGCTCCAGCCTGTCACCCAGAGTGAATGCCCCAGCTGCCCTAGCTCCACTGAATCTAGCAGAATTATGCTGCTTACCAGGAGAGCAGCTCAGCTGGGCTAGTGTGCCCCAGGGGCTCTTCCCACTCCACCGTGGTTTTCTCATCTCCTGTTATGTTTTAGCCACTGTCTTGTAGCCAGGTGCAGAATCAATTGTCTATCTCTTGATTAATCAAGTGTCTATTTTGTCACAGCTGAAAATAGCAAGAAGCCTATGAAGAGCTTTAAATGGTGGTGGCGTGTCACTTCTTCCCACGCCTCCTGGAACAGGTAAGGGCTGTCATCTGCTGGAGAGTGGGAGGTGAAGCTAGTGTATGTAATGCACCTACGGCAGAGTCAAGAGAGAGGACCCTTTTCTCCTAAGTTAAGCTTCTTTCACAACTACCACCAACAAGAAGAAGGCAGGAGAGGGAGCCCAGCTTCTCATTTGCTCCAGTGATGTGGAAGAAGGGAAATGCCTTTCAGAGGGTTTGCCATTTCAGGAAGTTAATGGGTGATTTTAACCTGCTTGTTTTAAACATGTTCAGAGGTCAATAAAAGGAGAAGCTCTCTACCTGGGAATCTTTCTCTCTGCATGGTGTTAGTTTAATAGTTTTCATGGCATGCTTTCATCTGTTCAAGTTCTCTTTCCCTCCCTCTTCTGCTAGACTTTACCAAACCCTATTGATTTATGCTTAGGTTTAGCTGCACTCTAGAAAGATGCAAATCGTACAGATGGCCATGCAAAGGGGCAAGATTGATATTCAAGGTGGTGCCCCTTGAGCATGAGCATGAGGGAGAAGGCCCATACTTCCCTGACACCATGTCTTTCCTTGCAGAGAAGAGGGCAGATTGTGCATCTGCTTGCTCTTGGCTAAGCCTTCCCACACAACTCTGTTACGTGGGCAAAGGAACAGCAGGGGTGTACTGAAGGAAAGGCAGCCAAGGAAGCAGGGTTCATAAAATAATGCGTATATGGCATGGCTGCAATAGTAGCACCTGTATTTCTTAATCTGTACGACAAAGTTGATGAAGGAAGTCATTAAGGGTGTGATGCAGCCATCGACCACTGTGACAGGAATAGCTCCCAATTAGGAGTATGTGAGTACACACTCCCGTGCTTCCTTTTGCTCATGCTCTGGCTTCTGGGTTTGAAGAAATTGCCTTAAAAGTAAATTCCTTACATCACCAAAGACATTTTTTGTTCAGCTAAGGTAGAAATCTGGAATAAATCTGACCATGCTGTTTTCTGGACTAATCATGCAAAGCATCAGAATTTTTCTTCAAGCATGGTGGGAGTAACAGTTCTTTCTTAATTCTAATGAGTATTTGATTCATAGTTTTAAATATGTTTGTGCCTCATATAGTCTTAACTCTGACTTATCCTCCCAGGTGAAAAAGATAATTTAATTCCATTAAAAAAAACCCCTGATGTTGAATTTGCTTGTAGTAGTTAAGCAGCAGTCTTAAATGACTTCTCAATCAAACAGAAGTACCTCGTTACATCCTGAGTTTAATATGAACAGGCCTCTTGTCACCTGGTATAATTTTTTGTTCAGCATCACTGCTTATAATAAATGCTGGGTTTTTTTCTCCTCTTCTAAATAATGTGAGTAACAATCCCCCCCCCCGTCTCATCCCTGCACAGGTTATGGGTATTTAGCTGCTAAATCTCTGTACCTCAGGAAATTATGCTTCCAGAACATCTTGTTTATATATTTTCTAAACTGTTGCACTTTCCTTAAAATGATGAATGTCAGCAACAGCTGGACTGTATATGATTGAATTTCGCCTTGTCTCCATTCCCAGAACCCTGCTTCCATATGGAGTTCAGTAAAGCAATATCCAAAAGCACGGGAGTAGGGATAAATATGCACTCTAGACATGATGGGTTCATTGTGTTTGCCTTGGGCCCTAACTTGTCTGCATTCATAACTTTCAGTATTTGGGCATGCACTTGCAAAGCACTGGTTTTGTTTGCTTTTGTGGCCACCACAATTCATCTGTCGTTTTCTGTCTTTTGTCAATTGATTTGGAACTTTTTTCTTTTTACACACGCGTGAAAAGATTTTGGATCTTACCTTTCTCTGGAGCACCACCAATAATGACTTCAATTGCAAATAGCCTATGCTGTGATAGAAATGGGTGCAGATCCAAATTCCCTAAATATGTTAGTGGTTTTGAAATCCAAATGCAGCCCTCAGTTTCACAAAGGCAAATACTTTCTAACAGGATGGATGAAGCCCTCCAAACAGCAGTGAACGCTGAGGTATCTAGCACGGAGGTGCGCTATTTTCAGTTACTGTGTCTACCTTTCCCAGATTGTATGGGGTAGATCAGATCTACTAGGTGCATATGATTAAGCAGGGTCGTTAGTATTTTAGAACCCTCATTGATATTAAAGCTCACCATGATGCAAGCAAAGCAGTTTGAGTGTATAACTCTTCTCTTAATCACTTACTTTTGAGTGGGTATCTGTACAGTTTTGTGGCACAGTGGACACTTGCTTTTGTGAAGGTTTGTCCTTAATAGTAATGATCCCCCACTAGCCCCAGGCCTTTGGCATTGTACCTGGCCTGTGTTTAGTGAGTCCAAGGATTTTGCGGGTTATCTTCCTATTTCAAGGTTATACTGCTTCTAGCAACAGCATGGCATTATCTCCCGGCTGGTGCTGTTGCTTAGGTTCTCTTCTACAGAATTGCTTCCCAGCAAGTTCTTTGCTATCCTGTGTTTGTAGGACTTGCACAGATTGTAGCATTATAGTGGGTTCTTCTTACTCAGATATGATGCTTGCCCTTGTCTCTTTACCCCATCCCAGCTTTTATTTTAAACCCCATCGCTAATTTGAAAAGTGTATATGCCTCCTCCCAGGTCAGTGTGTCCCTATAGGTAATAAGGGATACTTGCTATTTTGTCTTATGCTAATGAATAGCGCTAGGCATAGGGAAAACCCCTTTGAAAGCCTGTTCAGTGCATCCTTCCCTGTTTCAGGGGAACAGGGGAACTCCCACTCACTGTGGGACTTCAGGAGGCAGGCATGATGCTACTTGGTTTGGGTATCTCCATTCTTACCCACATCTGCAGGTGATTGGTTTATGCCAAATACTATTTGATAACTTGCCCTACTTGGCTCCTATGCAGAAGGTACGCAACATGCACAGATGGTCTGGTTACCTCTTGGGGAATTCAGTGCTGCTCTTATGTATCGAGCAACTGGGTAGAAGTAAATGCTGAGATCAAAGTTTGGGTTGTCCTCTGCTTCTACTCCATAGTAATCCACAGGCAGGTCTTTGTAGAACTTGGGTCCGGTGTCGATGTGAAATCGCCCTGCAGCGGCATTCACAACATGGGAGATGCCCATTCGGCTCAGCTGTGCTTTGTCACGAGCAACGTACCTGGAAGAAGGACGGGGGGTTATATTTGCCTGCTGCATGACAATGCGGGGTAGAACATGCTGCTGATGGTGCAGTTTGTTAAAACTGTGTGAAGTTGTAGTGGCTATTTTCTGACAGGTTGATCAGGTACAAAGTGTCCACCAAAATGCTTCAAGACAGAAGTGGCTCGTTAAGAAACTGACTTTTATGTTTCCTGCATTTTTTCCCCAAACATCAGTTTAGGTGGTTCTTCTCAACTGACAAAAAATAAAAAGGTGATGGTGATGATATTTCTGCACAAGCCAAGAGTTTTCTGGTTTGCTTTCTCACCAAGTCACCTCTGCTGAGCATCCATCAGTTCAGGGGACTGGTGTCACCTGGCAAAGTGATGAGGAGATCACGAGGTTGAGCCTGTTTTACCTAGCTCTGGCGTGACCACCTGCAGTACCGATGCCACAGCCTCACCAGGCTGTTGCAGTGTGGGACTCCTGTACTAAGGCACAAGGAGAAATCAGGAGGGGGAATATTCTTTTGGGATACATAGGATGCCTTTTCTCTATACTACAGTATCCTAAGCACAGTTCAGCCTGGCTCAACACTTAGACTTACTGTCAGGCACCAAATTAGTGCCTAGATCTCTTTTTAAAAAAAGAGTAGATGATTTCAGGGGGTATAGGGTGGGGGCTCAGAATTGCATTAACACCTTCAACCCTTCCCTCTCTCTTACAGGTCTCCCACGTAAAGGTTTGGCCAGACTTCGTCCACGTGCCCTGTGGGGTGTGTGCGTGTCCAGAGCAGGCGCCGCAGCTCCTCCAGGGACGGTGTTTCTGCACTGCTCTGGCTGCCAGCCCTCCGGCTTGAGGCACTTCTTATCTTGGGGCGCAGTAAGTCCCCGCTGCACAGGGAGTCCCAGGCCATCCTGAAAGGTGGAGGGCAGATATTCACCACCAGCCAGAGACGTTTGAGGTCTCCCTCTCTTCTTCTCACCCTCCCTTACCCCCTCACAAAGCTTGCCCACAGTTACAGTAGTAAGCTCTTTGGGGCAGAGATTGTCTTTCTCGTGTGTTTATATACTTATCACAGCAGAGGCCATGAATGGACTTCAGAATATCATTGCAATCTAAACAACAACAGTCCAGTGGCTCCCATAGTCCCACATCATGGTTCAGACAATGATTTTGAAGCCTGTGCTTCTTAAATAAAGTTTTGTATTGTTATGGCAAATTGGAAGCTAAAGCTTATAGTGATTCCAGCTGCCATTCATATGAGCATTAATATTTTTTTTTAATATGTTGTTTCATTTGCATTCCTCTCCTCTCTGCCCCCTCCAAGAACTGTCCCATTTCTAATCTTGAAGTAAGAACTTTAGTTACAAGGAGAAACAGGACTCTCTTAGGCATCAATTTATCTCTGGAATTACTCTGTTCCCATGTGATACATTTCTTTTGAAGTAGTGGTTCCTTGTGTTAGCTATAGATTTGAATGGTTGGGAGGATTTTTGAAGAGGGGAATAGAAACTCTATTTTTACCAGAGTTATGTTGTAAGGAATTATTAAAAATATATTTTTTTTTCTATGTTCTAAAAATTAGTCAAGTATCTGCATTACAGAGATATTGGGAACTGTGTCAACTCAGGCAGCTTTAGAAAAGAAGCGTCTGTCTAGGACATGGATGAAGTTGTAGTCAGTGAGTCAAAGTCTTGCTCTGCCACTGACTGCTGAATGTCTTTTGCACAAGTGATTAGAGGGGTGGTTTGAGGTAGAACAGTCCAGGACAGAAAACCCGAAACCTTCCTTCTTTCTACTGAACAGCTCTGCCATTTACAAATAGGTTGTATTCGTGTTCAAGGACCTCCATTGACAATTTCTTTCCAAACACTAACTGTGGTGAAAGGTCTTCCTAGTGTCCTATCAAGGTGCTTTCACCAGCCCTAAGTTTATATTTCGGTGTAATTTTGTTTAAAGTTATTTGTCTTTGCATGCACAAAGACAGAGAGAGAGAGTCTGAAGACTAGCCTGCTTTGGGAGCTTGTTGCACCTTTATATTAATCCATTGTTTTGCTGAAGGAGAAATGGAGCAACTAAGTCCCTGAAATGTCCACAGAAATGAAGGAGGGAAGTAGTGACTGCTATGTTGGTGTTAGGCCACTGAACGTTGACTAGAAGCCACTCTTCTGCTGTGCACTTGGGTGATTTGTCTTGCCACCCAGCTGCCAAGAGGGGCCCTCTCTTCTGTCAGTACACCTTCTTCTGCCACCTTCACAAGCAGCCTTGTCCTCTTGAATACAGTAAGTTTTGACCAAACAATGATGTTCCCAGGGTGGTGTCGTATTGTTTGTATTACAAAGAGCTCCACTGCGGAATGTGCTCCCCTCCCAAATGTGCATATCTCCTCCAGTGTCAGCTTTTACTGTAAAAACAAAAGCAGATGTTCTTGCCCATTTTGGATGGCTTTATGCAAGAGGAAGCATGGAGGAATTCCCGTACTGGAACAGATATCCCCATCAAGTTTGATAGCTTCTTCGACGCTGGCCACCCCAGTGCCCCCTGCGCCAGGTCTGCTCGGCTCCCGCTGGTGATCTCGGACACCAGTGTGACTTTTCTGATCCCACGCAGGAGGTCTGCAGCAGAAATGGGACTTGCATTTCCTGTGTCCTGACCACAGGGCCATCTGCCAGTTCATTAAATACTTTCAAGAATAACAGCCTCCTCCAATCCTTCCCACCTCATAATATCTGCAGCAAATGTTCCCCTTTTTTGATGTATCTCATTCCTTGCAGTGTGGCTAATGACCACTCTAGGGCACTTCTCACTCCCTGTAAAGTTGCTTTCAACTGTTTTGGTTTTTTCTTATTTACTACTGCCTGTTATCCCTTCCTCTCACCCTCATCACTGTATAAATACTTTGATTTTCATATTACCTAGCCTCAGAAGACTGAAGGCTGCTGTCAGCCTTGCCTTCCTAAGCCCCATGGGAGTGGAGAATTACAGGGCACTGCCCAAAAGTCCCGGTAATGTTGTGGCATTCAGGCCATCATTAAGTTGGGGAGGGACAGGTGACAACTTGCTCACATGGCTCTTCTGTGCTTTCCAGGTCCGTAACTCCATCCCTGTCACAGCTGGGTGGGCAACTCAGAAGTATAGCACGCCTTAGGAAAAGTGGTCCTTCAGAGATTTGTTGGTTTTTTTTTTTTTTTAAAGTTGTCTTTCTAGAAGGGAATATAACCGTGTGGGCCTGGCAAAAGAAGGTAGTGCGTGCTACGTGGATATCAATAGTTGTGGAATAATGGTCTGTAAGATGGGTGTGCTTCTTAAGATTTATCCTAAGATGACTTTCAGCTTGTGCTCACGTTGATCTTGTATTATAGCTAAGGAATTTACTCCTGTTGAAACACAGACATGAACTGCTGATGCTGTGTACAAAACTTATTCCATCTGTATCCTGGTCACATTTGTGCAACTGGAGAACAGCATCAGTTCATGTAAACTCTGTGTCCAATAAAAACGAAGGACTGGGGTTCAAATTTCAAATGTGAAATAATTGGAACTAACAGACTGTGAATGATTCAAAAGCAGAGAAGTCTCTGTAGGACTATTTGACTAATATGTTGAATAATGAATATACTGAAAAAAATAATAGCTTTCCATAGAAAATTTACAGACAGGAAAACAAGGCAATTTTTTTCTGAATAAATGACTGCTCAGTTCTAGCATCAGTCTAACATTTTAACTCACTAAATTTATACATGCAAGTGTCATTTACTGAAATGTACATATTTCAAGAAAACAATGCTATGATTAAAATTTTGTGTAATGTTTTATAAGGAGCATGAATAGATTAAAACAAATTCGTGTGAAAGGAAAATGATTATATGTAATAATGTGGTGGTTCTTCATTTTAAAAATATGTTTTTAATGATTCTCAGCTCAATTTCTCTATATTCGCTTTTTGTAGTGGTTCTGTTTCTGTGATGTGTGTCGTATGAATGAGCAATACAATTTTAAAATGCCAGTTTCCGAATGATATTCATATGAAATGTTCCTGATCTTTGCCCTACTGGAGTTGTATTGCAGTAATTATTCAATCACGTAGGAGAAATTTTACCATTATATTTGGATTAATTTTGAATTGGTTTGTACTACAACTGTAATTGTATCTGAAGTGTGTAATAGAATTTCCTTAATTATGACTAGCAGGACAATTGCAATCAAAGAGGCCTATCGCAGAGCAGAAGGTCATTCTGATGATCTAAAGTGACCTAGGGTATGACACAGGCCGTACATGTCACCACGCCAGGCCTGCATCTGTAGCCCCCTTTCTGGAAACCCATTAGTGGCTTTGCTGCAGTTGGGCTATGAGAGTGGCCAGGTCAATGGTTCCTTATATAGGGAATACCCCAGGAAGAAGGGAAAGTGGTCCCCTGAGAGCTCACAAAGGGTGTCTCCTTCCTGAATGTTTAGGCTTCCTCTCTTCCCAGCAGTGAATGCCCCTGTGGACTGTATATACTGTGGATGCTTTGTTTGTTTTTCAGTTAATTCAGTGACTACAGCTTTATTTGTAACATAATTACTGCTGTTCAGTGCCATGCTGAGGAGAGGGCCTTTAGAGACAGGTATCCCTTGACAGGTGTCTCAGTCCTTGGAAACATGTGCCACCTTGTACCCAATTTCTCCAACACCATAGTATTTAATTAAATAAGAACAAACTCAAAAGTCAGTATAATTTGACAATTTGGTATTACATTGGTACGAGATCAAGCTGAGAGGATGGTGTGAAGGCTGAGATGGGGCAACACACAACCCTGCAGCACGATGCTGTGGAAACTCAGGAGGAAAAACCAACTCTTGTGTCTAGGATATTTAGTAGAAAGCCTTTATATCCTCTGCTTTTCCTTGCATTTTCCAATGCCAAGATAAAGGAGGGATCTGAGTATAATATGAGGATGCCGATGCTCTCATTTCAATGATGTAATGAATATTTTGATCATCCCAGGCATTGTATTGGCTTTTGTGTATGGGTAGAACATAGCCATTTTCCTCTGGCTTCAGTAAAAAAATTTCTGAATTTTTAAATCCTGAGAACAAAGTGCTCTACATCCTGGTTTTTCTCAAGCTGGTATGTGCTGTAACCTTGTCATCTCAGTGAAGATATCAGTCTGACTGCACTTCAGATAGACTGTTTGATTTGTGGTGGTAAAAGACCAGGCTGAAGCCCAGGGCTTGACCAAAGCAGGTCGTGTCAAGTTCATGCCTATCGTGTATTCAAAAGTCATAAACGTTTCTCAGAAAGCCTATCCCTTGGAAAGATTCCTCCAAGATAACATATGTTTGAGAGAGGGTTTTGTGTTGCTACATGTCCACACAAATGACAAGTATTACTGTCATCATTCTTTCTTCCTTGGTGTTTAACCCGATAGTCTCGCTGGAGCTGTAATTTATCAATTGCTAGGAGTGCTACAGGATATAGATGGTATGAATCAAATACAGCGATGACTGAGGTAGGGCTGGCTGAACATGAAAGCTGAGACAGAGGCGGTTTCTAGGGAGGCACGAGGTATTTCAGTAGCCAACTGTTTGTAAGAAAATCTCTCCAGCAGCTGGAGGATGTAATCTGAACAGCAATTCCAAATTTAGTAGAGGCTTCCAGACCCACAACTTTAACCCAGCTATGCATTTAGGGTAAGGCACCCACTTGGTGTGACTTGGCAAACTCCATTTAGATGGCCTTGGTCTCAACAGACCACAGAGAGCCTATGTTGAGGAGCAGACTAGCTAAATTAATCTCTGTATTGGACAGGTTTGAGCAGCACAAGGAAAAGGAAAACATCTGACTTTTTTTTTTTTTTTTTCCCTCTCAGTATTGCACTGGTACCAGATTTTCTGTCCTAACTGGAGAGGAATCGTGACACCTCTCCTCTGTCCAAGTAGAACTTTCCTCCCTGTGACATCCAGGGAAATCAGCAGCGACATTTCTGATGCAAAGCACTACTCAAATGTAAGGAAGAAATTAATCAACCCATCCTGGTTTTCAGATATGCTGAATTTACCACAGCTTCCACTGATGTTATGGGTTGCCAGGCCTCAGAAGCCTCAAAAATGTCTAATTTTTTCATAGCAAGTCTGTGGGCCAGCCAGCAGGGCTCAGACCTGATGGTCTTGACTGTTTCAGGATGTACATCAGCATGCAGGCCCCGAGGCAGGGTGGCCTCGTTTTTGTCTGTAACTGTAGTATAAAATATTCTCTTGTCATCAGCTGGTTAGTACACTTGTATTTACTAACCATGTGTGTGGCTCCTCATGGTGGCTAGACAGAAGCAGGCATCCTTTCATGTGCAGCAATGTTGTACCAAATGTGCAAAACCTGGCCACCTTCTGATTTTGTTAATTTTTCTGGGTCTTGCATGTATATTTATTTTATTCTTTAGCCACGGGAGATCATCGCAGTAGAGATATTGCCCACACTGCAGCTTTGACTGGATAAAAGAGAAGTGAAAAATATGGGCAGCTAAATGGATTTTCCCTTACCCACCCCTTCCTCATGGAACACAAAACCAAGGGGTTTCTGGACACAGTTGCATTTTTGTAATATAAATGGGATCCTAACCATGTTTCTGAGTCAGGACAGAGGCAGGGGCAGAGTCTGCACCAGGCAGGGATGGGCACATGGAGTATGCTTTACAGAAACCATGGCTGATAGGTAGCACCGCCAGAACGACTGCAGAGATAAGAGGAGATAGCTCAGCCACCCCAAGCTTTTCTGTGGCTTCTCCACCACTGAAGCTTGTGTATATTTTGTTGCTGAATTGGACCTTTTATTTACTAGTTACAATTTTTACATGCCACTTTAACAGTGCGCATTGTAACTATTTAAAGCTGTGCGTTAAACAGGCCCAGACACTGTTAACAATCTGCATGTTACGATATATTTTTTGTAACTGCTTGTAATAGCATCAGCTATTAAGAATTTATTACTAGTGCATTTTAGGTGGTGCTCTACAGTCATTTAATTACAGCCATCTAGCAATCACTACATAAATATGCATCGAGAGCAAGAACCCCAATGTAAGGTGACCCGAAAGGCTTTTACCTGCCAAGACCAGAGTTCAGGCCCTCAGGTGGCAATGATGTCATCGGCATATGCAGGGAAACACAAACATTTAAAGCTGTGCAGGGAGCTGTGTTCCTCCCAACGCTAGGTGTTCATGAAGTCATCAGCTGGAGCGAGAGCACTGTAGAGCTCTAAGGACCTGAACTTGGCTCTTGGCAAGCAAGCAAAGGAAAGGCGGTTCCCCTCCAGCCCTAGCCCCAGCAAAGATGCAGGGCTTTTGGCTGTGAGCACAGAAGTTCAGCTGCAAAACTGGGCCCTCTGGAGCCCGTTGGTACTCCTGTGCTCTCAGCTGCCAAGTGCATCCTTATACCCATTAACCCAACCTGATCTGGTAGAGAATCAGAGAGACTGCATGTGACCCAAAGGCAATAGCTGGTCCAAAATGCATCTACCCCGTCTCCATGCTATTTGTCACTGCAACAGCATGCCCACATTTGAGAGTGTCTCTAGCTCCCTGCCAGGCTACTGCTCCTAGATCAAACACCATTGCTAGTTTCTTCTGCAATGGACTTCAGCCATCAGACTTGACCAATGATTGGTTCTGACAGCCTGTAACTCCTTCCTCCATTCAGTACTGATATTTTTCATTCCCTCTTGAGAAAACAAAAATCCCATTCTACAGTATTGTAGCACTAAACAGCTCTTGGAGGTGCTAGATTCACGAGACACTCTTGCTATCCCTATTCTCCCACTTGAAGACAAGCTTGCCTAAAATTCAGTTCTTCCTGTGTAAGGCTGGCTCTTCTCCTGTGCACAAGGGTTGTTACATCACTTTATTGCCTCCAGGAATGACTTGTCTGAGGCGAAAGCCGGTATACTGTGAATGGGCAAACTCTGTTTTTCCTTCTGGAAGGACTCGCAGAAGATTACTGAAAAAATCAAAGGATGAAACATTTCTGAAAGACAGGCTGGCAAGTTGCTGCAGGTTGCTGTACACCAGGAGTAATGTGTGCCACTTTGATTTCCTCTTGGAGCTGCCGGTAACCAGCTGGGCTGTCTGGCTGACACTGGTGTTTTGGTACAACCACTCCAAAGCCTTCAGCCTTCCTGAACAACACAAATCCTAGCTGCTTTTTCATGACTTTTAGTAACATTCTACCAATATTCGCAGCCTGCAGTTGCAGAGAGCGTGTGGTGCTCTCATTACTGGATGATATTAGTACAGCATGACCCTGCGGAGAGGTACAAGCTTGGGTTTATTCACAGATCGCCTGAAATGCGCTGTGTCTATTTCTCTGAAGCAGATCCAGTGGACTGGAGGCTTACATTTGCGGTGATGCGTTTCAACCTCAGCACTGTCGCTGTGTGGGAGGCAGAGCCTGTTAGTGCTGTACACCGCAGGGTGTGTTCTCTGCTCCCTCTCTGTGGTTGTTTGGGGTGAAACTGTGACTGCCAGGCAGCCCGACTGCTACACTCCTTTGCATACTGTCTCCGTTGTAAGGGGTGTCGATCCGGACATCTCACTTCCAACTGAACATAACACAAGAAAGCCACAGATGGGTTGCTGGGCACACTGCATCTAGCTTAATGAAAGAAAGACAAAGTGTCACTTGGGTGTTGTTTCCAGTCTCTCAGCCATGGTTTTACTCTTCAGGCTTACTCCGTGTTGCATACTCTTCATCTAGCCTGATCTAATTTTCCCAGGTCACCTCCAAAATTATCTGAGACAGGAGTCGTTTGTTTCTTGCTCCAGCAATAACTGTTCAGAGGCCAAGGATGTCCTGCGCTGTGCTTTGCACAGAACCCCAGTTGTAATGCAGTCCCTTAGGTTGGTGTCCTGTGTCCCCACCAGAGTTTAGCACGCCACATCTGAAGGTGAATAAGGCTGCTTTAACAATAACTAATACAGCAATGTTCTCCAGTCCAGCGCTGGAAACATCGGGCTTCAGAATTCAAAGAATCCCATTACAAATGAATGGTTTCTGCTCCAAGGATTTAACCGAAAGGATGGCACAATGCAAAGCCCTTCTCCCCTGTGACTAGCTCTGGTATGTTCTTCTATCTTAAAAACAATATATTGCTCTTTTTTTGGGTCTGTTCTGTTTGGGGGCATTGACAGCTTCACTGCTCTTTGTTCTTGCCCTGTGGTCTCTGCCAGCACCACGAAGATAGCTCTATGCTACCCAACTTACAGGAGACAGCAGACATATATCCCTACGCTGGTGTAGCAGAAGGGCTGAGCAACCTGCTAGGAAGGAAGATGGGAAACAGCAGGAGGTAGGCGGCTGGCTCCCTGGTGTTTCTTGAGCACTGGAATGCATTTTATAGTTGTTATCGCAGTCAGCCTGGGAGGAAGACACTGCTGTTCCTACCACACAGGTGGAGATGGTAAAGTTAAGTTGGATGATTTTTCTACACCTCTCCACAAGTCTGAGCTGCGAGGCAGCCCAGGGGCAGAGTGCGGCCAAACACTTGTAGCGATAGCTGAACCAGGGTAAAGAGTCACCCTTGGGTTTAATTTGGGTCAAAAGCTGTGCTCACCTCTAGTGAGTCAAAGGCAGCCTTCATTATGAGGTGAAAGTCACGGTCAAGTTTGGACTTCCATGCTGGGGGTCGAGGTTTCCTAAGAATGCTTCGGAAGATTTTGGCTTTGGTGCTCAAAATAGAAATCAGAACGTGCAAAATCAAACCAAGGACACAGAAACCCTATATCACTGTGCTGTGCTTCTTATACCCTTCTTTCCGTGCTTGTAAAGTCCTTCTTTAGAGATACCCCCAAAAAATAGCATGATTCCTTATCAAATGCAGAGACATTATGGCTTAGAGAACAACTGCATTGTCTTTCTAAGTGTTTCTTCATCTTTCTTTCTCTCACCCCAGCCTCTCTGATCTGAGACTTTCTAACAACGTGATAGCCATGGCAGGACTCCGAGAGGCTTGGAAGGCTAGTTCCAGTAGCCTGTATTTCTCACCAGTATCTTCTGGCAGAAAGATAAACCAGAGAGCTGATAGCAAGCTCCTGTTGCCCAGGTTTCTGGCTACAGAGCTGGGAAGGATAAACACCTCCTTAAGCTCTGTAAGATAGACATAGAACAAGAGAAAGGAGTGGAAATCCTCTCATAACGCAATAGCTAGAAGCAATCCAGCTGTTTTGTTTTATTCCCACCATAAGAACTACGGTCAGTCCCAGTGCAAGCTTGGCCACCTGTCAAATCAGGTTTGTGAACTAAAGCTTATCGGAATTTGACACGCTTTTGTCTTGGAGCACACTGGTATGGATCAATACAGACTCCTCCTACAGCAGTGACACAACACGTATGCTACCCATGCAGTCCCAGATGCCCCTCATAAATCATTAAAATACTGGCCCGTTCTAATCAGACCCTTTGGGGTGTAACATAATAATATACTATTCGAGAACTAAAAACAATATATCAAGTTAGTACAGAGGTCAGACTGAGACTGAACAGAGCTGAGGCTTGCTTGCTGATGTGTGTATAGTCTAAGAGATGCACTGGAAGGAGATGAAATCCCGAGTCAGCTAAGCAAATTGCTTTCTTCTCATTGTAAAATCTCACTACTAGGTCTGCTGAAGGCAAAAAAAATAGGAACTCGTCATATTCTGTAGCACAGCTGATTTGAGGTCTAGAATTTCCCAGCATTAGTGTTAGCTCTTGGGATTACAGGTATTTCTAATCATTTAGGTTAACTTTTACCATATTTCTAAAACAAACTAGCAGTTAAAAATATGTGCCCCCAAATGTCATAGATCACCTGGTACAAAAAGAACAGAACTCATTTTCTTCTAGAGCTGGAAACCAATTAACCACTAGCAAAAAATATTTCAGATCCCATCAGAAGGCAGCTGCTGTGGTTGCACTCCTCAGTCTTGCCTGGGACAAAACAGGCGGCTTTGAAGGGGAGGTTGCCTTGCAGTGCTCAAGTGCTGGGAACCAGTAACAGCCTGTGTGCTGAGGTGCTCCTGCGTAAACCCGAATAATCGATGCCCTGTCTTTGATACAGAAAAGGTTGAGTCCCATCCGTGTTTTTCAAGTGTTCTCTGACTCTGAGGGGACAACGTGGTATGGGGTACAGCCAATCTCCATGGCTAACATGTAGTTTGGCCACCATAAATGTTATCTGGCAAAGAATGGTACTAAATGCTAACTCCCTCATTCGTGGTGTATCTGCATGTACCTTTTGTTTCTTACCTTGTATTCAGAAGAGAAATAGCTAATAATTTTTTTCTCGTTTTGCCTTAAGGCAAGGACAGTCTGTGGCAGAAGATCCTGCTCTGTATGTACACTGCAGATGGTAAAGCTATATAACTCCCAGTACTGCTGTTTAATTCCCCTTCCTTTCCTTGCACTTCTTCCTCAAACCTTTCTCAGTTTTGTCTAAATTAGGCAGTTTTTAAAGCCCATACAGCAGAGTAGCTTGGCACCTGAGTGTTACCTGTGGAGTTGTATTTCTAGTAGTGGCCTGAGGGGAGGGCTGTCAGAGGCACCAGTTGTGGCAGTGTCCCTTCAGTCATGAATATCAGTAGAGGGCTTTGCTCTAATCCTGTTAAAGCTGCTGTTATGCCAAGCACAGGCTTTGCTGTGGGGAGCTGCGAGTCATATGAACTCTTGGGGTTCATGCTGGTGGCTCTTGAGCTGAAAGGTCTGGAGAGCAGTGCCAGGAACCGATCTCAGCCCTTGTGTTTGGTAATGCAAGCTACTAATCCAGAAAGTCACCATAAAACCGTGAACAAAGTCTCTCTGAGACACTGGCAGTAAATAAAAGAGCTAGCGAAAACCAGGGCAGTAAATGGTGGTGAACAGGGTGGAACCTGGCCTGCTTGAGTGATGCACCAGCACCTCCGCACTAGGTACATGCGTGGGGCGAGGTGGATTAATATTGTGTTTTATTTCCAATTGGACCTAAAGCAAGTTTGAATTTCTTTTAAGCCTGGTGGAGAAACAGTTGAAACAGATGGAGACACAATAATCAGTTTCATCAGAGGCGCAGCACAGCTTGGTGCGGGAACTTAATGAAGATTTGTTGGTCAACAACAGTCTCCCAACCCTCTTAACGTGCTCTCCATTTTATTTGCTCTGCTATTGTAGTAAATTCGAAGCCCCCAGGTCAGACTCGGCTTTCGTGGCTCTTGTAGTCTCTGCAGTGTCAGCAGGAAGCACAAACCGAAGACTTAGAGCCTGGACTTGAGCAATGTGTATTTCTCCTAATGAAACCCAAAGCCAGGTGAAACTTTTGGGAGAGAGGAAACAGGATATGGAGTCCCTTTGGGGGGTGGGGGGGTGTTCATAACCTTCAGAAACTTGGCCCGCGTTTCTGGTCTTCTCCCTTTCTGCTCCACAAAGGGCTTGTAGCATTTTTAGACAAACTTGGATTCATCGTATGTTGTGAGAGAACCTGCTGGGAAATTTGGTGATTCCTGCACTCCAGGGCAGAGGAAACGTGTGTTTCTGCTTTGTGTTTTTAGGAAAGTATGAAGATGAAATTCAAAATAAAACACAGCAGATGGGAATCTCACAGAGACAGACACTGGGAAATGTTTAGACAAGCTTTGTACCCAGTCCCTGAGCTCAGGATTTAGCAACTAAACCGTAGAGAGACTTCAGAAAGACAATGAAATGCATTTTGGCTTCAAATACAGTTCCTCCAGAATCCAATGCACGTGAATCTGAAGGCAGAATATAGCCAGCAGTATGGGGAATAGATGTAATGTGAGAAACTCTCATGCTATATTATTATAGTCTGAACTGTTTCCATCATTTTGGGTTAAGTAATTCCCCACTATCCATCTCTAAAGTGCAAACAGTACAGCCTTGATGTGCCCCAGGGAAAGGAAGCAAACCAGCCTTTGAATCTTTACCCAACCTTACTGCTCATATTTTGCTTTCAGTGAATAACTGTTCAAATCCTTTAATATTTCATTCCCATAAAAATATATTTACCAGGGGTTTTTGTGGCAGCAGTGAGACTGTGTTTATTATTTTAGGAACACCACACGACTGGCTTTAGAGAAAAGACAAGGCAGGAGCACTGAGTGCTGCAAATCTATCAGAGAACAGCATGTTTTCCACCTGTTGAGGCAGCAAGCACAATAACAGATGCACATAATAATTACCTGTACCTCAAAGGCAGCAAGCACCAAGTCCTGCCCCTTCTGCTCCCCACCTAGCAGACAGCTTGATAACAGAAGTACAAAAGAGAAGCACCGAGAAAGTAGAGTAGGTAGTGCTTTGTGAAGAATGAAAGAGCAGCTCTTATTAAAGAGAAACTGAAAGATGAGAAGGAAAGATCTGAGGCACCACGATGCTAAAAGAAGAGTGGAGCTAAGGAACTCCGGGAGAACCTGCCTTATTTTTAGAGTGGTGGTCGTCAGGTTTTTGCTAATACCTTTTCCAAGGCTGATCTCATTTGTACCCTTAACATCAGAGATCATTTCTACTGATAAATAGGTGCCCCACACACCTACTGGAGCCCACTCCTTCCCAGAGATGGATGGCCCTGCAGTGGCAAGAGGGGCACATACCCCTGTACGGTAAGGGCCTCATCTCAGTAAGTGATGGCATGAGTGACCGTGACTGTGTACCAGGACCCTCTTCCTCTTCCCCTCCCTGCTGCCTGGCACTGGGAGTGTGCTGGAGCTACGCTACCCTTTGGTTTGCAAGTGCCCCAGAGCATCTGGTATAAGGAGAAGGGCTGGGGACAGTACGGGGAGCAGGGCTGCGGAGCAGGTGAAACACCTTCAGTTGTTCCAGCTGAAGTGCTGAGGCTCGCAAGGCTCTTTTTCTCCCCTTCCTCTGACTACCATGAGGAAAGAGGTGACATTTGGCTGGGTGATGACTCCCAGAGCCCAGACCATATGAGCCCTGGAGTGGTTTGTACCATGGTGGTTCCTTACTTGCAGAAGAGAACAGATCCTTCCTAGCAGACATTTGCAGGGGAAGGCAATGATCTCAGCCCTGATTTGATCTTGACAGAAGCAGATGATAAGACTGTGTGCTGAGTTGGAGTTTTCCTTTGAATTCCTACGGTGTTGAAGGCAGTGCTATAAATAGACACAGTATCCTTTTTACCCTGGTACGATTCTGTCTCCAGCTCCCCACATAGACAGCAAGTCTGCTGGTAGGTATTTAGCAGGAATTAATTTAACCCCGTCTTCTCTTTCTGTACTCTTTCACTCCAAGCATCCCGATGGCTTCCACAGCCATACAAACATATTTCCTCAATAAAAATGTTTGAAGGAAGGCTGCTGATATTAAAAATTCTATCCTAGTTATAAATAATCCATAGAAGCCCCAAACTATAAAGAGTTTAAAAAAAAAAAGAGGCAAAAAAAAAAAAAAAAATCCCCCTACCCCCCCTCTCAAACTTCTTAATCTTTCTGGTTTTCTCCCCCAGGTTCCGTGTTTGAACGGCAGAGCATTGTATTCATAGTCTGTTTCACATTTTCTCCAGTGTAACTGGCTGGCCAGTTTCTCCCTTCCCAGGACTGACTCTTGTGAACATCAGCTGAGAAGAAGGAAACCCAGATCCAGTGTTTCATGGCTATTATCTTAAGGATAGATCTGTAAGAAATTTAAATACAAGCTGGATTGGTATATAAAAAACCCCAAACCCCTCGAATTTAAGCATCTTTTTCAGTGGGACATCCTCAGCCTGGGAATCCAGCTGGAAAGCAAACTAGAATTTCACAAATGTTAAGAGTCTCTGAGTACAACGGCAGAGACAATAATCTGGCCTAGCCCTGCAGTTATCTCGCTGCTTGCGGAGCTGGCTGTGGTTAAGTTCACGCTGCTCAGTGCATGTATTGAGTTCACTGGGGGTGGGTTTGCAAACAAGCTTAAAAGTACTTGCCTGATAGTCGAAGCTCCCGCGCTGCGGTGTGTTGGATTACCTTTGTTTGAATGATACCACCTAGTTTCCTCCTAACGTGCCAGTTGCACAACCGATTTCTAACCTCTCTGTGTTCAGCTTATTCAAAGTCTATTTTTAATTGTGTTAATTATAAACCATAATCCCCTGCCCTCTTTGGACCTGCAAGCATCAGCCAGAGCCAGGCAACCGGAGGGCGGCAGCAGCGGGAGGCTGACTTTTGGAAGAGGCCGATCGTCAGCTGGTGCGGGCGATGTGGCGGGGCCCGCGCCGGTTTGCGGCGGGCACGCCAGCGCCGGGGGCGA